>CAMXCT020000247.1:145000-330000 GCA_947184155.2 Cladocopium goreaui | reverse complement strand
CATTTAAACAGCAAACATCGGAAAATGATCAAGCAAAAAATCATCGGTAGACCTTGGTGTTGCTATGAATGGGGAGAATAGGTCATACCATGCCAGAGAAGCGTGGAGTCAGGGCATCCAAAATTTGCATGAAATCGGATTTCAAAGTAATTAGCAATGTCCGACAATTTTGGGTGTGTTGAAGATTTACCCATACACCTTTTCTACGAACAGCACCAAGGGTCCAAGGGTGGCTACTTTATTTGGCCTTAATTGGATGTTTGGGTGTTTGTGATTCGTGCTACCCCAGGTTTACCCAAGATTCATCACAGTTGCTGCTTGCATCTCATGTCGCTTGAAGATCATTCCTCATTCAAACCATATGTAGGTACTTATATAGTACTTACTTGAAAAATAACTAACGCAAGGTGTTGTTTATTTGTTGGATGGCTCTACCCCCAACCTCAATATGTTGTCCTCAAAAGCACCGAACATGACTTATATCCGGTTATTTTTCGTTGGTATCCTCACTCTCACTTTGTGCTGGTGATATCCTTCCCTTCTGATTGATGCAATTCATGATTCCGTAAGGTCTATCTGCAATCTTACATAGTTGGTTGGCTACCTTTTGAAGTGAACAAGATGCAGCTGTATCCCTGTTCTTATTGTACCTAATATCTCCATGTTGTATTTGTTTGATCCCTATCCACACACTGATTTCTTCGTGGCCGCAGTCGCCAGGAGAAACTCTTCGCGGACGCCCGCGCGCAGCTCAAGGAGGAGCTGAACGTTTTCGTGGTAAACACCTTGGGCTCCAGCGGGCAGGCGATTCTGTGGGGGAGAGGTGGATCCAATGGATTTCTTTAAAGTATTTTAAAGGGATATATGTGGCCACCCAAAATGGGATATATGGGGATTTTAATATAAATATATATGTAACTAATGTAACATCATATGATCCAATCTAATCAAATCATGAAATATGGTGATATGATGGAGTTCAACCCACAGGAGATGGGGTTTGAGCTGATCAAACAGCCAACATGGTGATTTCATCATCTAACAATGGTGAGTGAGTCAACCAGCCAAAAAGTTGATTCAATCATCAAGGAATTTTGATTCAACTATCAAACCAACGGGAAATATCATTCAGCCGAAACCAACAGTTGTAGCCTGAGAATCACACATTTTGAAAGTAGTCAAGTCTTCCAAACCGCATGTTGGCACGATTTTGTTGGATAGTTGGACATGTTTTCCGTACGTTGGTAACAAAAAAATCAAACATCTTTTGTAGATGATTCTCACCCGGAAAAACAATGCAGATGTTTTAGCACACCGTTTCTGTTGCTGAAGTCAGTATGGGGGTTGCTATGAAATACTTGGATTATCACACTGGAGTTGGTGAATAGTTGGTGAATAGTGTTTCAAAGTGGTGTTTGATCCTCTACAACTGTGATGGTAAGTGGCTTACAACGAAGCTCACCATTGACCATCTCTTCAATGGTCATCCGGAGAAGCAGCCTGGTTGAGCACATTCTACCCTGGAGCTTGGTAAAACTTCGGGAAAACCACAGGCCTTGTAGACTTGAAGGATTGTACTGAGTGAATCTTGTTGAATGGTTGGGTTTTCATGGATCACTTTGTTCGTTTTGCACCAAGGTATCGAAGGTTAGCCAAGTGTCAGCCATCAATGCCACCCCTGCGGATATGGAATGATCTTCAGATGAAGAACAAATGGATGATATGGTATGGAATGCCATGTTCCTTCAATTTTCTTTGGCTTATGCATGTTTCAATCCCACCCATTTCTGGTTTATCATTGACTATCACTGGGGGTTATTTGTGGTTTGTGGTTTATCGCGTGAACCATCGGGAAATTGGATCTGAACCTAGAAACCAGCGCTCACTTGTTGGGTGGCTAACACCTACCTTGGGGGGGTAGGATCCGGCAGTCTTCCCAGGAGTATTAAAGTCTACAACTGGCCAAAACAGCTTGATGGTTGGTGCGAATTGTGTAACCCTTCGTTGTCAGTGACGTTTGAATTCAAGGCTACAAGACCACAGTGAATCAAATGCAATTCAAAAGTGACCTGTTCCAACTTTTAAACAAACGCGACAAAGTGTCGGCTTGAAAGGCTGTGTGCGTGCTACTGCTTTTGCCAGTGCTTCTTGGCTCATGGCATGATGGGTCGTGGGGGCTCAACACGCACCATATTGTACAAAAGTTCTAGGAGTCACTGGGTTGCTAAAATTATGCGTTTTCCTTTAAATCAACCTATTAACTATAGATTTGTAGAGGAATGTGTATGAATATGCTCACTTGAATCTTCATTTTCATCATGGGGTTGTCTCATTGTCAATTATTTAAATGGCTGTTGTTTGTGCCATGAAATGGGATGGTTTCCTGGCACGTTAGTTTCAACCCATCCTGGGAATGATACGAATTCGACTCCAAGCGATTGAAGTCCTAGCTGGCGTGTCACCTCCTATGATAGGATGATTCCTGACGATTTACCCATAGCTATGGACAATGGCCCATAGAAATAGATGGTTTACCTATTAAAAATGGTGGATCTTTCCATGGCGAACTGTTAGTCATAACCAGATGGTACAATTATTGTGAATAGTGTGCAAGTGTGACACATCGATCACATCGTTTTTTTTTCCATACTGCCATATGGGTCAGGAATTGCCAATGTGGTTCCAAGACACATCAAAAACTAGTCTCTGCGGTATTTCAGATCTTCAAGAATCCAATAGTTAGGCTGTCCACACATGTTTCCATACTTTTCCTGGCATCATTTGGAGCCGTAAACGGACAACCCGTAAAGCCCCAGGGATCCATTGCTGCGCTGGCGCCTAGGTTGGCCGAACTGCAGGGCGTCGGGGATATCGGCGACTATCTGCAGGAAGGTGCTGAGGCCTTTGGGTGCCTTGGTTGATGATCCGATTGGGGGGGTAGTGAGCTGTGGGAATCCCATCAAACATATATTGGTTGGTGGTTTGGAACATGTTTTATTTTCCCCAACCAGATTGGGGATGATGATCCAATCTGACTAATAAATATTTTTCAGAGGGGTTAAAACCACCAACCAGTGTATGTATAGTATATAATAATCCCATGATAATGCCATTGGCAGAATAATGACTGGCAACAATAATCAATAATCCCAATAGTGACAACAATCCCATCATAACCCAAGATTAATCTGGCAAACCGGTCGCAAAAATAAACAATCCCAGTCAATCCACCAGAAATTGTTTGGTGTTACCCATCAAAAAGGCGAGGTTCATGGCATTGGGTTTACCACACTAAGGATATTAAAGCCAGACCAAAAAGTGGGACGATGGGGATATAACTGTGCGACCATCAAAAATGGATTATTATAATAACAAGCATACAGCAGATATAGATTGACTTATTCTAACCATACACCAAATTGAAATCGATCTACATGATCGCTTCCCGGAAAATAGCAAGTACTGTACCCCCAGCCGCAAAAGAAAAGGGTCAGTCCTAACCAGTTGTACAGGGGAAATCACGGAATCCTCCTGAAATTGCAAGCTCTTAACACGTTTGTGTTTGTTTGTCTAAAACATGAGAACAAAAAGAGTTTGTTTAACTTTAAATGATTCTCACCTCATGGTTTTTCAACGCTTTTAGCTGTCTAACTTTTGTATCTATTCTGGATTGTATCACGTATAACAGTCAAAATAAAAGGGGGCATTGGTGATAGATGAGTGCCAGCTGCCAGGCATCCCATTCTTTGGGGGTAGGCAATTGACCCATGTCAAAGTCGACAAAAAACAAATCAGGGCTTGGCCCTGACCCATACCCAGCAGGGTTTCCTTCATCATGCATTGGTTAGTCGTGATTTGTATTGATTGTAGTGCATAATATTCATACTTTTGTCGTTTGGTGAAGTTTGGATTCTGGTTTTGTCCTCATTCACATAGTTGATCTTGCACATGATAAGTTATAAGGGACAATAAGTTGGTTACATCCCGCAGCAAAAGGGAGAGAAATGGTGTGTGGTCATCCGTGTTTCTGGGGACCACGAGAATCATCTTGATATCAATGTATCCCTCAGAGCTTGCTGATGTTTCTCTTCACTGGATCCCAGGTTTTTCCTTGTGGGGGGTTTTCCTCAACACCATGGATGATGAACAAGTCATGATCCATCGTCAAGAGACATCTTTAATTGCAGTTCCGCTATTGGTTGTATCATGTTTCATTGTATATCCGAATCCAAGGATGCAAGGTAAACTCCCTACTCCCTGTATATAGTTATTTTGGTTTATCGTGCTCCATTGCTGATTACACCCCCAATTGCAGTTGGCTGAACTTCCATTTTATATCCATGTTGTGTTGATTTAGGTTGATTGGCAGATCTTCCATTTTGTGCATTGAAGGCACCAACAAGACCGCAAGCTCTTTGCGACCTGAAACCCTTTATGAAACACTTTGAAACTGGAAAAGTGAAGTGGTTCATAAATTGATTCACTTTGTTTCAGAAAGTTGATAGATAGTATGTATACATGTGAGGAACCAACAAAATTATTGTAATACTAATTTAGTCTAGTAACCGATAGGGGACGACCCCTATACTGATACCGATACCCCATTTGTGATACCTCCGATCCTCCGGGAATACTGAAATCCTCACAACCGATAGGGGACGACCCTAATTTGTGCATGGCATTCAGTTTAACATATAATTTTGTCCGCTACTCATGTGCATAATCAGTCTCGCATGATATATACATAATGTAACATAATGTAACAATGTATATGTATACATCCAATAATGTGCATATTACAGTATTACATGAATATGATCCAGGTTGTTTCTTCTGAGGTCCTCCCCCATTTGGCCTTGCTTCTACCTGGCTACGCACCCTGGCGGCCCTGGCGCGGCATGGTAACCGGGTAACAGCCACGTTATAATCCCATTTACAAATGGAATATCCCCAGTTCATCCCAGTTCTATATGGCATAAGTTTATAATGCTATCTGGGTTTTAAAAATTGCTATACTCATTGAATTCCCATTACGTCAGTCATTCCTGTGTGGTGGCCATCCCCTTCTATCCAGGTATAAGATGAAGAGTTTCAAGAAGTTGGGGCCAAGATCCCAACTTAACCCAGTAACATCCAGTAACATGTTTTAGCTGGCCTTCAATGTAGCCGGGATGGAGGTTTAGTTCTTGTTGGAAGGATATGATTTTTATTGCTTAGATCCTATGTTCCGTACCTCCTGTACTTTGTTTTGGTCAAACTTAGCTGTATGGCCAAAAAAGTGGGACCCCGGTAGACCAACTGAAGTTAGCACCTTTCCTATCTTGGGGCGAGGTAAGTTCGAGCCATTCCCATTCTTGGTTGTTTCTTGATTTCACTTAAAGTAGTGACTTTCCCATGAACATGTAGCTCGAAACCAACCACATTCTTGTTGGTCATATCATGATTTTTCCTCCAGCTGAAATCAAATGTATATAAACCGTAGCTGCCGTAGCTAGGAACCTACTCTTCAACGTCAGCGTTCTCACTTTGTTGCGCACGACTTCAGCAGTCTCAGCGCCTTGCTTTGGATGGAGGAGTTGGTGAGCTGGGTTGCCGAGATATGGCTTAAATGTAGTGACGGCAGCTACTCATACATCAGATGTGAACCAAAGAAGAAAGGGATACAGCACTAAGATTTACTGTAGTCAATAGATAATACGGATACATATCAGATTATGATAATAATGATGGGTTCAGGCTGCACACAATTGCATTTCAGCAATAACATTATGAGATGAGCACCGTTCTTAGTGGTTGCATTGGTGCCGAATTGCCATACTGAGTTGGGTATAGGCCCAGGATGCCCCAGGCAGGATATTGAGATGTAATCACCAACAAATACCGATCTTAGCAACAATGAAGAGATTTATTCAACCATATCAATTTTTAGAGGTAACATAAAATGTTGAGATAGCTAAAATAAAGGATGTTTTTACCTAACGACTGGTGGGTTGGGCCACCAGCAAAAAGGTGATTTCACGAGTCCATCAATCACATGGGTCGAGTAAAAATGAATGATGCTAGTGAAAGGACATCAATGGGCGATTTAGCCTGCAAAATGGGCATGTTACTTAAGTATACTTAAGTGAATTTAAGTGAAACAAGTGTCAATTTACTCACAAACACCAAGGTTAGCTTTCAACCCACTGTTCCGCAGGCAATTGAGGAGCAATTGTTCGCTGAAATGTTTGAGAGGAGATTCTTTGGTGAGATGTTGATACTAGAGTCGGTTGATCGGAAGGTGGCTGCAGTGACTGGTCTTGTTTGCTTTCATTCACGGGTGAATTTCTTATCTACTACGGATATCCAAGATTGCATACGGGGTCCATTTTCCCAATTTACGGCAATTGTTCATCATTTGTCGGGTTAGATCCCCAGTTTGCCACCATACTGTCTATATAATCTGATATATTTCCATGTTAAATCACTTAATTAAATCCTCAATTTTCATGGTACACCCACGGTACAACCACGGTAAAACCATGGTGGCCACGGCGGCCACGCCACCGGCGGCTGAGGTGTCCCTGGCCATGGCCCTGGCGGTGCCCATCACCGCGGTGGCCTTCGCCTCCTGCGACATTCCGCTGCTGGGGCCGGGGCAGCCCCTGGACAGGCGGACGCGGCAGCGGACGCAGCAGATGGGGCGAGGGACAACAAAGCTATGGGGAGGATACATATATAAATATTATAAATATGGAAAAATTAGAAAAATGAGAAAGTCAATGACAGGAGGATTTAAGGTTGAAGTTCGGACATGCAATGAAATGCATGCTTCTATGGAAGTCATTCGAAGTAGAATATGGCTGTGAGTAGAGCAAGATGCTGAAAAAATGTGTTTCCCATAATGTGCTGAGATCATGAAATACATTCAATGAACAACATGAAGACAAAATTATTGAACGTTTACCACTACAAGGTGGAGTCATTCAATGAACTGAAGCACAAAATGGCTATGAAACACTTCCACCCCAGGTTGGATGCTTCAAGGACAAGACACTGTCTCCCAAGTAGTCAGGTCCCCTGGCCACTGTACCGCTTTGTGGCTCCTCAGCTGCTGAAGTACATCCATGTTGCATGATGCCGAAAATGGAAATGATCCAAAGAAATAGCCTCAACATGCCTCAACAAACATTTGCATAGACCATTCGTTGACTTCGACACTTTGACCATAGTCCTACCGTTTGACTATACCGCCATGGCACATGGGAACTTGTCTGACCTGGTCTTTTTGGCCTTGCTGGCCGTGGTGGGGCAGTTCTTCGCCTGCCCGCATACGCTGTTCCAAGATGTGGGGCCCTTCAAGGCGCAATTCAAGGCGCAGAGTGCGGACATGACGGCAGCTTGGATGCTGTTGGGGCATGATGGGCTTATGCTGAGACCTACGGCGCTACGGGTGCGGGTTAAGATGATCAATCCCCAAAATGTTGGCCCAGAATGCTACACTGATGACTTGACCTCCGACTCCCAATGGACGAATGGCCCATAGGCGACCTGCCACCTGACCATACCATGATCGCCCAAAATTGCGTTTAGCAACCGGAGGCTCCATGGACTTTGGGATTATATTTCATATCTCTTCCCGCCAACAATGAACACCACTCCAGACACCCTAACATATTTTGATTGATGATACTGTGCGGATTTGTTCAGTGTGTCTCAAGAATGGAAAGGTTATGAAGGGTTTTATCATGATCCGGGAACAGGATGACTTGACCATCTTGACCCCCAAGGCTATGATCAAGCTGGCGGGTGGCTTGCTGTTGATCATCGGCATGATGCTTTCCTCTGTGAAGTGGAACCCCATTAACGGCAAGATGGCAGGCCACAGCGGGACAGGGGATGCTGGTTGCCACATAAACTATGGCAGACCCAAGGAGGAAGCCTGAAGACGGTTTGTTTTGAATACCTTTTTGTTACTTGGTCTAATTTTCCTCGTTTCCTAAGGCATCCCAGGATATTCTAAGATGTCCTAAGATGATGATTGATTAGTTGAGGTTGACGTTTGATGGCTTCGTTTTGTTGGGATTTCGTGACGGCGCAGAGGCTTTGGTGCCTTCACCTCACTGGGCTACACCCTGTACTCGCTCTTCCAGTTGCCTGGCATGGAGATGGGCTCAAGTCCAAAAAGTCCACTGGTTTAGAAATTTTAGTAGCATTACCCTCTGGTAAACTAACATAGCTATTGAAAATGGCCATTTATAGTGGATATTCCCATTAAAAATTGTGATTTTCCATAGCTATGTTAAATTACCAGAGGGTAGCCTATATTAGCCTCCATTTTAATTGGCATGAATTCAAGTATGCAGTACACCATAGTACACCATAGTACACCCATTGTACGACTCAGATGGTCACCTGGAAAATGGAGATTTCTACTGCAACCAACGTGGCCAAATGCTGGTCGGCAAAAGAATCGCCATCGCTGATCAACAAAGCATCTGAATTTCCTTTTTGGTTGACAATCCAATGTTCTGCCTGTTTGCTGATTACAATCTATTTGTTGGCAAGTATCTCAGTATCTCTTTTTGGTTGGTTACGTCCATTTGTCATCAACTGTCTGTTGGCAGATGCTGCTAGAATAGCCATGATATTCTGAAAAAGTATAAAACCACCTCACATCTCACAAACTCACTGTAAATCATGTTTTTTTTGCATGTTTTTGGTAAGGTTGAGTTTGTGATTTCTCATTTGCCCATTGACAGCACCGTCAGGTTGGATGGTGCCTTCGTCCCACGGCTTCTTTACGCCTACATCGGCGTGGTCCTGCTGGGTGCGCTGCACATCTTCGCGATGCCTTCCAATCCGCTGCCCAAGAAGACCCCGGACGACGGGCGGCACGTGACGGGAAGAAGGGCCATTGTTTTTTCGGCTGTGGCTGTTGTGGGGTCATATGTTATATTATACATATAAATACTGTATATATATATAATTTTATATTTATATCTTGCTTCTTAGAGGTGGTTTAAGCAAAATTTCAATGTGATGGGATCATCAAATATCATCAAAAACGAGGGCAACATTTCGAAAACCGGGGATTATGGGGAAGCATCAATAGATGGGAATTACTCACGACAAATGGAGTATAGGTAGTGGGGCATATCAATGATGAATCTGTCTGCTGTTTTTACACGTTGTATCTTCAAGCTGACGCATATTTTTGGGGATCTTTGGTTCAACTACCACCCAGATATCTACCTGCAGCATCCTGCATCCTCAAAGATGTCGCGTCCACTGTATCAATCTCTATGACCAAGCGGAACCAACGTACATTTGTACGGACCGTATGGGGCTATGGCGGATATAGTTCATGAAAGGGGCATCCCAGGAAGGTATCCCATTTGCAAAGGATTCTTCTCTATACTGGTTATGTTTAATAGGCTTGACTCGGCTTGACATGTTTAAAACATGTCTAAATAAAGCGCTGGCCAGGAGACAAAGAACAACCACGGCAACTTCTCCGATGTCATCGCTCTCAGTTTGCTGATGGTGTCTCTGTTGATGTTTTTCTATCCAAAGCATTTGTACGAAGACTTTGGGCCATTCAAGGCAGGATGATCAGTGAGTTACACAGGCACTTGTGGCTGGCTGGCAACCATTCGAAACCTTTGGGTTTTTGCCAGCCAGCCGGTCTCCTGTGAAAATTCCCTGCGCCAAACTCAAGGGGGCCATGGGATGATCATTGGTGGTATATTTTGCACAATTCGTCAGCAAACATAGCATGGGGGATTGAACAAAAGCCAATGAGTTGGGTTTAACCATGAAATATTGTTCAAATATTGGCAAATTGACCATATCCCAAATTCATTGGCAAATTGACCATATCCCAAATTCATCAAATTCCTAGTGTTTGGTGGATGAAAAATAAGGGTACACCCATTTGATTCCATGATATTTGCGTTGGCGTTGTAGCCACGCCTTCGGTACTGGTTTTTTTTCGCCATTAAGCAGCTTCCGGATCGCAGGCGCAGCTGAAAAGCGAGAGTCCTGACTTGACGATCTTGACCAAGTTTGTGGCAAGTTTGTTCCTGATCGTGGCCCTCATGTTTTCAGGTGCACCGATCTCATAACCTGAGCACCTTCCAAGAATGAAATATGGGAGTGCAATATCCCCCGGCAGATTATTTCCTCCCACGCAGTCTCACAGATGGTGATTTCATGTGATTTCTATTAAGAGGCTTGATGATGGAAGGGCAGCAACTCACTCAAACTAATTCATGCCGAGGCAGAATCAGAATTGCCCACTTCTGAACAAGTTATTTGGCCAGTAGAGTTTGTTTCTGAAACAGACCTGTGGCTCTAGGCACCAGTGGCCACCCATCCTCACAAACTCCGTCATTGGCATGACATTTGTCAGCAAACGGCCTATATAGGGTCAGTTCTTGGACTAGTTCAGAATTAATCGACAAGAAAGTCATCACGAACTTCAGTGTAGCCGCTATAGCCATCAACCAACCATCATTTTTGGGACATGTCCTGGCTTTTCATTGGCTAATTTATTTCTGGTGGTTTTATGCCAGGGATTTTGGCAGGTGTGAAGTGGAACCCCATCAATGGAAAACTGAGCGGTCTTGGCGGCTTCATTGCTGCGGGCTACACTGGCTACAGATGCTCAGCTCATGGAATTCTGAAGGGAACCCCCCACCAAGAGTAAAAGCTTCTTGAGGCCTCGGAGACAACTTCAATAACCAGATTGGTGAGGGCCTCTTATCCATCTATTCTCCATATGTATTGAATATATTGTTTTGCGGGGTCACTTCTGGGGCTTGACTCCCCAGGATCAGTTTGAAGATGTTTGAAGCGGTAGATGTCGTATGGTTTTGGGAAAACTATGGTCGGACCAGGGATGACCAGGGAGAATCATCCAACAATTGGCAAACTCTTCAGGTTTGTGAATGTGTGGTAGTTCCCATAGGATCCATGTATGCTATATATGGTAACATTTACCATCAATATACCCCCAATGTTAGTATATATACCATACATGGATCCTATGGGGTTGTATAGCATAATTTTGATTGATTATGTAGTTGGATGGGATTTTTGTATACTGTATGATATCATTTGCCCGAGATGACTCACTCAATGGGACGGTGGAAACTCATTGAGTTCCGCAACACGTTCCAAGACACCAGCCACATGCGTTGCTGAAGCAGGACATTACCCTTTGGATTTGGAAATCCATGGGCTTCCCGTGGAACCTGATCTATGTTAATTCACACTGCAGGGCAGTTTTGGTTTATAGACTCAAACATGGTTGATGTTCCATCCCCCAAGAAAAGTATGATGTCAATATTCCATGGCGCGCATGGTGATGTTCGTTGAGTACATTCCTGTCGTATCCATTGTGATTTCATGCTCAAGGCTCCTACGTGGCAGACGGGGAGACCATCGTGCCACGGCTCTTCTACATCTATGCGGTGTCTTGGTCCTTGAGTCCTTGGAACGTCTTGGCAATCCTTAACGGACGCTGAGTAGCACCAGCATGGTGTATACAATATGGTCAATCATTCAATCATCCCATAGCCCATAGGGTCCTTGAGGTCCCGCAATTGCTTCTATCCTCCAGATGTTGTGCTGGCGTCCGATTTTCCTCTGTCACTGATGCGTTCAAGTGATTAATGTTTCTTTTGCCGCATTGATATTTTGTAACATGGGTGGCTCGACCACTGGCAAATCAATGATTTTTTGTCTATGATCTTCCCATGTGTGTTTGTTATCTCCCTGTCTAAACCCTGACAAAATGACAAAAAAAGCAGATCCAAATGATCCAAAGCCAGCAGTTTGTTTGTCGCCGAGGTGGTGCTTTTCTTGGGAGCCCTGCACATTTTTGCCTTTCCCTCCAATCCCGTGACACCGAAGCCTGAAAAGAAGGAATGAGCATTGCAGATGAGTGCAGAGGGTTGATAAGTCAAATCATTCGATAAAGGGTTGAATTTGAGGTTATGAGGTTATGAAATACTAAGTGAGTAGTTGATTTGCCAAGATGAGTAGTGATTTGGAGATGGCAATGAACCCTTTGCTGAGGCTACAACAGGGCTCAATAATATTGAGATTCAATTTGATTCAATAAGCAAATAGATTTTATATGATTTTATGGGGCTATGACTGGACTCCTCACATGGTGAAACCCCATCACCGGGGTATGGTTTTGGCAGCGACGAGTCGGGAGCCGTGCTGGATGAAACCAGCAAGGTTCGCACAGGGTCGTTGGAAGATCAAAGATAGAAGAGTGAAGTAAGGGAAGCAAGTCAAGTATTGTTTGAAAATAGATAATTAATGATAATTAATGATAATTACACTATAGTCACTATATTGCACCCACACTCCCATTTTTGATCGTTATTCTCCCCATTTGAATGGCCATATGTGGTGGTATTCCTGCATTCTTTTACACCGCCAAATTTTACATTCCCATTGTATCCCATTATTGCTCTCCATTGCAGTTGTTCTTGATACCCCCACACAAACCTATCTTCCAATGGCATCCCGATGATCTTTGCATCGCTGGGTTTCCATGCCAGCCTTTAAGTGCTGGTGACCGTGCGGGTGACATGCGCGGGAACGCGGACGTACAGATCACGCAGTCCGTGGAAAAATACTTCGAGACACACACCTGGTTGCACCAAGCTAATACAAATACGATGTAAACAACTATATAATATTATATAATATGGTCACCTCCTCCAGCAGAATCTACCTCGTCTTATTTTGTGTTGATTTGCCAGTTTCAATTTGTGGAAGGCGTGGCATTTCACGACAATCAGGCTTTATGAGTTCCGCTGTGCCTGTAGCCTTTGCAAAACGTATCGTTTGTGAGAATGATTGCCACACACAAGGGATAAAGTAGTGATACGACGCGTTTTTTCACCCACTTTCAAGCCATAGCATTCAAGGTTTTGGCAGTAAACCCCTGCATGGAGAAAATTCACATCATTTGATGAATGCTACCCCTGCCCGCGTAGTCAAACATGTGAACAAAGAATCAATGGAATTTCCCAAGCAGATAGACTGTGTTTGGAGGGGTTTGCCATTGGCATTTGTACTTGCGAGAGGGCCCATTTTCACAGAGTTGCAGGTTCTTCGGTTTCGGTCTGATCTTAATCATCGCTGGTCTTTGCCTTTACCATGGCTGGTTGAAAGGCGCCGTGGGGCAGGAGAGTTAGACGGTTGAAAGACCAATGAAAGGCAAAAAATTGGAGATTTGCGTCCAACTCATTTTTTTTGGGGGTTGCAATTGGGTGGGGCTCCTGTTTCCGGAAAAAGAGATGTGGACGGGTTTTAAGATATCTTTGGCATTCTTTGTTCCACTATTCCATTTTTGGGATGGGGCCCCAGGTGACATGGAAAACATAGGATGGCAGGACCAGATCCACCGGCAATGCCATGTTTTTACATGTTGTTGTCCTTGAATCATCAATTGTTTTGTGTGTTTTCGGGGAAATTTGGAAGCAACCTCATTGGCCGACCTCAGCACAAATGATGGTTGGTTATGCGGATTACCTCAAAAATTGCTTATGTCATAATTTATGTCAGGTTTCTAAATGTTGCAATGTGTTTACTACATGTTGCAATATGCCCAGATTTTCGACCCCCAGCCGTGTTATTGTGCAAACCACCATATGTATCAATGCATTGGGAAGCACGCAGTATCTGCAGACTTTGTTTGAATTCCGTTTACTTATCTCCCACCAAAAGACAAATACCATATCTACCGTTATCTACCTGCAAATTATATTGCATACATCGTACATTTGCATACTGTACCATTTTTTTGGTGACGCCGGGCCTTGTCGTTTATGTTTGATTAGTGGTTGCCACATGTTTTGGACTCATTCTCATCCCTCTTGCATTGCCAGGGAGTCAGAAGAAGGCCAAAGAGTGAGTGTGACGTGGGTGTCGTGAGCAGTGGCTACAGAGGGAGCGTCTCAAAACAAATTGTTTGTTCAATCAAAAGTCGCAGCATTTGCTTTCAGAATCTTTCAAATGATTGAATCCCAAGTGCCAGTCACACTTTGCTTTCAATGAAAGTGTTTGCACATCTACGCATCGGGGGAAGGGCCACACAGGTTGGGGAAGTGCTTTAGGGGGTAGTCAGATGTCCCTTTTTCAAGTCGATTTGGACCTTTGAATTTCTAACCATCACATGGACACGAATTAATGACTATTAATGGCCGCCTTTCACAAGAGCTAAAATGCCTAACGTGTGGTCTCTCAAGATCAGGAGCTTCCCAAAAGCATATATTTGCCCTTCTCAAGCAGACAGAACATATCATCAAATGCTTGGGTTTCTATTTAGTATATACACTTATATAACATATTCTCAATTTTGTTTGGAAGCACTTGAATAAAGGTTGGTGACATCTCAATTCAGACGCTTCCTGACATCAGAAGGCAGCCCCTTCCCGCTGCCTTTAGAACTGCGCAGTTCTCCCAAAGAGCACAGCCAGATGCAGTGAGTGCAAAAGGGGCTGGTTGGCTGGTTGTGCTCAAGCAGTAGATTGGGCAAACCTGGTTGGGTATGCCTGATGTTTGCATGTGTTTTCCTCTTTGCCATGAATAGTGGTACATACTGAGCAGCTGAGTTGTTATTTCTGTAGGGTATCTAAAGATCCAAAGCCATATTATTAGCCATGGAGACTATCCCTCAGGGTTGTTATGTTTATCCTTTGAAAATTGAACGGAACTCTGGAAAATTGGGTTTGTAGAATCCCTATTAGTTATAACATGTTAACCAAAATTACCAAATGTGCAGTAAAGACTCACCGTCACCAGCTGTGTGTCCAGGCCTCACACAAAATGGATCATGTCAGGTCGAACACTGCAGAGAATTCAGCCAGGCCGAAGGAAGTCGAGGCTGGGCTTTTGGGTAACGCTGGTAAGGCTTGGTGAATGGTAGCCAGATCTTGTGACCAGTTCTGGTATTGCAATGATGGGATGATACGGAGAATATTCTTATTCTGGCTTGATATTCATATTCTGGGTTCTTTGTTTTTCTCAAATTGGTGAAAGCTGGGTTGCATAATGACTCTGTGCAGCTGCATGTTTGGGGATTTTCTGGAAAAAAATAAACATACAGCATACTCAGTATATATCCTTTATCGAAGGGCATTGAAGGTTGGCCCTGGTGGGTTGCATGTGGGTAATCCGTCAGAGTTCGTTGCGGTAAACTCACAGGGCTCATGTGAGGATGACTTGCAGTTGATTTGACATGCATTGGATTTGCTACCTTTGTTACAACATGTTCCAACTGGTGAACCATTTTGTTTTTTTCGTAGTTTGTATGCATGTCAACGATGGACCATCTACCAACGACACCAACTAGCCAACAATGTTTGTTCCCGTAGGTTATACGCCCTTCTTGAATCTGTTTGTTGTTATTGGTGATCTATCCCCCTCTATTAAGTTGGTGAATATTATACCATCCACTGGGAAGACGAACATGACCAGCCCCACAGACTTGGGCAGGTTTCAAGTTTCAACTACCAAGACTTCACTGCTGGTGGTTCATAAGCAAATCCTGACCTTGCTATTGATCATGGTTGATGTTGTGATGGTGTGCGAACCACCGACTTTATGGCTTTACCAGGATTGTAATCGATTATTTGTTGGACAGAATTATTACCCGAGTTGTAAAACAACGTGGTTTCAACCAGTCCCAGCCATACTCAAACGCATTAATATACAGTCATCCAAAGAGGCAATGTTCCTACGAGTACTGATAAGTGCCCATCAAAAAATGTTTGCTTCGCCAAAAAAACATATTGCCCATTTATACTCCGTATGAACTATCCAGTCTTGTTACAGTGGTTTAGTTTGGCATTTGATAGAGTATATTTCAGAAGAGTTTATAGAAAACATTCTACCCAATATTTATTTACTCACAATTCTTAGTACCTAAAGATCTAAGATGATCCCAGTTCCCCCTTTGCTTCAGCCTTAGGTATCAACTTCCGGCAGCCCAGCCGCATTGGCTGCGCCTGGCTCGGCGGAGGCGACTATTTGAAAACATATGGGGCAGCGGATAGCATTGGTGCCTGAAATTTCATGGAAATCCTAAGCAGGGATAAGACGGATCAGCGGCTTGCAAGACTATGTTCCTCTTGGACAGGGATTCCAGGCTAAGCTTCTGGGAGCGATTGGCACTGCCGAAAATGGTTCCACCATCAGTGTGAGCAGCAACCTCGTTCAGCTATACCAAATCCTAGGCAAATCTTGGTTAATGGAATTGATTTTCAACATGGTTACACCATGTGACACCCATATGTGAGCTCGGCTCAACCATGTCCAGGAGTTGATCGCCAGCATTCGCAGAGAGGCCGAGATCAGTAGGATTGGTCCTAGACGGGCTGGTTGTAAGACAAGAATGGCGGTCAGAACCTGCATATTTATCAAGAATGGTATGCAGAGAGAGAGAGAGAGGGAGAGAGATATCGAGAGATAGATACATAGGTAGATAGATAGACAAATATGCACTGTATCGGATTTCTGTGTATTTCCATGTCTAAGTATTTTCAGATTGGTGTTCGCTGTTTTGGCTGCACTTAGCCACTGACAAGTTGACAAGTGTTCAAAACATAGCCATGGCCCAGGTATTTGAAAACTAGAACACAATGTTTGGGTGTCCTTCATGCCTATGTTATGTAGAAAACCTTCCCTATGTTATGTTTCTTTTCCAGCAAAAGACAGCAACATTTGGCCCTTTGGTCATGTGGAATGACTCCATTATCCTATATGGAGTACCCCGTGACTTTGACAGATACAATTCTACCCTATCAATGTGCAAATCAGTGCTGCAGGGCTTGGGTATTCGACCATAAAGACATGGTGATATTCTGTGATATTCACAGGTTTCCCAAACAAACATGATCCTCAAACAAATCCCCAAAAAATAAAGGGAAACAGGCCCCTGACAACCCAAAACACGCCCAAATTCGCAGAAGCGATTCCTCAAGATAGATAAACAATGTTAAAGAACACCTTCAAAAATCCAAGCACTATATCATCCAGAAAATTGAGATTGATATGGAGAAACCATCATTTATAGACCATCTGTCTTTTTTTGGAGTGGGTGGCACTGAAATTTCTCCATGGCCATCATGGCTCACACCGCACCTGGAGGAATTTGGCTTTGAAGGTGAGCAGCTCAGTGGAGGAGCTTTGCAGGTCTGCCGCGGTGGTGGGGGAACAGCCTCTGATCATGTGGAAATGCGGATGTTTAAGCAGCAAGAAATGGTGATTTCAACGGGATATAGCAAGAAATATATATATATATACCATCTGGTTATTTAACATAGCCATGGAAAATCCTTTATAAATGGAGGTTTTAATGGGAAAATCATCTATAAATGGGCTATTTTCCATGGCTATGTTAAATAACCAGAGGGCAAATATAATATAGATGGGTTTCATTGCGATTTACCCAATAAGCGGCTAAGTAATGGATATATAAGGATGTAATCGATCAATAGTCTAGCCACGGGGTATAATGACAGGATATAACCAACCATTAATACCATATAGGTGTGATCAGCAATAAATTAAATCTGGATTTAGTGTGATATAATGCGGGGGTATTTAGGGTGATAGTACCAACAATATTTGGAAATGAGCCAACTTTTTAACAGGTTGCGGGGACCGCTGATTTAGTGTTTGTTTTTCTGTATCAACAATCTTTTTAACACTGGCTAATGATTCAGGAAGCAATGCGGAATCATCCGTCACACACGGCTTGGGAAACCAGGTTAGGATTTAGTCCAACTTCCCCAGATTTTGTCTCGAGATGTCGCGCTTCCATGTGTTGGGAAATGATCGGTATGTATAATGATGTACAATGGGTGAAGGTTGGGTAGTCCTCTGCGCCTTTTTTTTGCCAGGAATCCCGGTAGTATGAGGTACTATCTTGCTACTATCATTCTATAAGATACCGTTTGCACGATAGATTAAAAGATTAGCAGTGTAGAAAATCCACTATTGTTGATGTTGATTGTCACATCCTCATGCGATCGTTACTTGGGCCGAATGTCTAGGATCATTCTCCAATTTTCCGATTAAGACAGAACTCTTCTGACCAACCCTGCTCTTACTTTCAGATGTTTGTGTGCGACAAGTATCTTGGGGTAAGGATTCACTGCGAAGCACAGATCTGCACAGTCCAATCGACACATCGTCAAGGGACGCCATCAGTGGTTCTATGTGGATCACACATAACACTAGCAACAATGAAGAAGTAAACACCATTGAGCTGTTTGGTTTCAACTAACCTTTGGCCAGTTTTAAGGGGTGCAATGAAAGGGTTCTGTGGATGCTTTCACAATCATATGATTCTTGACCCGCTCTGGTTGAAAGATGTCTGAGTATATGACATCCTCATGTTCCTGCCAGTGATTTCTTTTGCCAAGAAAAACGCATCTCATTGTGATGATGTGCGAATCTACCGGGAATTGCGTGGTGACCATCTAAGATAATCTAAGGTTGGGGTTGCCACTGTACTTTTGCCATTTATTCCCTTCACCAATCCGATGCTCTTCACAAACCGCTCCAGGTCAAGCAGAACGCCCGCCTCGCGCGAGCGCTGAAACGTTTGGCGGGGGAGTTGTCTGGGCCGCCCAGCCGGGGTTGAAGTGTGAGACGGATTGAGACGGTTCTTGGGCGATTGTGGGGGTTCAAGACTGATTTTACCATTCCATGTCTTGTAGTTACATAATGTTACATACCAAGTTTTGATGGCAAAACATGGCAAAACCAAATAATTAGTGGGAAACACGGGCGGTTCAAACCATGTTTTTTTGTTCAAAAACAGGGATGAGATGGGCAGCCAGTTTATAATTTGACTTGGAGATATACTGTAAAAACAATGATGCACCAGTGGACTTGAGGACAATGACTGTGACAATTGCTGCATGCCCAAATTCGCACCATGTCACCATGTTGCTTTTGGTTGTGCTGTTGTGAGTCCCTGCGCCCAGAATGTTTCCCACTTGCTCAGATCCTGAAGTTAAGGAATGATTGTTTTAGCGGAGGCCTCTGGATGAATACAGGTTGAAGCAGTGCTCATCAATTTATCTGGTATTTGCGAAAGTTGGGTTTCATTATCAGACCCACAACCCCATTTCAGCCATGTTTTGCCAGTGCTTCCCAAGATGTTGTTCACCTTTTCACCAGAGGTTCAATCCCTTCCGCCATTCAAAATTAAGTTCGTATGGCCATGATTGCTGGTTCCTCAAGGTATCCACCCTACCCCTAAAATCACACATTTGATAATCCAGCTGAATGTACCAATCCTTGATTCTATGTGTTCTTCTTGCCAACACGACCCCCTAGTGTTTTCATCTTGGATGGTCCGCGAAGGTATGGCAGCGATGTTCATTGGCAGCTCGAGCTACTTCAGAGCCATGGCTGTGGGTGGCCGGCGGAAGCTACTGACCAGTTGGAGATTGCTACTTGGGATAATTGATCCACACTTGGCAGGTCAAATGGTAGAAATGGGTCAACAAAACCAACAGTGGGTAGTCCAACCAGTTTGATATCTTGGTAGACCAACTAGTAAGCTGGTTATTCTTTCTGGCTTGATCGTTGCCATTTTGATGGAGCAATGGATCATTTTCCACTGGAAATAAACTTTTGAAAGGGATTTCTGTGTCTGGCCACAGGTGGGGTTTTGTTTACACCATCATGTTTCATCAATCTATATGGGAGCCGTCCGTAAAAGCAGATAACAAATTTATGAATTGATGCGTTTACTCTGCTTTGCGCGATTGCCAAAACCTGCATCGCGATAGGCTGAGCGATTGGTTGGCGATTGGTTATACGGCTACGACTACTACTACTACTACTGCTACTACTACTACTACTACGACTACTACGATTACGACTACTACGACTACTACTACTACGACTACTACTACTACTACTACTACTACTAGTACGACTACTACTACTACTACTACTAGTACTACTACTACTACTACTACTACTACTTTTACTTCTACTACTACTACTACTACTAATACTACTACTACTACTACTATGACTACTTCTAGCACCACTACTACTACTACTACTGCTGCTACTACTACTACTACTACTCCTACTACTCCTGCTACTCCTGCTACTCCTGCTACTCCTGCTACTGCTACTGCTACTACTACTACTACTGCTACTACTACTACTACTAGTACTACTACTACTACTACTACTACTTCTATCACTACTACTACTACTACTACTACTACGACTACGACTACGACTACTACTACTACTATTACTACTACTACTACTGCTACTACTACTACTACTACTCCTACTCTTACTCCTACTCCTACTCCTACTATTGGTATTACTGTGAGTTTTCCGGACCGTTTTCGGACCGCGCAATTTTCTTTTCTTTGAAATATGAAAACGAATGCGTTCATGGGCGGATCCTTCTACTAGTGTTGCTACTACTCTCAGTATTACCACTAGCACCGCTACCACTGCAACGCCGCTACCACTACTACACCGAGGAATTTTTGCCTTTGCTTTTCTCCACTTGACAGAAGTTCCACGGAAGGGTCAGAAATCAGTCAGAAACCAGTCAGAAACCAGTCAGAATCTCACTCTCTCTCTCCCTTGCCTATTCCCTCACGTTCCTACCAGAACTCCTACGCCTACTCCTATTCCAATTTCCACTACCACTACTGCTAGTGCTACTGCTACTGCTAGTGCTGCTGGTACTACTGTGAGTTTTCCGGACCGTTTCCGGACCGCGCAAGCTTATTTTGCTCCCAAATTTGAAATCGAATGCGTTCACGCATGGATCCTTACTCTCATTACTAGATTTGCTACTACTCTTAGTACTACCACCACACCCGCTGCTACTGCACCACCACTACCACTAGTACACCTAGGAATTTCTGCCTTTGCTTTTAAATCCAATTGACACGGGTCCCGCTGAAGGGTCAGAAACCAGTCACAAACCAGTCACAAACCAGTCAGAAACCGGCCAAACGCAACCATCTGTTTCCCCCCTCCCCTCCCTCCCTCTCTCCCTCTCTCTCTCTTTCTCTCTTTCCCTCCCTCTCCCTTTCTTCCCTTGCCCTGCTACTAGAATTCCTACTCCTATTCCTACTCCTACTCCTACTCTTACCCCTACTCTTACCCCTACTACTACTACTACTACTACTACTCCTACTCCTACTCTTACCCCTACTACTACTACTATTACTACTACTACTACTACTCCTACTCTTACCCCTACTACTACTACTACTATTACTACTACTACTACTACTACTACTACTACTACTAATACTAATACTAGTACTACTAGTACTACTAGTACTACTAGTACTACTAGTACTACTAGTACTACTACTACTAGTACTACTAGTTCTACTAGTACTACTAGTACTACTAGTACTACTAGTACTACTAGTACTACTAGTACTACTAGTACTACTAGTACTACTAGTACTACTAGTACTACTAGTACTACTAGTACTACTAGTACTACTAGGTACTACTAGTACTACTAGTACTACTAGTAGTTTTCCGGACCGTTTCCGGACCGCGCAAGCTTATTTTGCTCCCAAATTTGAAATCGAATGCGTTCACGCATGGATCCTCATTATTTAATACATAACTTATATTTTATGTATATGATCTGATCAACGAAGAACAAACCCTTCCGCGATTGCTCACTGTGGTACCGCGGTTGCTACGCGATTGGCTGAGCGATTGAGGGCTGTCCGGGAAAAGGTATTTTGGACAACCCCCATATATTATGTATAGTCTATATACATAGAGTGATCATTTGCGTGGACCAAACGTGTCCTGAGACTAACAAGAGAAATTCCGGCCGTGATCCGCAATACTCATGCAGCAACTTTGGATCACACCCACCAAGAAACACAAAGAGCTCTGTTAACATGTTTTGTGTTAATGCTTTTATTAGCAGACGATATGCCCAGTTTTTGAAGCCCCACATAGTATATAAATATCTCAGTGTCGGGCCAAGAGCAACGCGATTCTGGGCCTAAACACTGTGTTTTTTGAAGTTCAACCCTGCATTCTGAACATCTCCGAACAGCTGGTTAGTCAGGGGGACAACAACCCCAGGATTGGTCATTCATTCTGCTGTTGATGATGAATTGTTATGGTATATTTATATATATATATACATATATATATATATCATGATGAAACATAACAGTGCAGGCAGACTGATGGTGATGCTCACTGCAATGCAAGTGGTCCGGGTCGCCTCTGAGGAATGCGGATGACAACATGTACAAGGATGCGGATTTGTTGCTGTGGAGCTATGGGCTTATCCTTATCCAGAACTGTTTGTCCTTGGCGAAGTTTGCATATGAATACATATACTGCAAGCCTTTTTTCCCACAGAAATATTGAAACCAACACGTAGTTGAATAATTCTGCGCACATGTTTTTGACCTGGCCCACCTTGACAATGCAGCAGGGAGATTATGGTCAGCCCTTGGTCGCCCCATGTTCTTCAATTCCCAGGGGACGAGATCCCTTGCTGTTTGCTGTTGAGACGCAATCGAACAAGAGACGCATCGCAATCCTTGAAAGCTTGGACAAATACGAGAAGGCTTGCGAATGATTTAAGTTCTCGCTCGAATCTCTGTTGGCATACCAGAGAGGGGGGCGGTTTGACTCATCCATTGCTCTCATACACCAGGAGGGCGTGACTCCCAGTGCTGAATTTTTGCTGCGCGAGAGCAATGGAGGAGAGGCCAGGAGTCGGCGTTGGGTTGTGGATGGATAAACCAACTGGGGAATGGTAGGTTGCTTAACCAACAGAAGTTTAGAATAGTTTAGATATGTTCTGGCAAAATAGGATTTCATTAGCAACAGCAGGTGAATACCTGGGTAAACCGTGAATGAATATACTTGATTGGCCAACAAACGAATTAGATTTGGATCTTCGTTGCAGGATATCCAGGGTTAGCCTTTCAATTGGTTAAGTTAGTAAGTTATATATATATATTTACATATGTATGTATATACACATACATATGTGTTTAGATGGCTTATAGTTGTAGCAACTATGATTCCCATTGTATTCCTAGCCAAATATTAAGTAGAATGCACCCAAATCGCATGATATCCAAGGTTGGAGAAAGAAGGCTTGGACCCCGAGAGTTTTTGTTTTTGAGGCTGAACCCCACAGGATCCTTTTCGCTGGGTTAAGGTTCTGCCTGCGGGCTTCAATCGCTCACGTAAAACGTAGTCCACCCCGCGCCTTTTTGAAGTCCAGAAATAGCTGGAAGAATCATGTTCTTTTTATGACAGAATAGTAAGGCCAACCATGACCAACCAGTATTGAGGGGAATGAAGGGTACCGCCTTGACGGCCTCAAAACTCCACGACAATCACGTCATCGTGCGTCGAAGGTTCTGTTCCGCTGCAACGAAGTGGGCTTCCGCGAGGTCGGTCGATGCGGGGTCGAAAGGCTTGTGTAGCAATTGACCAACTAACCAACCAATTGTATATATGTTTTATCTTTATGATTGTATATCAACCTCCAAAAAGATCGAAGCATATAGAAACATATGTGTTCAATTTCTTGGTGGCATTGATCATTTGTTCTGTCCTTCCGTTTTTGGTTTATATAATAGATATGTTTCTCTTCTTACAATCACGTGTATTCTTTACAAGATTCATACAGGAACTTAACCCACAGCACCCCATACCGTACATACCTGGTTGTCCATGTTGTTTTGTATTGTATTGTATTGTTTTGTACGTTTCCCCAAGACAACTTCATTCAATGTGTGGTAAACCCAACGCAAGAAACCATCCCCAAGCTACCCAATGACCCACCATTTGGGGAATATTAAAGCCATGGCCATACCCAAAAAGGGTGTTTGTCACATTGGGTTTGCACTGTTACAGACCATTTCCGACCGTTTATGATAAGGTAAGGGGAGTCATGAGGCAACGGTGCAAGCCTTGATCACTTGGTGTCATCGAGTGTCCTGGGACGACACACAGTTGCGAGATCGGACAGGAATGGAGACGTCTTGAAGGGGCATCTTGGACCAGCTTTGGCTCCAGAACCATTTTTTGGATTTTTTTGGGCCCAACAAGGCCCCAAACTTTTTGAAGCTCCAAGAGCTCAGCTGACGTGAGCAGAGCCCCCCATGGCCCGCGTGGTTTTCGGAGCGGATTAGCCAGGGGCCAGGCCTTTTTACATTCTACTTGCCCAAGATTTCTTCGGCCGCTCTCCGGTTCCGTTGCATTCCCCAAAGCCGTTGGTGGTATTTGTTGATCCCCCAAGTTGGTTTGATCATATGCCCGTTGCCGCTGATCATGGGAGCGTTATTTCTTGTGGGATGGAATCAAATAGTAACACCATTTGAGCAATGCCCAGTGGACCCTGAACTGTGCCCTCCACCAACGAGTGGGTTTGTGGATGACACAGGGTTTTGGGCATTGCATATTTGAACTTTAAATGCAAAATAGAGGGTTTCATACATGAATTGAATCACATTACACAGTAATAGACAAACATATAGTGAAGTAGAATCATTATCCTGGTTTATTGATTCACGATTAGCTTTGGGCTTCTGGCTTCAATGTTTTTGCACTTTCAGAGGGAAGATGGTGCGCCGTTTATCCACTTCGCCACAGCACATCCCCTCCAATCCAAGCAGTTTTCCAACCCATGCCGCACCATGCCCCCAGTGTTTCAGATGCATCGATGCATCGAGGCCGACATCCGAGCCATTTGTGACATCGGCAACTCATCCAAGGCGATAGATCGACAGGGCTTTCGGCTTTTGGTTTGTTCGAATTTGTTTGATGGATTGTTTGTGACAATTTGTCTCTAATATTGTCTCTAATATTGTCTAATATTGTCTCTAATGGTTTCTATATGTTTCTTCTTGTATGATGATGGTGATGGCGCGGCGTTGTTCATGCAAAGTGTACCCCCCCGTCGATGCTTTTTGTTCAAACAGATACTGCAACAGCAAGAGTGTGGGCAACAAGTAAGATGGTGAAGATCGTGATTTTGTACACAGCAGCTCCTCCCGTATCAATGGTGGGATTTTGACAGCCGCGGTTCTGTGAAAAATCTTGCATGTGTTGCATGGAGGAAAAAATAATATATATATATATATTATTTTCCCAAAAGATAAACCGAGCTGAACCTCCAAGATTTTCTGGATTCTTCCAGGTTCACGTGTAGGTTCAAAGTTTCACTTGCTATCCAACCAAAGCAGGCATGAAGAGCGACACTTCTGGAGTTTCTGTTGCTACTCGCATGGGTGCAGTCATTGAGTACCTGCAACATAAGACTTTTGAAGGGTTCAAGAGCTAGATTTTTGATGATTGACCATCACCAATCTTCTCTCCGTGGCAGGTGGGTGTGGCCAAGTATGGACCCGGCGGTCGTCGGGCCGCCAACAATCCAACCACAAGTTCACCACCAAACGGGTTTATTAAAATGGTTTATTGGATTTGGTGAAACTTGAAGATTGGTGAGACTTGGCGTCTAAAATTCCACTAATGAGAGCTGGAGGATTTTAGATTTTGTCAAGCACCAAAGATCGGGGCTTTAATTGACCTGCTTACACGATTCAAAAACCCAACATGGGTGGGATCATTTGTGATCGAAACCAGTGAAACTGTTTGGAGGTTTTGAACGGTTGGATTGTTCTCCAATTTCCTACCCTGGCTGGTTTTGCCGATTAAATCTCCAGGAAAATCATGGAAAATCATATGTTTTTCAGTTGTTACCGTTACAATTTTGATCAGCAACGCAAAATGACCCATTTACCGATTTGTGATCATAGGTATATCATAGGTTTTACATGGTTTTAGCTTCCATTTCAAGTCTTGCTTTCCTGTAGCAGTTCCCTTTTTTATCCACAGAGACGGCAGCTGGCAGCGGGATGCAGCTTTCTCCATCCCCAAGGGTTCCCAAGGCGTGGTAGCCACTGGTGAGAAAGGTTTGGGCTTCAAGGCGCGCCAAAGATCTGAAACATGACTGGTTGATCCTCAAAATGGCAATAAGAATGGGGATTCAACGTGCAGAACAAGGATTGGATCTTCCAACATCCTAGTATCTCAGCTTCAAATAGAATTTGACTAGCACAAATGGTCCAAATGGTGATTCTCTGCAAAAGTTGCTTGAGTACATCTGTACAAATGGGATCTGGAATAGACAGAAAGGTGATTCCCAACTATTATGTGTTGATTCTCCACCTGCCAGGTGAGGGTTGTTAGATTTTATGTCAGTTGCCTCCTCCTCCTGCCGCCTCCTGCCTCCTGCCTCCTCCTCGTCCTCCTTGTCGTCCTTGTCGTCCTCGTCGTCCTCGTCGTCCTCGTCCAACTGCGACCCGCGATCCACAGTGTTCGCTGCCGGACCTCAACCACGACCATCCACGCCCAGTGTTCCCTGCCGGACCTCAACCGCGAGTATCCGGGCCCAGTGTTCCCTGCCGGACCTGAACCACGACCATCCACGCCCAGTGTTCCCTGCCGGACCTCAACCGCGAGGATCCATGCCAAGTGTTCCCTGCCGGACCTCATGTAGGAAGATATGGGACAAAGAATGTGCAGAAGAAAGTTAGAAAGAATGTCAGAAAGAATGCCAGAAGATATTGCCAGATAGAATGCCAGAAGATTTGCCAGATAGAATGCCAGAAGCCAGAAGATATGCCAGATAGATATGCCAGAAGATATGCCAGATATGCCAGAAGATATGTCAGATAGAATGCCAGAAGATATGTCAGAATATATGCCAGAAGATATGCCAGATAGAATGCCAGATTGAATGCCAGAAGATATGTCAGATAGAGTGCCAGAAGATATGCCAGATAGAATGCCAGAAGATTTGCCAGATAGAATGCCAGAAGATATGCCAGAAGATATGCCAGATCATATGCCAGAAGATATGCCAGATAGAATGCCAAATAGAATGTCAGAAGATATGTCAGATAGAATGCCAGAAGATTTGCCAGTAAGAAAATGTAAAAATGTCATGGTGGGGATCACACGAAGTAAAGTAATTATGTTGTTTAGGCTCAAAGAAATTGATTGACCTCTAAAAAGGTCATAGGGAAAGACAACCGTCCGAAAATTTGACCTTCATATGACTGCAAAGTCACAATGCTCAAAATCAATGGAAGAGTGGTGAACCCAGAGATGGGTGGAAAAAAACATCCTATTGGGTTTACCACATAGATCGCTGGACATGGTCGGATTACTCTGACACAACAATTATGGGTAAACCATACATATTTACATATTTACATTTTGTTCACCAACCACACCAAAATAGGTAAAGTGGACCTTACAAATGGGACCCTTTCCGATTGTCAAGTGTACTTTCTAGAGAGCAAATAAAGGAGTCGTGCTGTGAAAGAACAATATAATATGATTGTCTATTGACAAAGGTTTCTTTAAGATCCACCAAATCCGCTTGGTACACTCTTGTAAAATCATTGAGGTGTGCTCGAAATGACGCAGCTCCTTGAAAGCAAGACACAGTCCAAGTCGAGCATGGCATGCGGGGAATAAATGCCACAAAAACCCATTGGCTGGTTGATTGATTCTAATATAGATATGCAGACTACATATTACATGAACTGGTATATAATGGTTAAAAGATTGTTTTCTATTGATATGGACTGGTTGGTTGTTTCAACTACATTAGAAAGTTGCTTCATCAATTGTATCAAATGGACTTTTTCCACACGGCCATCAGCAATCAGCTATACCAAAGTTATACCCATCATGTTCTCCACCAAGACGGCTCCAAGGAGAACCATGACTTATTCTCATTCGCATGGTCACCATGGCAATCCCAGAAAGTTAGTCCCATCTAGTCAGTTACATCTAGATACATCTAGTTCAATGGGTTTATTGTATTTTGGTGCTAATTGTTCACATACCTACATGTTGAATCATGTTGACCCCATGATTGTGCCAGAAATCGGCCCTTCCAGGCGGTCTTTGCCCTCACCGACAAGCCAAAGCTCTTCTCTGGACCCTACCGTCTGGAGTTTGACGCTTGTCAGGTGAAACTTTGACCTGTTCCGGGTGAAGCTTTGGCGATGAGTAGGGCAATCAAACCAGATGTTGATTTTTACATGATTTTACATGATTTTACAAGCTTTCAATGGGATTAAACGGCCTTGCGCCCGCAACAATGGATTAACATAATATCGGTAAACCTACTGAGAGATACTTTGGGTAGGTGACTATGTTCCACAACTGTAAAAATAGACTAACCAGCTAATCTCGTTTGTTGTCGGGCATGTATCCAAGATTGGTTATGTCTTTGGCCCAAACGGGGTACAAGTTTTGTTCATCCAATCTATGAGCAGGACCAGAGATTTTCTTGTCCTTTGATACAATCCTGGCACGTCATTTGCATTCAGGCCGCATCTTTGCTGGCTTGGTGGGCAGTGTCTTTGGCTCTGGGCGGTTTGTCAAAGCAAGGGGCAAATTCTGCCTCCAACTGGCAAACGTGTTTGGAAGAATGCAACTGGCAACTGTTGCAACAGGCCAGGCCTGAACAACACGATTTCGAAACTCAACTCACACGTGCTCCCCAGCTGGTTCGCGGCAATGGTCCTGGTGAAGAAGGATTCCCATTTGTCCAATATAAGTATGAGAGCTTGACAAAACTACAGAAGACCAATCGAGAAGTATACGAAATCCCCTCGACTTTGACGCCAGCAGGCTCGGTGCGCCTACTGACCTGGTGACCTGACACGTGCTGAAGCACTCTTTTTTTGGGGGGAGACAGAGGCCGAATGAAATTCCAAGATATTCCAAGTGTCAAGCTGGATCCAGCTGGTTAGATTTGGCATCTGCTGCATCTCCATGTCTTTCTGGATGCAACGGAAGTTTTGGTGGCTGGTTTGACCACTTTGGGGATTAGGATGTATTCACCCATGCAATTTGGGGAACTTTTAAGTAAATATTCCCTTCAATCATTCCAGGTTTTTGATGTTTTTGTGTTCGTTTTTTTCATAGCCAACTTTGCTTGCGATGATTGATGCACATGACCCATATGTTTCCGGTGGGTAATGGTGGGTAGGATAGGCGAATAACACCGCCGACATGGAGCATTCGCACTGGAACAGAATCTGGAGGGAAACAACATTGAAACCATAAGACGCCATAAGAATGCAATTGAAAGTGACAGGGATTAGAGATGATTAGAGTATGCATTCCCACAGGATTTGAGGCAATCACCAGCAAGAACCAGGGAATTGTGCATTATGTTTTTCTGATGCGGTCATTTCACACCAGAGTCATCCAGAGTCAAGTAATATGAGGTCTTGTTTCTATTGAATATTAATATATATGTATATATATTATATTATATATATATACATATTTATATGTGCGTCGCCTTTTTCAGTGGTTCATATCATTCATCGCATGAATAATGTACAATTATAAGTTATTGTAAGTAAATGATATTAAACGAAGATCCCCAGTGGTAGCTGGTAGCATCTCATGAGTATCTCCAGGATTCCACCCGGCTATGGTATGGTGCCATGGGTGCCATGGTCCCACCGAGGATGCCACGCACCCCAGCGGCATCGGCTACGTCTTGCCACGCTGGTTGGAGGAGAAGGAAGATCAGCTGCTGAGGCACGTTGAGGCCCGTTGAGGCCCTATGGATCAACTGGATCAACCATTTTCTGATTCCACACGGATGGTTAAGCAATGTTAAGCACTTACTAATGGAGATGCCCCCGTAGATGTGTTTTTTCTTCCTGTTTGATCCAGACAGGTTCACCACCGCTTACAACCCTTTGCAAGCAGTACGGAAGAGACACGAGACCCGCCCCTCTATTTCCCATCAAAGGCTCCTAGGACATTCCTGTCTACATCATAGTTTGCGATTGATTTCTGTACTTACCTTACCTTTCACTTCCCAAGGTCCAGCATGGTCCAGCACGGGCCAAGATTTGCATGTAGAGGTACTTAATTACATGCAATATCATGTAACTCTATGTAATTATATACAGTCGATTGCACCGAACTCTAGTTGAAATGTGTGGATATCATGTTGAAATCATGTTCAAATACGTAATGATTATTGGGTATAGTATTATTGATAACATACTAATAATAATAGTATTATTAATAATAATTTAACAATGATGATGCTGATGATAACGATGTTAGTGTGAGTTCCCTGACTGTTCTCGGGGCTTGGCCACCGGACATGTCCGCCCGCAGGCCATCCTGGGGCTCCCTCTTGCGACTGCCCTTGCGACCGGAGCTGCACCCACGACGCGAGGCGCGGATGCTGTGGGTGACTAGAAGTGCAGATAAGTATCAAAATCGGGTTCAAATGGGGATATGATAGAATTAACTAATATATACTGATTTGAACATAATATAACAATCCGATACAATCTCAAAATTTCAAGGGGTGGAGGGATGGAAACCATTTCTGCATGTGGATGATAATCTTCTTGGCCTTCTTGATAGTTTGCTGGTCCCATGCTCAAAGTTTGAGATTGGGCGGGTAAACCCATCAATGCATTCAAAGTCTAAGTCTCAACCCCAACAAGTCTTCCAGGTTCCATTCCTGTTTGGGGGCATGTTGCTTTGCAGGAGCGTGGTAACAACGGTGGCTTTACCAACATCACAATGGAACATAATTTCAGGATATTTCAGGAACATCCGAGTATCGAAAACAAACAAAAAACACGTGTGAAGACTACCTTTCACAACTGTCCAATTGTTTCATGACTTTTCTTTTTGGGGAATTGCCAAGGATCCTTCCAGAATTGCTGTGTATTAACTTCCACCCCCATATCGACTTCACAATGTCAAACCGAGGTTGAATAGTGAAGCACCACAACTTGATGTGTATATGTCTTCTATTCTCATGCTAAACAATGTTAAAGAATGTCACAGATTTCTAGAAACAGCTTTTAAGCCACGTGTTTGATGGAAAAGCAACCATAGGTTCTGAATCCTAAGCGGTCCAGGTTCTGATACTTTTACTTGAATCCCAAAATTATAATGGTATCAAGTTCAATCCCATGTTTGAACCCATTTGAAGCACATAAATTGATGAAATCTTATGAAATCTCCATGTTTGTCCCATAAATTACCCGCTGAACCGGCCAGGAACTCTTCCGTCGCCTGGCCGAAGCCTTGCCCCCGTCGCTGTTGCTCTTCATGAAGCGCCTGCAGGAGGTGCCACGAAAACCGGGATGGGCTTGTTGACTATAACAATCTACAAGATGGGAATATATGGGAATATAATGTAAGGGAATAATTATGGGATATGAATATTATAGTAGATGTTGGTAATTACTGTTGTTACATTGTCATTACTATGAATAGTGATTTAATCCTCTAGAGACTTGGAGGTTTCAATACTATGGTTTGGGCTGACTTGGATGATTTGGGGGTACGCCTATTTTAAGAGAATGTTTGGGCTGTGCATTATCACCATACATCACTCCAACTCATTTTTTGGTTTCTTCCACACAAATCCAGAATGAGTGCTTTGAATGGGTACACTTGGCCATGAAGCAAAGCTATGAGGCCACGGTTGACCTACCAAATACAACAATGATGGTTATTTTCTTTGTTTTTGCGGTTGATACCCTTTGTACCCCAAGATTTGAGCAAAGTATCCAAATATCTATCCCAAAATTGTTGATGTTTGAAAGATGTTTCATGTCAACTCGACGACATTTCCATATGTCCTGGTGCAAGTGGTATAGATGCTGCAGTCGGGATCAAAGTTAATGTTTTGCTGTCTAACAAATCACCAAAAATGCAGTTTGCATGAGAAACTCACGGTGGTTTACCAGTGTTTTTGTTGATATTTCCTGAATTGAAATACCGCACTTTTGCTACCCCACTTGTGGATAAACCATTGTATATATAATATATTATTAATATGTCAAAAGAATCAGACAGCCAGGGTTGCAGCTTTAGTTCCCAGGGCTGCATCCTCGCTGCCATTGATCCCATGGTTTTGCTCGCGAGGTGTCCGTCCGTGGGGAGACAGGTGCGACTTGCGCTGGGATCTGGGATCTTCAGAGTTTCGAACCAGTCACATCCGTCTATGTACATATATTGTATATATATAATTATATATATAGTTAATTGATTAGAATTGATTATAATTGATTATCATTGTATATACTAGAATTCCATGGGTCCGTGCTTGGGTCAAAGATTTGTTACATTGAAACAGCTTTTCGGCTGATGTTTTGTTAAGGGGCGCATTTGAAATTACTGGATAGAACTTCCAGAACTCGCAAACCGAATACGAAGGATAATCAGCCAATATGGATTTGACAATCCGAAAACTATTGAAACTGATTGGATGCTTGGTTGTTGTATGTGTCGGAAAGATTGATTGGATGCAGCCGAGGGGGAAAATGGCAGTAGAATTCCGACCCCAAATTGGGATTTGCACAATGCCACCAATGAAATCACTGGAAGAGGATCTAAGACTCTGTATCAACCTCAGTTGCGACCAAAGTTGACCCCCCCACAAAAAGATGTTTTGAACCCATTAATTAAATGACCTCAAAATGTACATCAAACCCTCCAATCGGCGGTCGCATCACTTCCAGTTCTTTATGTGGTGAAAGGCAAGAAGGATATTAGTTTTTTTATCTTGTTTTTGGAAATCCTTCTTTGATCTTCTTTGGGCTCAAAAATAGCGGTAAATATTGGGATGGAATCATAAATTCACTAAGAATATTCATGGTCCATGGTGGTTCTCATTTCCTTCATTGAATTTGGAATATAAATGTGCAGTCTTACTTTTGCACACATATTAGGTTGATTGAAACTATCCTATGATGTTATCCAAATTATCCCTGGATAAGTCGAGCATGATTCGGGTAGCCCTTCCTGATTCGTCCCTTGCCAGGCGGGACATCTTCACTTCATGTGAAGTATGCGGAGGAGCCAGCCAAAAAAACATCAAACAGCACCAAGAAGTTGCTATTTGCTCACGGTAGTGGTGATTTCTTACAAAAACAAAGAGTTGGAAAGTGGGAAAGCACCTTTTCGGTGGTTCAAAGTTCAAACCTATGCGTCTCTTGTTGTCTTGTTCTCTGCTCTTCCCTCATTCTAGGTAAGTGAAATTCCATTCATTCAGAACGTGAACATGACGTGGGATGTTCATCTCAATACTATGTAGGATTATCTCCGATTAGCCACCATTTGAGTCCGTGAAAATCCATTAAATATCATGAAATCAATTTGAAAGATGCTCACTTCTCTAAACATCCTATAGCAATCACCATGCCCACAGAGCCGGAGCTGCTACGGTGCAGGAGCAACCCACCGGTGCCGAGAACAGGTGGAAGGAGTTCTTTGGTCAAGTGAAGCTGCAGGCATGGCTAAAGCGGCTGGTGAATGGTTGGTACGTGGGCATACAATATCAACTAACATAATCTAAAGTGCTATATTTATATATGAATATATATATATATAGAGAGTGTGTGTAAATCAACTAAAACATATTGCTATAAATCAACTAAAATGTGCAGGGTGCCAAGGCTAAGCCATGACTTGTTATAGAGTCTTTGAGCACAGCTGGATGGTTGCAATGGTGGTGATCAAGTTGCCACGATGGCTGTGTTGGTCTCTTTCTGTTTTTACAAGTCATAAAAATTCTGGGTACATCTAGGTATAACGTATGTATGTCTCTGAAAATGAGGGTATATCCCCAAACCATCCCAAACCATTTGTTTCCCCACTACAGCGGCCTAAATGATTAGGGTTCCTCTATTGGCCCATAGCATTGGTTTATCATGTTCCAAGGCATCCTTGAAAGTATGCGCCTTCTTTTTGGGTTCAACCGGAAAAAAAAGAACACAACCAAGCAGCCAGCATCTGTTTAGATTCGAAAAAACAATGAGAACAGTTGTGGATGCAAATGATGATAGTTTATGATGGAGATAGTTTCAATGTGTAGCGGATCAGAGATACAGGCCAAAAGGCTGGTGAAGATCCATATCAATTGGGAAGCTAATGAGCAGAGCTACAGATATCTACAGATACCCCAATATTAATGGGTAATTGTTGTTGATATTGGTGTTGTGCCCAGCATGGTTGCTATTGCACCCACGTAAAATAAGCAGCCCTTGTGGTTCTACAACCCTGGTAGTTCTCTCAAAATCATCGGGGCAGGTCCATTGGTCCACTAAGGATTGGCACGTAATTTCAACATGTTTCAAGCAGAGGAACCCTGTTCAGTTAGAAGTTCATGAAATATCAATTGACCCCAACTTGTCAATGCAAGTGCAGTTTGTTTATGTCTTGCCGCACGCACCCTCACTGATAGTCTCTGAATTACTTTGACAAACAATTCACTGATGATATATTATGATAAGGTAAGATAAGGTCAGATAAAATAAGATTATACACAGTAGATAGATACGGACATGGGTTGATACCATAGGCCTCCGACTGAGCAGATTCACATCCCCGAAACAGCACATGTTTTTAAAGAACTGGGGCACTGTGGCACCAGGTCTCCCGTGATGGAGGTCACTGATGGGGATGTGGCTGAGTCTGACTGAACCAGAAAGGACCATGGAGAACAAGGATGATAAAACAAATCGGGTTCAAGAGAAACAATGGTTCATCATTGTTCGAAATGGGTTTCTAACGGATTAGTCTATATCATGTTGGATGACATCTCCATGTTTGGTGGTGTTGTTCCTTAGTTTAGCGAAGTAGGTGAGTGGCTCCTGAAATCCTGTTCCTTTTGTTTGAGATCCTGCAATTGCTTGAGACATCCAGAAGGATTGGTTGGTCAAGAAATGTTCAATCTCCGTAAGTTGCCATCTCTACTTCTTTTCTGATGCCGAACAAGTCTAAGTCTTGAAGGCACTGCATTCACACCCAAGTCGACTAGATATATAGGCGAACACACCCAGTGTACTTTTCTTGACTTGGCTTATCTAAATACACCTCCTGAGGCGGTCATATCCATTTCTCGCCTTTCTGACGTTTAGTGTGAACGCCCTGGAACTTTGCTGCATGTTGAGAAATAGCAATAAAACAGCTTTGGAAAAACAATATATTATATATATGTTTGTCATACAAAAACTATCTCTAGTTCTCTTAAGAGGGTCCCCTCGCCATTGGTCCAGGGTAAAGCGATATACGTGACCAGGTGCCTCCTGGGAGATGGAACATTGGTTGCTTCTCCGTCGGCATGTGAAGGCTGGACGCGAACAACGGCTGTGGCTGTGAGAGGTTGTTTTGCTGCTGGAGCGGTAACTTTTGGGTTGCCCAATATGCAGAAGTTGTTTCTGCACTTGGCTACTTGACTCTAATACGTTTCACAGAGGGTTTTTTTCTCCGTAATTCATGCGAGGTTTGTGTGTGTATGCATAGCTTACCTGCAGCACGATTCGATGCAGAATCATGTTCAATCCACATTTGAACTGCTTGAGATGGGTGTGCCCAGAAATTGAACACGTGATTCATCATGAAATGGGAGGACTGTAAGATTGCAGAATTTTGATGAATTTTGCCATCAATTGCACCAAGGCCAAAATCTCCCAAGTGTTTCTGCCAAGAGCCCCAGATTGCTCCTTTGGGGAATGGGCCAATCAGTCGGGCACGGATCATGTGTGGCTGGTGAATCTTTCCAGCACCGATAGCCTTTCGCAGCCAGGTTCCGGAAGCAGGGCCCTCAGCATCAATGGGTGATTGTATCTGATGGTGGTTGATAACTCCTGGTAACCATGGGTGGGTAGCCTTGGATTTCCGGGATTTCCATGATGTTTGTTTCCAAGTAGTCAATGACTGTAAAAGACTCCGATCTTTTGGGATTCCCATGGTGTCCAACTTTTCTGGTCAAGTCCTTGAGACAACTTCTGCCAACTGGAGGACTTTAAGGGATTTTCTATAGGCATTGCTTCACCACCGAGTGCCCTTAAAGATGGGATGGTAATGCGCTACCACATTCCTTCCCAGTTGCGTGGATCTGATGTGGACCTGTAGTTTTCAGTTCTTTGTGACATGATTTTTGTTGCTCCCATCATATCTATATATATATATATTGAAATCTGAGTTTTGTTCTTGTGTTTTTCCCTTCAACATGTTGTGTTGACAGTACACGTAAGGGATACTACGGAAGTATTGTCAGTTCCATCATGACACATCACTCCAGCCCATTCCTTCTGGGAACCCACCTACTTGGAAGTACATAACCGAAGTCGTAGCTGCATAACCTTAACGAAGAACGGGGGTCGTCCATCTATAGGTGAACTAGCCATGGCCATGCTTCCTATTCGGTCCTATACACCAGGAAGAATATGAGATTCACATCCAGCTAATCTCCAGCGACTAAATATATAATTTATAAGATTCTATAATTATCTATCTACATGCTTCTACATGGCCAAGAACATTGATTCCTCCCGTATACATATATATATATATGAGATATATATATATATGATATATATATATATGATATATATATATCCACTGATGTTAGTTGGGAGACCCCCACGCCAAGGGCTTGGCGAAGCCGGGCATCGCAGTGAGTCCTCCCAGCACCTTGTTGGAGATGGCGTTGCCGCTGGACGACCAAGGCGACGTGGTTGACGTCACGGAAGGATGGTGAACTGTATGGATTTACCAAGCAAAAAAGGATAAAAAATGGGGGTAGCTTAGAAAAAATCATGGGGTTAGCTTGATTTTATGATGTTATATGTATGTAATTAGGGGAGTTCAGCCGAATCAACCAATGGAGAGTTTTGCCAGAAGCATCTCGTCTAAACACACAAATGGAGCCTTCTTTAAGCAAGCTAAACACATCCTGATTTTGACGTGAACCAACTGGATATTTGAAACTCATCTCAAAAGATGAAGCCAGCATGTGAAGGCCTTTCCTACTTAGCCAACATGTTTTGAAGCCTAAATCGCCATGTTGGTCGAGCATTGCCCCACCTGTCAGGTGGATTCCAAGCAGGACGAGGAGCCCAGCAGGCGAAGCATGGCAAAGCCGCTGGGAATTTGATATGGTTATTGACCACTTACAATAAATTGGTTAAATGGTAGAATATAGCTATGGATCAATACCTATTAATACCATTTTTAGGGGGATGAACATCCATTTAGCAGCTATTTTGATGTTCACCAGGGGTACAAGGTTTTGACACACTGCCATATATCCCCATTGACCAGTTAAAGTTGGTTAAAGTATGTTAAAGTTCTTTTAGTCAATGGCGATATTTAGTGTAATTGGGATATAGTTGGGATAAAACGCCGACATGTGTATATTTAAAGGTTATGGCAAAAATCCAATCACTAAAATATTTTTTTGTATAAAATGTGTACATTTATGTATGTCTACGATCTTGGTTTTCCCGTTTGTTTATTATTCGTAGACCACCAACATGGGGATTGCACAGGCAACGATAAGGGTATCAGTTCCAATTTCTGGTTGATGGTTTCAAACCTTGGTTTAATCAACATTAAATGGTGATGTTACCAACAAACGCGCATATAGCCAGCAAAAATATGGATATATAGACATTTAATACGGGTAACAATTGATAACCAATGCAAATGGTCGTTAGCAAACAAAAACGCTGGATTTTACCGCAAGAAAGGAGGTATGATTCAATGATGAAGGGATTCCTTGATGAATCTTGTGGGTTCCCTATCTGAGATGATCCAAATTCGCTAGTTTTGTGTAGGATGGATTGAAACCACCAGACTTGAAAATGGATGTAGTCACTGGTTATCCCGTGATCCCCCGCTAGGCCAGTGGTGACCACCAGTTTCATGGCACCATCAACCACCATCAATCATTTTCACTGCTGAAGGGCATGGATTCGATGGATTTGAGGGTCTGGGATTTTGGATGTATTGAACATTATCCATGGATTTTGTGATGATTCATGAATCAAAAAATGGGGGATAGCTAGACACCTCCAGGATCATGGGTTGATGTGGGAACATGTATCCATAGCTACCAGCGAAATTTGTTGGTGTGAAAAACAGCAGTACCAGGGTGAGTTTACCCATAGCGAAGTGGATTGAGTTGGGTTGTCACCTCAACTATGGGCGAAAGATTGGCACTGAAATCACTAAAACTCTAAAAAACAACACCAAAATGCGACTGGATCTGGACCCTTGCGGGCATGGATGGTTTCAAACATGTGTTTGGCTCACGAAGAAACCATTACAGTAACCATCACCATGTGGAAGGTTTATGTCGTGAGATGATACCCAGTGAAATTCAATCTGCGCTTTGCACAATGACGCAAAAAAAAAACATGAAGCGATAACAGTTTCTTTCAGTCTTGAGATTGGTTCAATATGTCACAAGTTCGAGAATATTATTCCAGGTGAAATACTTAAGTCATTTCACCCTAGAAATAGAAGTAGCAACACGCCCATCCTCACCTGGTGCCATGGCAGGTCTTTGCATTTCTGCCAGTCCGTTCCTACGGTCTGCCCTTTGCACTGCAGGCTGCCAGGAATCCCAGGAATCCCGTTGTGCGGCAGAGGTTGGTGGATATGTGTCGACCAGAAATGGATAGTGGATTTACCATGGATAGAAACCACCAATAAAAATTGCCAAGAGCAATGGAACATGATGAAGAATGATGGTAAACTGCTGGATTATGTTGATATAGCATGATATAGCCTAGTTTGAGACATAGCAACATAATCAGCCATCTGAAATTGAAAGTGTGGGAAATGGCCATGGACAGTGACTGGCACTAGAGTACATACATACATATATATATAGATAGGTATATGGCTATGAGTCAAAACCCTGGTACCTAGTGAACCCCAAAATAGCTGGTAAATGGATGTTCATCCCATTAAAAATGTATCTATAGGTATTGATCCATACCCATATATTATACATGTATATCGATGGCTAAACCGAGGATTGGGCCGTCTCTTCATCCAGGGAGGAGATCTTGTCAGGCTGCGCCTGGAATGAGTTCCTCAAGGCGGGGTATTTTCCTGCTGGGACCTCAAATGTTGTTTAAAGAATCATGATTTTGCTGGCAGCTGATGATTAGAAAGGTGCAAAGAACCTCTATTGGGTAGACGGACGGGTGAATGGTTGGTGGATGCACTGACTGTGACGGTAAATGCAACCGTTGTCCCTAGGTATAATGATGGATGACAATGGATCGCTTCAAAGTTATAAGATATTATCTACGTTCACAACCTGAGATGTCACCACGATTTTGGAGGCTGCAATTCAGTCATCACGCAGCAGCTGCTAAATCCTGAAATGATGCCGCGGGTATCCCTGAAGATGATTGACTTTGAGCCCACAGGGTCTGTTTGATTCTTGAACTTATGACTCTGAGTAGTTGGTGGATTCAAATCTGTGATTGCATGATCTGAGTTGACCAAGTCCTTCGTGGAACGAGTCATCCCATGCATCTCCCAGACAGGAGTTGCTCGTTGGAATAACCACAGTCAGTGTCCAGTGAAATCCACCTTAGAGCTGGCATTTGCCAGGGTATCATGTTTGAAAATGGGCGTGTGTGAAAATAGGGATTATGATACATTATGATAACAAACCACTGGGCTTGGGATACCCCATGATACCCCAGTGTTTAGACAAAGCCATATATGGGGGTAAAGGCGTAGTTTGGAAATGGACACATTAGCAAGTTCTGGAATCTTGACTCATGCCCTATCCAATAAATGCGAGGTTCATGATTTTGAGATACTCCATCATATCCCATTACATCTGCCATAATATATATATATACATATGCACATGTACAATGTACCCATTATATGGCAACAAATGTGTGCCATATCCAAATTGTAGCTTGGCAAAATGGTATCCAACTGCCCAATGGATACCAGCCAGGCGGAACTTCCGAACTTGATCCTGACATTGGTCTGAGCCCAAGCCAGGTTGGCAGGTTGGTAGCTGGGTAGACCTTGATGAATCTGTGAATCTTTCTAGGTTAACTTTCCTAATTCATTGTGCACCATTTTATAGATATAAGTGCTGATTTGGATTTACGTAAATCAACCACAATTGGTCCTCATCCGGATTGTTGATGGTTTACAGATGACATTGCAGGTGTATTACCGATATTTCCAGCTAGAATTATGTTCTGAACCCACCAGCCAGTCACTTACATGCACATTATGTATCAGGCTGATTTAATCAGGCTGAATCGAAATAACCAAATTGCTTAGTACCCCCCCAGCTTTAATCATTTTTACATACCTAGGTTAGTCCAAATATTGTGTATAATATACCAAACACAAACACAAGCAGAAAAAAATGATGATTAGCACTTGCCTGTTGGTGGTTTTTCTTTTCTTGATATCCATCCCTATACAGCACATGTTTTTTGATGTGATGGCCCCAGTTGACCAACATCCCAGGTGTCCTCGGTAACCTCGCTGAATGCCTCGGATCCACTGAAGTGGAGCTTCTACAGTGCGGCAGGGGAACCTGAGTTTGTTGCGGAGTTTTGTAAAGGGGTAAACCCAATAAGAAACTCTCCCCAATATCACCAGAAAGGATGAACCCTCCAAAAATGCTAGGTTTCATGATTATTGGGTTTACCACATTAATCTCATCCCCCACTATGAGTATCTATTGTGATCTATTGTCTAGAAAATAAAAATGGGCGCTCTATGGCGGGTGTTTTTAATCATCCGGTCTAATTTGCAATTATCTTGTTGCATTGACTTAAGTGAAGCTGAACTGATTTGCTTATGACATTTAGCTCATTTGTGGCCCCCAATAAAGACCCCAAATTCAACGAGACACATGTGGCGAGGTGTGGTACTTATTATATAAACATTATGTATCATTATGATTCATTATGTGTATACATATTTACATCTAAATGCACATTGTTTCATGTTTCTATATCTGAATAGATTTTTGCAGACGGTAACATTGGTGGAAAACCCAGGTTCCTGCCGCCACTTCGGCCAGCAACTTCTTCAGGCCGTGGTGACCGTGGCCGTGACGTGGGGAATGGGTCGGTAGACCATTGATTTCTGGGGAATGCCGTGGAAATAGGAGAGGAAACAGAACATTTTTCCCATCTTTTGTTTGGAATGTTTGTTTCGAATAAGAAACCATTTAGACATGGGGAATTGGCTTATTCTATTCCACAGATACGAACCTGTATTCGAAGCCCTCCACAGATCCCTGCCCGTTGTGGCTGGGGAATTATTTGTTTGTCTTTTTGTTGCAATCGGTAAACGAACCTGGCCGCAAATCAAAACGATTGTTTTTCATTGCCAGGTTAATTCACTGGAGGGGTTCACCAGTTTGGTGGCTATGCGTCTTTTCACCGTGGTGCCTTTCTTTTCACACCGTCATTTAGCAGTTACTAGATGGATGATCATCTCGCTACTTCTCGGATATATCGGGTTTGATCCATTCCTATTTGGATTGGTGTTGACAATGGGATGTAAGTAAGCCATTTTGTAGTGTTTCTTTGGTGGTGCAGAACGTTCTTAAACGATGATGTCCTCCCTTTTGTAGGGTGATGTTCATTTTTTGTTGAGTTTTGTTTGCAAGATCCCTGTTTTTTCCAAGATCCCTGTTTGGTTGGATATATCTCAACTTCTTGCGTTTTGTTATGATATTATACTTGAAAAATGTCTATACGCATTCGTTTGTTCGGCAACCCCGGTTGTTTGGTGCTTCTATGACGTTCCCATGACTTGCTGGAAAGCATTGCGAATTGTGCGCCGGGCCAGGCCTGCAATCGTTCAGCTGCAGAACAAGTTGCGAGGTCGCGAGCCGAGTCGGTTAGCTGTTCACGGTGAGCTCAGTGAACTGCCTGCAGAACCCTGCGGGGGAAAAGCATAGTTATCTTTTAAGAGGGAATTAAGTTCAATTGCCAAGCTTGATTGCTGGGGGGTATTTGGGGTAAAAGTGGATGACAATAGATTCAACAGCCATAGCATGCCATAGCAAAATATAGCATTTTGGGGGGGTGTAAAACACTGCCAACCACCTCAGGGACGAAAGTTCGTCTCACTTGGGGACGAATGAATGGACAGTCCGCTTGAGTACGAAAACCACCATGTGAAAGATGATCACCGCCAGGAAGGTTCACGCCATCATGCGTACTGACTAAGACAATAACACATTGCATTCGAAGCGTGGTATCCGGAGGTGGTAAGTTTAAGATAGTTTAAGTTTAACCGATCTTTACTGATCCAGACTTTTGCATGACTTTGTTTATCAACGTGCAAGGCTGCCAGAACACAGTGCATCAAATACTAATACAGTATATACTGATATTGGGAAGGCTGACAGAGAGAATGTGATGATGTCCTCTTGGCAAAACACAGCCATGATCACGATTCCACACTGAACCTGTTTCTTACCCACCTTCCAACTAGCCGTAACTAGCCCTTGGGTTGGTCGTGGTTTGGTTGGACTGAAATGCACTGACTATCCCCAATCATCGCCAATCCCTGCCAGGGGTGGAATGTATGCTGACGGATGAAGACTCCTTCTGTTTGCCGCAAAAAGTCAGGGACCCGAGGTTCCGTTGTGCAATGCTAAGACTGCTAAGATCTTTGCCAGATCAGGCTATCAGTCTGTAACGTGCCTCTGCTTTGAACTACGCCTTTATATGGCGAGCTTACTGGGAGGACTGCGCCAGTTGGCAAATTTGCTTTCGGAAGAGTTTTCATGACTGAAATCAGCAGCAAGGAAAATGCAGGGGATGCTGGTTGGTGAATTCAATGCTGGCCAATCACTTTGGCAACAAGCAGAACAAAACAGTAGATAACAGTAGCATGGATCACTTTGAGACCCAAATGTATACAATAGAATAGAGGAGGCACCAATACGCGAAGACTAGCAAGACATTGTTTTATACCCTCCAGTAATCTATCTAGTTGAATATGTAGATATACATGTGCCAAGGAAGATTATGAATCAATTCCAAAATGGTGACTTGTTCACATCTATATATTTGATAGTTGATATGGTTGCTTGGTGTTCATATCTGTAGTTTTCCAGTCCACAAGATCTGATCCCAATGGCAATTACTTGCTGGTCGAGACTGCAAATATGCCGGTCATCTGTTTGGACCTTCGATGTGCGTACTCCTTCTAACAGGGGATCGAATGGAACATCACTCCCACGCTTTAGGTCGGTTGCGGAACCATAGAAGCTAGCAGTTAGAAGAACGGGGCACGCATGCCAATTCATACAGAAAATAATGTTCGAAACACCACATTTGACTGCTTGGGAGACAGGTTGAAAGGAAAAAACAATTAAAAACCCTTCCAACATGTAGTGGAGATCTGCTGTTGGCTGTTCCCCAATATAATATATATATAATCATGGTGGCTGAAATCCTGAAGCCATGGCAAGACTCCCATTGATGGCAAAGCTACCATGTTTGATTGGTTTTAATTTTATCCATGGGTTAAAAACAATATTATTATTTATATATATATATATTATGTATATAGATATATTATATACATATGTATTCTATAAATTCAGAAGTTATATCATAGTTTTTGCGTTCTACGAGCCATTTCCAGGTAGGATATGTTCATCATTTCGCTGCTCATTCGGAGCTCCGCCATGAGGCCATCCGTTGTCCTCCAGAGGCCATGGTGGCACTGGTGGCACTGGTACCATGGTGTGTTGATCATCAAAAAATGCATGGTTTCACCGCAAAAACGGGGATGGTAGCCAAACATGATGTGTATAATACGGATAGAGTTGGATATATACATGACACATAGTGTATACCAATAAATATGACATTTGGGATTCTCCAGAAAATGGCGCACTTACCACGCTTGATGGCTGCTGAAATGCGTAATATGAGAATATGATGGTCTAAACCATGGCAAGGCATGCACATGTCCTGTCTTCAGACAAAACAGTCTGCTTAGATGGTCTGTTCTTATGCCACATTGTTGATGGGTGTCAAACGTTAGCCATGCATTGGCCACAAGTGGCCCTGTTCCTTTTGTTTTTTTTTGGTTGTTGTTGCTGTTGTTGCTGGAAAACAATGGAAAACAATCGAAACCAATAATTACCCAATCCTTTTTGACAGATTTACTGGTGTTGAGATGTTTTTCGGAACCTTGAATCATACAGTAATGGAGCGCTGTGCGCCAACAAAAATATTAACGCTGGAGACCGGTGCCTTGAAGCCATCAGGCGCGGCGGTGTTTGGGACCTGGCAGTCCCTTGCAGCAAGCCTTGCGTAGCCAAGGCGGAAACGCAGTGGAGCGGTGGAAGGGCCTTGGAAAATTCTGAGTTTACTACTTTTACAGACTTTTACAAACTTTTACTATGCTGTTACTATCCCAAATGGGGAGTGTATGGGAATGTAACATGACTTAACCAGGAAATATTGAGGTTTTCTGTTTTTTTCTGACCATTTGGATCCATTTGGATTGTTTTGGCATTTGGCCTTTGGCGACCGAAAATTGAGTAGCAATGGACCCACAAAAAATCGGTCCTTACGTGGCAAGTGATCTTGGCCCCCGTTGCGTCGAGGTTTGCACTTGCTACATGAGAAGGCCCTGGCAGAGTTGGAGCTTGGGCGAGCCAGAAGTGGGGATAAAATGGGATAAAGGTGTTTTTAAGAATTTGACGGGTTGTTGATTTGTTGTTCGTTTGGTCTTACGTCCTACTTTTGATGATGATTCCAATTCAAAGTAATTTAAATACGACACCGGAAACGATTATATAAGCCTCGTTCCCACAGATTTTCATAGTAAGAGCTTATTTTATGCATGTTTCTTGGTAAACAGCCAGTCCACCTACTTCATCCAATTGCTCGCTTCCCTAGAGTATGAGCTCCCAAAAAATCATGTCGGCTTGCTCCCACAATGACCAACGGACGTGTTTCCCAGAAATTTTAGGGCTAGATTCTATCAAACAAACCACAAAGAGTGGATGCTAAAAAATAGTTTTTTTAAAAAAACTAATGATTTTCCGATTTCCTGGTGGAGGTGGAAGCCTATGCACCCGCGGGTTTGCTGGATAGTCCCTTGGCAAGACAAGCATGGCCAGTGATGTCTTTACCCCCCAAAGAATTTTCCGCCAGATCGCCACATTGATACAGGGAAAGGTACACTTAAATCCTGATGTGTGATGGTCAAACTACCATTTTTTCGGAGTTAATTCCATTGGTTTTTCTGGTTGAACCGCAATTTTGCATGGTAAAACTGCCATGTTTTCATGGTTCCCAGATAGCACTGGGGCGCGGCTTCCAAGGCTTAGGCGTTTTGCGGCTCAACGCTTCGCAGTTGCTACGTCTTCTGCCAAATGTGGAGGCAGTCAGGGATGGTTTGGATGGAGGGAAATCATCCTTACATGGGATATCAATCTAGGGAAATACTGTTATATACTGATGATAAATATATTTATACTTATTTATAATATGTTTATAATGATTTATAAGATTTTTATAATTATATATATAACCACTAGTTATCATTTACATTAACCAGCCAACCAAATACTAATAATCTGATGTATGGGTGTGTCTGAAAATGCGAAGGTCACTTTCGAAGGGATGATGATTGACCGATCTATTTACGGGTACCATATTTTCAGACAAACTTCTTCGATTCCTTTGGTTAATGATTCTATATTAGAAAGGCTTGTGATCGCCTAGTATTTGGGGTTCTTGATAAGAAACTAGGATCAAGATTCTCCACCGTGGCAGATTGAAACCAATGGTTGGGGATTGGAAGGGGATGCTGCAGTTGGCCAAACCATTTTCACCAGGACCCTTACGGTACACTGTAAGAATCCTAACATCTATATTTGGAGCTTTGATGGTATGAAATCCAAACCTGTAAAGATGCCAAACCTTTCTCTTCCTGTTGGTTCTAAGGCCCTAGGGACCTAGGGCCCTAGGGGCTGATGGAGGTCTCATGTTCCCTGACTCAACATGTCAGGATTTCCCCGGCATGTCCTGGTGGCGCCAACTGCTAGCCCTCCTGGACGGGGGTTGGACTGGATGGGAAATGAGCAGTACTCGAATTCTCGGTTGCTTGATGGTTATGTATTGTTATGTTTGGCCTTACACCAACTGATTTAATGGAGATGGTATTTTGGGAATCCCTGTCAACCAACCAGAAGAAGTGCTTGAAAGAAACCCAAGATGAGGTACTTGCACATAAATCAGACGGCCAATAGCAACACAAAAACTTATTGGTCATATGCCCAAATCTACATGTCGTCTAGTGCTGCTTTCAGCATCTTTCAGCCACGAAAACAAGCCAACATAATGAACATAAAAAGGCGGCCCAAACACCGACCGGCCAGCAAGCTTAGGGAACATTTGTATAGTTCAAGAAGGGTTTTGCATTGTTTGGCGATTGATCCTTTCATCATTCTATATCATTCTGCATGGGTGGAATTCACCCTTCACTAACTTTCCATGTTTTTTTTCTCATTAGTTGATTAGTATCCCAAAAAAAACATGTTGGATACTGGTTGGTATCCCCAAAACATGTTGGTTACTACAGCGCAGTGCTAGGACGAGCTGTTGGACCTGGCGCCCAAGAACGACTTGGCGCGGCTGGTGGAGGCGGTGACTTTATTGAAGAATCATGATGAAACAATGGGAATATTTGAATTCTGGAGGCTATGCGATTAAAAAAACCCATGAGGCTAGATTTTTTTTATTATGAAATGATGGGTTTCATGATAAATAGCAATGATTGGAGATGGTTATTGATGAAGAATTGGCTGTTAACTAAGCAACATAGGGAATTTTTGGGATTATTTGATTGACAACAAACGGGGGATGTTTAGTAATTATATCAATTGATGGGTTTCGTTGATAGTTTCAGATCTTGATTTAACCATCCATGCATGGGAATGCAGCCAAAATAGCCAAAATGGGGATATACCATGATATACCCACTTAAGACAAAATATAAAATGAAACTGGTCCCTTCCAAGACTTTTCAGTCCAGATCCCCTCCAGAACCTATCAGTCCAGGACTCTTGCAAACTTTCTCTCCAGCTACCTTCACAAAGTTTCCTTATGGTCCCTATGGGTTCTTTGTACTCGGTATTAAACCCAGGACATCCCAGGACCCTCCAGCAAATAACTCCTCTCGCAACCTTTGGTTTGCTCCATAGGCCGGTGAGCGCCATCTGTTGAATTTGGAGGTGGAACTATGTCAAATATGCCCACTAGATCCACTAGAGATTTGTCTTTTATGTTTGTTTTTCCGCGGGAGTCAACTTTGCAACCTCAGCAATTCTTGAGTTCTGAAGAAAAACTATTGGTATGTATGTTGTGGTTGCAGTAAACCCTAGGTTGGATATGAATACGGTCATTTTATGCTTGTTTACTGTGTATTATTGGGTTGCATTTGATATATTTGCTGACTGTTGGGCAGCAACAGAAACATCTGAAATCCCAATATATTGTCCCAGAATCCCGTTATTATATTTTGCCACATATGCAATCTTTCCATAGTTCCACTGTTGTTTTTAACGATGTTGACAAAATGACCACTTGAGCTGCTTGGCCTTTCCACTTTCCACTTTATATGTTCTTCTTGCTGAGTTCTTACATTCATTTCCTGCCTTAGATTGAAAAGCCCGCAATATTTCTTGGCCGAAAAACTGTTTCAATGTTTCATAGATCTTTCATCATAGTGACAAGTCAATGGCATGCCAGTCCCAGAATTTGGCCATGTATCATGCCATCTAGCCATCTAGCCATCGCCTGTCCTCGCAGGTGGCGCGCAAGCTGCCGTTGCTGCCGGTGCAAGGCGCCTCTTTGGAGGTGTCCGAGGGCTTGGTGCTGCCGCCCGAGCAACCCGAGGCGGGAGGATGGAGGTGATATGAGGTGATTCCCAGTGGATGATGTGAATTTTAGATTATGATAAAACATGATATACAAAAAATAATGTGAATTGTAGATGATGATAGGATTATCACTATTATCCATCATTTATTCAATGAACAATGATTTAATTTGATTTGACAAGTGATGATAGATGATGAACTCATATTTATACTTGAAGAACAATGAAATTTGATCATGTGATAAGCCAACATATGGGGTGTAGGAATGGGGGCATTAGTATCCAAGGGATAGTTTTCGCATATGTGTTTAAACTATCAGTCATTTAGGCTAAGTTTAGTTGTTGATTTCAAATTTGGTTGTAACATGATATAACTAAACCACCAAAGACCGTTAGATATTCAATTAAATTGAAGTGTGACCAACCGAAATAAGGGTTTGGAAAGCAAAGTATATTCTATAGCGATTTCATAGCCAACCAAACACCCATGATATGACAGTGTGACAATGATTGATAGTTGATCTTGGATTGACTGCGAAACGCAGGGGGGCCTACAAAGTTTGTATCAAACTAGAACATGTTTTCCAGGACGCTATAGATTCTAACTTGATTTTCACTTCATGATTTCCAGGGTGCTGACCTTCAAGGCGACAAAGCCACTCATTCAAAGTGGCTTGAAAAAAGCAACCTGATATATCCTAATGTGCGATCCATGATCATCAATAACTAATAAAGCATCCCCAATCATAAGCCACAACAGTTGGGCAATGAACATAATCATTTGCGGGGGGTTTACACAATTTCCTAACTGTGGAACCCGAACCACAAATCTCGGCTACCAGGCCGAAGGCTTTCCACCGGAGCTTCTGGCAGAGCTGCGGGCAGTGGATTTCAGGCGCCGAACTTTCGGGACAGCAGGGGAAAGGGGTTGGATTGCTGGAGGCGGATCACAAGGGAAAAACTGTAGGATTTGAGGGAGTTTATGGCAAGAAGTAGGCTTTTAGTTGTTGGTTTGGGTGAGGTTTGAGAGTTATCAAGAATGTGGTCTGTAGAGAATGCGGATGTTTAAAAGAAGATGAAATGTGTGCGTATGACTTATGAAATAGGGGGAAATCATGAACAACTGAAGGATTTTGCCAATCAGAACGCGGCGGTATGATACGAATGGACGAAATAGGTTGGTACAATGTCTTACTTCCCTCAACCAAATAGGATAATGATGCCCAATGACTTTAATTTTGCAAGGAAGTTACTATAAAATCATATCTTTTGTCATATCCCTCTGAATAGAGAGCGATATAGGAAATCGAAGATGGTGGTTGGACGACCTTCCCCCACGAAAGGTGCTTTGACGGTTGGTCGTCTGCAGCCATTGTATAAGATTATATAAGTGCTATTTAGGATGATGGTTTCAGAGCAAAGTTTGTGACCATATTTTTGCGGCTGTGGTCAGAACCTCCTTTGATTCTATGGTTGGTTTGAGGGAGCATATTCAGGAAACCCATGTATTTGGACTTATTTGGATAGTACAACCATAATATGTTTTCCTTGACATTGCCTCTTAAATCACCACGTGCTTTGTAATAGGATTTTACTCATCCAATCAATATCTCACCATTTGGCGTGCGTGACTGCAATACTCTTTTGCTTTGCTGGGTCGTGGCGTGGTGCCATGACGGTTCTTGATTTGGTTCGATTCCAAATTTTGTTCGGCAACATTATGATTGCTGTTGTTTCAAAGTTACTATGACGGATTCCCAGCAGTAACCGTTTGAGATGGCTAGGACATAGTAGCACGACACTTTGTGTGGGACCACTTGGGCTCAAATCAAGTTGTTTGCATCGCTGATCGAATTTCAGTGCATATGAAAACCAATGCCGAGACCCTGATAACATGCCTTTTCGTGCTTTGCTTCCGAGTCATCTTCTGCCTTGACAATGGACTGGGACGAACCCCTGGCATGGGGTACAATACTTGGAATGACTTTGAATGTGAAGGTGTGTGGCTCACCTGCACCGCTTCTGTTGGACAGGATTTTGCAGGTTTGGTATAAACCCTGTGCACTTGTTTGTTTGGGGCTTTTGGTCTTACTTCATGTTTGAAGTATATAAACATCCCAAGACTGGTATAGGTCAATATATCTCGGGTGCATGTTTGTACATGCTCATAGATCTCATGGGGAATCTTAGAATATTTCTGACATCAAACAACCAAAAACTGAGTTCGTGAAATACTCAAACAATCTCCCCTGTGCCGTATATGCTGACCTCTCCGCCAAGTGAGGTCGGCTTCCAATATTATCAAAGTCGCAGACAAGATGGTGGAGTTGGGTTTTCTGGCCTTGGGATACCAGGATTTGACGTGTCAGTTTTTGTGTCTTGTTTTCTAATTGATTCAACGTCACCTGCAAAGAGGAACTTATATAATTGGAAATTGGGTTCATCGTCTATGTTATATTATATAATTATATACAATAATAATATTATAATATTATTAAATATTATTAATAATAATCATATATAATATTGAACCCCTTACATGACCGCTTGCTAAGCCAAATGAGTTTTGTTTCCTTGGTCTGGTCCCTTCAGGAGATACTGAGGCCATGCTTCAAGTTGTTTTGCGGCCGAATGTCATGTCATGTGTTATTCCATGTTTTGGGCCAGATCAGCGATCCAAGGATACGAGTACCTGGTCATTGATGACTGCTGGGCCTCTGACCGCGGCGAGGATGGTGTGCTGATCCCTGACCCCGCAGCGTTTCCGGATGGGATGAAAGCCGTAGCGGACTATGTTCACTCCAAGGACAGGACCATGGGTTCTCCCATGGGTTTTGTACCGAAAAAATGGCACCTCACTTCATATGGTTGATCATTTTACCCAGTAAAAATACAATTCTATCAATTTGTAAATATATAACTTGGATTAATATAGGGGTATATGGAAAAAGCTACCCCGGCTTAAGTTTTTGGAGAATTGAACAGCCCCCCAATTTGACTGGTGAATAGAAGGTGTTGTTTTGTTGTAGCCATCAATCGGGCGAATCTCTGTCATCCTACTAGACTGTGAATATCTTACCAGAGAAGGACCACTTTTTAGCACATCAACTTGGTTCACCCAAAATCAAGGCCATGTGTTTGGCTTTTGAACACATTTGCCGCGATATAGAACCTAAATTATGGGTGAAACACCCACACGTTTGGTTGCAACATAAAATGGATTGACAGAAATTGTTCAACAATTGTTCAGAAAGTGTGATTAAATTTCCAGAACCGTTGCTTTCAATCCTTTTTTTCCGGTTTGTTTCATCTTTGTTTCATCCGTTCTGGGTGAAGGGCCTAAAGTTCGGCATCTACACCGACCGTGGCTACTGGACCTGTGCGGGCCGTCCTGGCTCTGCGGAGTTTGAGGAAGTCGACGCCAAAACCTTCGTGCAGTGGGAGGTGGACTATGTCAAAACGGACGCTTCGTTGGGAAAACGTTGGGGAAAGGATGGAAAGGTCACTGGAGGTGTGATGTTTCACCACACAAAGATAAAGATGATGTTAATAAGGGGTTCAATGGTTGGAATGGGAGGGTTCAATGATGAAACTCGGGATTTCAAAAATATGAATGGGATTGAATGGGGCGGGCGATAGGAAAGGAAATTCAAGTTTGAACGAACGAATAACGACAAAGATTCGATAGACCCTGGTGAATGTGTTTTGTGTTTAGTATTTAACAGAAGTGAGCTGCAAGAAGTCGGGTTTCAGCAACAAGATGCTGTTTGATCAATGGGGCCTTCAAGAATCAACATGGTGGGTGGAAAAGCGACAAGCACAAGGATTGAAACACGGAAAACTTTGATAGCCAACGCAATTTCTGCTTTGTTTTACCAACCAAACACTGGGTTCCAGTTTCAATCCCATTTTCAACCGAAAGAAAAGGTGAGAATCATGTTGAGAAAACAGAAAGCATGACCACAAATGATACGGCTAAATATGGGCCAAAACCTGGTACCCTGAACAGCGAACTAACTGGATGTTCATCCACATTCATCCACCTAACCACCTAAATACTTGTACCGCTACCTAATACTCGAAGGGTATCATAGGTCTCGACCCTTCTCCATATGAAAGATATCGTTGAGATGGTCACAAAACATCCAGGTTTGGGGTTGGCAGGGTACAGTGAGTGGCCTGGTGTTTTTCAAGGGATCTCCCGTGCTGGATGAATTCTCAGCCATGAATGGTGCTCTGTGCATGTGCGTCATTACTGGGTTTTGGTAGGCAAGACACGCCACTTGCAGGGTTTCAAAGATGCTGGTTTTGACATTCCAAAAAGGGCATTGTTGCAATTTAAACTGTACACAAGGCCCCCGTTCTGCCAATTGATCAACACCAAGAGAGATCTGCCACGAACACGGCAATGTTCCTAGTTGCAAACTCAAACGTCCGAGCGACATGGGGACAAGTAACTGAAACATACTGAAACATACTGAAACTAAGTTTCTTATAGTTTCTTGACTTTTTTCGGTTTACTTTTCCGTATCACCGAGAGTGGAATTGCATGGAATTGCTATCCGATGTTTCGCTGAGGATTCCTGCAATGGCCCGGACTCTTTAGAGGACCAACCATCTCATGAGGCCATCCGGCAGTATGAGCCTTGGTGACTCATGGGTTCGTCAAAAAAGGGATGACCTGCCGATTTATGGCATGTGAATAGTGACAATGATCATAAAAATGGTGGATGCCGCAGAAATTAATGAAAATTATGGTGATTTCAATCCAGGACAATGATGATCGACCATTTTTTCATATTTTTTCTCTGCGGGTGTTCCCCACTTTTTTACCAGACAATCCTGCATGTTGGGGATGGGTCACCTGAAGCAACCTGGAATTTAAGATGGTTGATAAGTGACTAGGGGTTGTGTGATTTATCAGTGATTACCAGGGTAGTGTATCTCAAGGTATCCCGATGATGACAAAATTTCTAGCAGCCACCAAGAATTATTTTGGATGCAGGTGTATGCTATTATATATATACATAGACAGTATATCATATATACATTCATTATATTTTTGATTACTCTTATAATTATATATATACATAGAATGACATCATTTATACATATATGATGCTTGCATGTTCACTATACTTCTGACCCATACTCCCCACCATCTCCCGCTTTTTCAAGGAACTCTTCCGAGATGCCCTAAGTGCCAGTGGCCGTCCGGTGTATTTGGCGCTGTCGGGCTGGCACAACTGGTACAGTCCCTACGGTGCGAGCTTGGCGAACTCTTGGAGGGTGGGCTATGATGTGCGAAATTGGAAGAGCCTTTGGTGAAAAACTGGAACATTAAACATCATTAAACTGGTTCAACCTCCTAACAGTGCCGCCCCAAGAATTGATGGGTGTTATTAAGGGCTTAGGATTTGGGGATAGAGTTCTTCACTGCCAACCACGACTATGACGGCGAATCTTAAATGTTAACCATCTATGATTGCCAAGGGTCACGTTTGGCGGAGTTGAATCCCCATGATTAAATGCTCCAGCGAATACAATTGACCTAGGTCCTAGGTGGCAGTTGGGTTGCAACCCTCTGTCACTGGGATGTATCGAGAGGCTCATCAAGGGAGATATCAAGTTGCAGCTGGTAGTTACAGCCTATCACTTACTCCTTTATCTTATTTTGTTTGTGGTCAAACCTTCCAGTTCATATGGATTGACATTGATATCCCAGTGATGGCCATCGATGGCCCGAAAACCCAATTGGTTCCTTCGATATGGCCCTACTTCTCATCTGATTCATTCACAGCAGCTACTACATTAGCTGAAAATCACTTTAGATTGACCATCAACTGAATCTAGTACTTGTAGTGATTGTAGTGTTAAGCTTATAGTCTTGGATGTGTTTTCCCCAGTTCCAACAAGGAGTGCCTGGAACTTTGCCATACGCGTCAATGCCTTTCTGGCATCTTTTGCTGGGCCTGGTGGCTGGAATGACCCAGAGACTCAGTGATTATTTAGCCAACAAACATGATGTTTCAAACTGCCGGTGAAATTAAGATTTAATCGGCCAACATTGTGGGATTTGATGAGAATACACTAGGCATTTAACCAACAAACACACACAAGAAATGGAGGCTGGCAGTGTGAAAACAGGGATTTGGCCAGAAAAAGATGTGAATGATTGTGACTGTATATAGGCAGCAATGGAGATTTATGGCGCGACAAGCGGGGTTTGAGCAGCAAACGTGGAAGTTATGGAGTTTAAGAAAGCAGCAAGATCGGGACATAAGCCACGAACATGGAGATGCAGTGGTGCAATCAGCAAAAAATATCCCCCTTGACTGTACCTGTATGGAATGGAAGAACCCATGCCCCGTATGAAATGGAAAAACCAACATCATTTCATACACGGCCCATCTTGGAAAACGGGGCAAAAAACCCTTAAATTTTGGTACCATGTTGCACCCCTCCATTTCACACAAAACGATGGTAATTCCATTACATACAGCTGCATTTTTCTTTGGAATCATTAGTCCCAAAATCGGCATTTCCATAACATAAATGTTGTTTGCTATTTTTTGGAAGGTTCCAGTTTGAACACTTACGGAAACTTGGAGATCTGTTAATCAAATGGAAGTTTCTTTCAGCGATCGATGTCTTGAAAATGAACCACTGAATGTTTGAAAAGTGATTGTGGATAAAACATACAAAAAAACATAGATATATATATATATATATATAGATGTATATAAGATTGTGGATAATAACCACAAATAACCCACATAACCCATAAAACAACACATAACCCATATAACCACATATAATCCATATAACCAAGTATAGACGTGACATTTCTCATTTTCTCGTTGTTTCCCCCTGTTTGGTTACCCGTTGTGTTACCCCGTTGTTTTGTCCCGGTGTGAATCCCATCGTGTTGCCCCGTCCCTGCTGGGTCGAAGTCCTCGAGCCATAAGAAGTGTATAAAATGGATAAATCATGAAAAGTCTAGTATTTGAAACACGAAATACAGAAACAATAGAAGAATATCCATTTTATACACCGAAATGTGGGGTAAACATATATGGAAGACGTTCCATTTCATACAAGGGGAATTTCACAAACACCTATGTTGTTTATAAAATGGATCGTTCTGGTATGTTAACGTGTCCGAACATAAACAATAATTTTATCTTAAAATATCTTAAGGTACCTTAAAATGACCCCCTCAAAAAACAACCAATTCCATAATATACAAGTCAAATTTTCTTGGTTTCAAGAGCTCATTTTTTTGCCATTTCCATAACATACTGGCGAAGCATTTCTTTGCATATCCGGCCTGCTAGGTAGTACAATGGTGGTATTCCATAATATATAAGCCCAAAAAAGGATCCATTCTATACAAATATACCTGTACCCAACCATTACATAAACCAGGTTTTTATGGAATGGTGGGGCACGGGTTCCTACCCATCAATCAAGGGGGATCAAAAAATATGTAAAGATTACTGTACATCAACAACATGAGGGTATAACATGGTATAACCTGAAAAATAGTGACACACTCTTGGAACACCAATAAGTGGTTCGTGGTATTCAACGCATTTTGAGTTTGACTGAATTAAACAATATTAAACACTGGAATCGGCAGCACGCTCCTACTGGCACAATAGCCAACTAAAGACAATGGGGATCTTACTCTCGCAATTAGGGTGTTTCATCATTAGAAATTGGACACTACTCTGAAATGACCAACACACATTTTTATATTTGGTGGGGTGAAGCAAATTGATTCTATTTGCGTGGTGTCTTCGGAAGCCCTTTGCTGGTTTGATAACATCCAACCCATGGATATCCATGGCTGTGGCTGTGGAGATCCCGTTGTGTGCTGAGGATATGTTGGTTGGTTCCTCGGAGCAGGCGAAAGTGCGCATGACTCCCCAGCAGTCGCGCACGCAGTTCTCCCTATGGTCGGTCATGGCGGCACCGCTGTTGATTGGATCTAGCATGTTGCTGGATGTAAGTTTAATTTCCAAGCATATTTGGAATGATGATCCCAACTGTTTTTCTTTGTTTTTTTCGGGAGGGTTGAAACCACCAACCAGTTGTAGTCTTTTCTGTGAATGGGGTGGACACTGACCTTAAATGGGAATCCATGCTACACTTTGGAACCGCTCGAATGTATAGATCTGGGTGAATTATAACGACCTCACTGCGACCTCACTGGAATGATGGTTAGGAAGCAGAATTACCCCAATCTAATTTTATATAGTGATTTTTTACAACTTACCCAGATACATGTATTTTAGTAAGGGTGTGGCAAATGACCCTATCAAAGGCTGTACAGATGCCCTAGTGAGTTTGGTGGATCAAGAATAACTGTGGTTTTGTATCTCTGTGATTGGACTGATTTTCTTTAAAAAGTTGGCGATCTTTCGGAACTGCCTCCATCACTAAGGTTATCCATGAGTCCACACGATGTGGAAACTTACAGCAACAAAGAAGTGATTGCCGTGGATCAAGACGCCTTGGGAATTCAGGGCCAGATTGTTTGGGAGAACTGTCCCTGGCTGGTAGTTCGAAGCACGTTTTTTCCAAACGATGTTCCACCAAGCTTATTTGGGATGGCGGCTCGAACTCTTCTTTTTTTCCTGATCACTCATCAAAAACTGTGATGATCCCAATCCCAATTGATCTTCATCTGGCCGCAGCATGGTGGCGCAGCAGGTCCCTTGCGGAAACGCGCCAACATCAAGCAGAAGCAGTTCTACGAGGAGATCCCTAGCTGCCAGCAGGTCTGGGCCCGCCCCTTGAGCGGCGGCAAATTTGCGGTTGTGACTTGGCACAATGATGAGGAATCCTAGGCCCCTAACAACAATAGCTATTTAGTGGTTAGGAAGGAGCAAAGTAGCTATGGGTATCCATATTCCCTGTATATATACCCTATTAAATGGAAAGCAAAGGAGCTAATTAATCACATGGTAGAGATTGAAGATGATGGATTTAGCTGACCAAAATGGATGGATATTCGCATATCATATTTGAATCCTGTATCGATCTAGTCAATATAGTTGCAGTTGGATAATACTCAACAATAGAGATATAACATGATGAATTAGTTTTAACAATTCAACCGGGTTCACTATCACAAATTAGGATTTATACAACTGGTTATACCCTCATGAGATGGGGATATATAGATATATATATATATATGAGTAACCGACAAAATTAGCAGAAGACTAAAGTAGTAAGGAGTGGACATGGGATGTTCAAATTTGTGTAAAAACCTTCACAACCGATAGGGGACCACCCACTTACCAATACCCTATTTTTATACATTACCATGGAAGTACAGACCTTCACAACCGATGGGGACCACCCAGTCCATTACGAGTAGTAAGTAATTTTGCCCGCCACTCATATAGTAAGCCAATATATAATATGAAATACCTCCATACGGGAAACCATGGCTTCAAAGGGATATTCAGGGAAAGGGATTTGTGGTAGAAACAACCTGAGATACCTGCCCTGAGATTTTTAAATGGGCCAATATGTTGGTAATATGGTATTGGCGGTTTTTAACATGGGGGTTAAAGCAGACTAAACTAGGAAGCATGCGGATTTCCCACATCAAAAGTGATGTGGGAAACCCAAGGCCATTGACGATCCCAATTAGCAGGCCCAATTTCAGAAACTCAACTTGGGGATGAGTTATTGTTGGGTTTACCTGGCGGGGAACGCGCCCTAAAGTACCCAAGGTTGGTTTAATTCAGTTTTTAGTGCAGCTTTCAGGTTATGATATGTGATGCTGATGATTATCCCAGAAGAAAGTGAGAGCAGTTTCTCCTGTTTTTTGGGAGAGCATAAAAGCAGCACATAGAAGTATATAGTTTTCTGGTAATTTTATGGGCGTTAACTTACCAAGACCAAAAGATCTAGCCAGCATTCATACGGGAACAGCAAGAAGAACAATAAGATTTAAGAACCACAGTTCAAAGGAAAAGTGCAAAATCAAGCCATCAAATTTGTCAAACCAATCATTGAAGTTCTGGATATCACTTTGCCCGTGCTGTTTCACTTCGTCCAGGTTCTTCTGAATTTGAACAAAATTTCTGCAGAGATCAACTTCCGCATCTCCGATGTGTGCTGGAGTGGGGGGGGTTGTGCGAAGTTCTTTGAAAGCGCGACACTGCGAGATCTGTGGGCGAAGAAGGACCTGGGAGTCCAGAAACTTGGAGACGGGCCGATGGGCCCTTGTTACCATGGATTACAATAGCTGATCGAAATGCGGGGAAGTCCAAAACAGAAGTTAGAGCGCGCTGGTTGATGGAAGGGTATCCTTGACCAACCATTTGAAATCATTTGAATCAATAGATTATCAATGTTGTACCAAATGACAATGCCGAACAGCCGCCAGATTTTTCCATTCGCATTTGAGAAGATCCTTGATAAAGTTTGCAGAAATTGTGGTGCCTTCCAATTCTTCAGCCACGATTATGTATTCAGGGGCCGGCGGGTGATGCTGCGATGACACTATCTCAGATGCTCCAATTGGATTCCAATTGGTACCACATTATTGTCACATGATAATTATATATTTATGCTGTATACATTTGACTCTTTTGGATGCTTGCACATCCAGGAGGAAATGCTGATGATCTTTTGACCCATACCATTCCATGCCCATATCCGGGCTCAGGAATTTCATCAAAGTCACTCTTCCTCCTGATGGAGCCTCTCGAATGTTCAAGTTGAAGCCTGTCTATCCTCCAGCATCAAAGGCGTCCAAACCGTTTCTGGATTTGAATTTGATGGGAGGTGGAGCTTTTTTAGGGGGGCTGTCCGAACTTCCATTCCGCAAGTTACCCTGGGGTTATAGAACATATCAGTGGATAATTCTTGGTTTTGGAAAACCACATCGGTTTGTCTGAAAATTGGGTACCCCATTCCATCCACTGGGTAGTCAACATTTTGTCATTAAAATGTCCATATATTGGTGGTAAATCCTGTATATTCAGACACATCCATATATCTAAAGATGAAACACGTCGACTGTCGCCTGTGGAAGCAAACCCGTACCCTGGACCCCATGTGATATGTATTGAACTTGATTGGTACCTACTGCTGTGGGATTCAGATATTGTTTCGCATGACGGCCTATCCAAATGTTTTATCCCAAGATTCTTCGATCGGATCCCAAATTCTAAGATAAATTGCAGTATGGCTGCCAATCTTGCATCATCGGAACAAAATTCGTTTAGATGCCTAGAGTTTAAAGGGATCAAATTAGACGAAACCCTTGTTTTCGCCATTGAAACTGGAGGTTCCCCACACATTTTCCCGCCAGATTCACCAGTTTGGTTCCTGACAAAGTCCCAGGTCGAAGAACGCATTGCACAAGGCACATCATCGCCACAAAGCGGTGCTGCCTTACCATGCGCTGCACACGGACACGGTACATTTCCTGCAGACGTTCACGGAGCTGTAGAAAATGAGCGAAGTTTACAGATGGTGGTTCAGATTGTTCAGATATGTTCGGATGGTGAGTAGGGAAGGTCTTTGGTTTCTTTTTTGATTTGAAACAGGAGGTGACTGTAAAAAATGCAATTCGGGGTGAAGCTGATGGGAGATCAAGACTATGAACCTTACTGGTGAAATTGAAATGTTTGAAAGGATTGATGTGGAAAGAGATCCCAGGTGTTGAGAGAGTAGATTGTAGTCACACACTGAGTCTTTTAGCTCCTTTTGGGATTGTATAGATGGTTCACGACCTACGAGTTTTACTTTTTTTTGGCAGGAGGTTATCAAACATTCAAGATAACCATGTGTTTTGTCAGACACCTTCGATCAATGTGAGGCAACCCTCGGATACGGATATGTGTTGTTGCTTTCCATGACCATTGCAAGGTACTGTACGCCACAAGGCCACCTTCAGTCCAATTCCCTTACATGGGCCTTGCATAGACCGTGCATAGGTTAGGCACATGGATTTTTTGTACCTGTTTGTTCCCTTATCCTCATTGAAAAGACAACCCCGGATGAACAATGCTGAGATGGATGTCTCAACTCCCAACCAGCCTTGATACTATTTCACAGAGTCTTGTCCATTCCTGATTTGGTTTGTCAATGATTCACAACTTTGCAATTTCGATGGAAGGGTATTTATTTTACTTCCCGCCAAACGTCATTGTTATAGTATGTTATAGTTATCAGAAACTCTAGACCCAGGAGCGCTAATTCTATCACGGTTTTTGATGATTAGCCGCCCATTGTTTCTTGGGGATATACACTTTTCGGTGATGGGATCCCAGTTTTGGGGCGCACGTTGCACAGGCTCTTGTCCGAAGGCGGGGGTAGTGTTGCCTCGGCTGGGCTGTTGGTCATCCAATCTTCCGGATGAATGTATGGCTATGGTGCAAGGTGGGATGCTGATAGATCTGCAACATGCATCGAAAAATTCACTATGTTCGAAGGTGCTAAGCTGCTAAACCATCAAAGTTCAAATGGTATTGTAAATGTGTTGAGTCATACCGTCATACCAATGTACTTTGGGACAAATGTCGAACTGCGAAGAACTATCTAGTTTCACCAAGCTGGCATGAATAGGAGCGCAATCGGTGTACGGAAATTTCTGACGACGGCCACTGAGACTAGAAACATTGGGATTGGTCTTTCCATGTCCTTCCCTTTCGAAGAATGTCCTGTGTGGCCAACTCCATTTCTTTTCGAGTGTAAGCATTATCAGTCCTTGGATAGAGTCCCCCATGCATCCTGAGTGGCGCGAGGAACTTTCTATCAACTGACTATTTGACTTGATTGAACCATATTGACCCATTGTTTAGTGGCAAGGAGGCAATCATTTGCCAGAATCGACCTCTATCACCTGAACGATACCTGTGTGTTTTACCAATGTTCCAAATTGTCCACTGACTGACAAACCACTTTTGGTTAAAGTATGGGTCGAAATGAAGCCGCAGGGGACCATAGGTTCAAGTTGATTTTGAACTATATTGAATATGTTTGAATATGTTGGCCTTTTTTCCGTAAACAATCGCAGTTCTGGGACAAAAAAAAGGGGCCGCCCTCATCGCCAGACAAAGACCACGGAGATTCGGAGCTGGAAGAAGGCAGCGGGAGAAGTCCGTAGGCTGTTTGCTTCTTCCAAAAGGCATCACCAAAAGATCGAACTGGACAAATTCCTACTAAAATAGCAAATTATGGCAAATTGCTAAAATATGTGGTGGAGGTTACTATGCTTAGTAGGTAGGGTGTACAGCTACTTATAAGTGGGGTATATAAGATTTAGATTAGATTTATTATGGATTTGTCCATTTCCATATGGGAATAACCTAGACTTACTAAGCAGGATCAGCCACCAAGTGGTCAGGTGCACCAGCAGTGGCCAGCCCTTGGACCCTTGGAGTGTTTGCATTCAAATCAATTGGGGTAGAACAAAATGAAAAATGCAAACTCACAGAATCTCTCTGGATTTATCTGATTGTTTATGTTCCATCCTACCTAGGGTTGCTCCCGATTCACTTTTTTTTTCTGGATGGAGCACCTCCATGTATATCAATGTCCACAGTTCCTAGTCTCTTGGTGATTGAGTCCCAAGCTTTGTAGCCTGTTGATATCGGGTGAACCTCACTCCTGTGAATGTGCACATATTTGTGATAAGAGGACATAAGACAATTATGTAATTATGTAACATATGTATATAATGATCCTGAGTAGAGGTATGTAATGATCCAGAAAAGAGTATGGCACCTGAGTGTCTCGTCATTCAGATAATTATTGCTCTTAGCTTTTCATCATTGCCCTAGAACACTATAAGCACCCAGAAGAACAAATCAAACAACTCGTACTTTCTGTTGAAGACAAGCTCATATTTCTTGTTCGTAGATCAGCCATTATAATGGGCCTACAAGAAAAGAATGTAATCCACCATAATCGCCGTAATCCGCCACATTGAAACATTCCACGGACCCACAAGTCTGTAGAAGCAACAGCATTTTGCTATCACAATTGACAATATTTGGAAACAACTAAAAACGGCTAGTCGAGTTTCAGTACACGAAATACTGTGCAAACTCCAAAGCACGTCAGCTTTGGGATTGTGATGGTCTGTTGGGAAGTTCTGGCCCCTCAGGTGCAGGTGCGCTGGCAGTGGCACGTGTGAGGACTGCTCGGCTCTATCTGGAGAGAAAGATATATCTATAGCCACAAGATTACACGGATATACGTATATAGACATATTAAGCAAGTCAGCAAAATCAGAAAAAAGCAATGAAGGGTAGTTGCAGGTATAATCAGGTATATAGTTATCCAAGTTTGATACATGTTGCACAGTTCATTGCACGTCCCTCGAGAAATGTGTTACCCAGTTTCGATGAGATTGGCGGCCTCACCAGGTTACTTTGGAGACGAAGCATCCATGGGGTGTGACCTTTAGCACTAGTGGATTTGTTAGTTTTCTATGCTTTTCTATCTATCTTTTTGGGGTTCTATAGGATGCTATAGGTCACTGGTACATTGAAATTCAACCAACCCACTTAAAGGCGACCACTCAACGATAGATGTTGAATAAGCCCTTAATAGGCCCTTATTCTTGGTGTGTCAGCTTTTTTTGTGGTCATAATTGTTGGTGAAAGTGCAAATCCCTTGAAATCACCCAGCCAGAAAACATCCCGTGACTCCCATGACATAGCACAGCAATTCACACCATGGCAGCCATGGCAGGTTTCGAGGCCCCAAATCTCCACCATTTCAGGAAGTTGCTGCGGCGCTTGAACGTGGCCGCCCTGACGCCCCGGATGGCTGGGAGTCCACAGCCCTGGCGACGGAACATCAATTTATATGTCCAATAGGTAAACAGATGGATGATCTCCATGGCTATCTTTGATTACATTGATTACCAGGGAAAATAATGGTAAATAGATGAAGGAAATGGCAGGTAACCCCACAATCCACTTGCTGGTAAGGAGCCCTTACTGAAGATTTTGTTCCGGCCAAAACCTGGCACGACCACTGTGCCAGTTTGTAGCTGATTCAGAACTCCCGCTCAGTGAATACTCTGTTTCCGACAGGGTGGTAACTGGTAGACACACATACTTAGCTGGATGCTTGGACCCTGATTGGTTTTCTTTTCTTCTGACTGCCCAAGATACCCATTGTTTTTTGCATACCCATAATCACTTTCGATGGTGGCCCTTCTATGTAGATCAGCTAAGCTTACCAAATCTATCCCAGGTCCCATTTTGTTACTTCGCGCTTGACGGACTGTGGCTTGAAACTCTTCACCCCCAAAAGTTGTTTCGCCACTCGAAATCACTGTATTTTGTGGGCTTATTGGTGCCCCATTTTTGGTCACCCTAGTCACGCCTCCATTTGTTTACCATTCTTTTCATGTCGATTATTTCTTCAAAATGGGGTATAAGCGTACCCAATTTTATGGCTGTTTGAAGAGAACGTTCATGATACACCATGGACAAAAAGCTTGGTTTTCCACCCAACGCTTTGGTGACTGGTTCTTTTTGCAACCAAGGTGGTGAAGGACATTTTGGCCCCCCTATTTGGGAGTTGGATCCTCATGGGTGGCGAGCAGTTACGGTCCACAGGAGAACATTGATGCTTGATGGGCCTACGGAAACCTATACAGTTTTGTTTCTCAAATTCAAGCTTATACAGAACTTATACACTACCAAAATGTATCAAAATATGCCTTAAAAGGTAGGCATAAAACGGTGGGAGACGTTTTTCCGGACAGGGTCAAAATCCGTGGCTGTCCTGAGGCGAAGGCCAAGTGCCTCGAGTCATTGCAGCCTCTGAGGCCATGACAAAATCTCAGCAAGAAATGTTGATCATTTGAATCATTTTGCACAGTTTTTAACCAAAAAAAAATCATTTACATGGCATAATTTAATGGACAGACACGGGACTATAGTAGGCACAAAAATAGGATATTGCCATTGATTCAGCCGCCGTTTTACCCAACAAACAAATTGGGGTTAGCAAGCCAACAAATGTCATGCCGGCAACAAACATCCGGATTGAACGAGCCACAATTGCTGTTTGACGAACAATACTGGCGTATTCTGCAAGCGAGAGTAATGGGGTATATCATAGATCTTGCCTATGGCAGTATGGCTCAGAACAGTGGGTATATAGTTGTATAATCTTGAAAAAAATATTGTAATATATTGTATATATGGTTCATCAATAGTTAATGTAGACATGTGTGGTTGGTTCGTGTCTCGGAACGAAGCGGTGGGTGAAACCATCAATTTTGCTTGCACAAAGTTGGGTACTCCAAAAGATTTGGTGGTTGGATGCTGAAAAGTACTGACATTTTTGTGGCTGATGTCTACAATTTAGATCCATATCTATGTATGTTCAGATTGGAATCGTCATGAATCATCAGTGCACTGCAGCCAGGGTGAAGATGGTTTGTAATTGCTCAAAGTGGGATGAACGTGATGAAAAAAAATCGATATGAGGCCCTCAGCATGGGGATAGAACGAGAGGAAAATGACATATTACTGTTACTGCAAGGGATGGGATTTTACGGATCTGACCACAACAAATCAACATATTCACGGCATCGAAAATTGGGCAGCGCACCAGTGTACAGCATCAGCTCCTTCACTGAGCGAGTGGTAAGAGTAACATATGATGCAATTCAGCTTGACGAGCTTTACTAGCAACCAGCAGATTTTACGAACAGAAAATGAAGGTGTAGCCAGCAAAGCAGATAAACAATCGAAACAATCCTGCTGAATGGCTAGTGTTCAGATATGTCAAGCCAGGGTAATGAGATATCGCTCCATTGTTGTGAATCAGCTTTGTGCATCCCACTTCAAATGAAGAACATGATAGTCTGAGGACCTTTGCGCATAATAGTGGTTATTTGACCAACAGGTTTCGAATGCTACACCTCCAAAGGGCGGCGATTTGCCCTCAATTGTGTACCTGTTTGCAAGTCCAGGGTGGCATTCAAACATAAACTGTTGCAGTTTCCTGAAGTTCTTTGTAGATCTATGTAGATATTCAGCGAGAAAGATATCGATTCAATTAGTGGGGGGGGCTCACGAGTTCTAACTTCAGGATTCGATGGCCAAAGTATCCAAGGAACTACTTGAAAGTCTCAAAGCTATATCTGATGCGTAAAACTATACATATGATATGTATATCATATGTAACACATATCATTAATATATGTGTACATATATATATATATATATGTATATGGATTCAGAACCAAGCATCCGTTTTTGGTCATGAAACTTCGCTCGCCCACCTTTTCCAGGCACCACGGTCTCTGTCTGCATTGCTGGCCTTGGGCGGTTTCTTAGCAGCTTGGTCTTTGAAGCCAAGTGAGGATGGATCAGAATATTTCACAACATAATGGACATATCAATGGTTGCGGATATCCATGGTATACAAATACATATATATATATACTACATATATCCACAATTTTATACGGGTAAATGGGGATATCGATGGCTATGATGTATAGCTATATACCACACACACATATATATATATATTGTACTGATGGGTAAAGAGTGATATTAGTTGTTATATGAACAGCAGTGGCAAGTTGAACTTGCTTCATATGGTTTCTATATAGCTGGGGCTTACTATAGTCAGCTACATATAAAATCTTAGTTCGATTGCAACAACTATTTCTTCGAAAAATGGGGGTTGTACCAGGTCACGCACCGGCACCTGGCGGATGAGTTGCGCGGCGCGCCGGTGGGGTGGCCATGTGGAGAGGCGAAGGCCTGGAACATCCTGGAACGCTAGCCCAGGCCGAGAAATAGGTAGATAAAACATGATAAAATATGATCAAACTCAGCAAAACACGGGAGTGAGATCTTCAACACAGAAACAATGGCTGATCATTGGCTGATGTTTTGATAATGTTTGATATACATGATATATTCCTCTATGCCGCAAAAATGATGATCGGATGGCTATAGTGTGGTTATAAATCTCAAACATGGGAGCTTGAAACCAGAATTTGAAAAGTGACAATAGAACCCCTAAATGATCGTTGGTTGATTGTTATATTTAGGGTTGTACTAGCTGGCTTTATCGGAATTTGGATCATTTATTGTGGGATTCCCGCGGTGGCAGAATGTTTGGCCACTGGTCAGCTGACCTCACCGCAGTTGATGTTCCAACAAGGCGAAGGGATATGGTGGTACAACCCTGAAGCGATGTTCTTTTGATGTTTGAGATTTTGGAACCTGCAAATTGAAAGTTCCTGGTGGGTACATGATGGTTTATGTTCGCGCTGTGTCTCTATTGGCTGGGCGCATAAGTGCTGACAAGATGGTTAAGCATAAATGCGTCCAGATAAGCCTTCGTGTCCCGTCATAGTTAGAATCGCGAACAGTTGGAAAAACCCAAACGATTGGCCTCTAGAATCTAAAAGATGATTTCTGCAACGGGGCACTATGTCATGTCGAGTTTTGAGTTCCATGTGTCTTTTTGTTTAATGGTGCATACCCAACGAATAAGTCCTTCCCCCAAAGCTTAAATACTGCTTAGAAACCCTGGTTCAGCACTGAATTCATTATGATTTACTGTATATATCTATTTTTGGGTTGCATGGGGATGTTCAAGAGTAGGGAGATTGCAAGTCGTGAAGAAAGAACTGCCAATGGTTGAGAGAAGGAGAACGAACGGTATAACATGGTATAACTATATATGCCTGTAGAGGAGGTGATTGGGTAGGATTGGGTTCCCAACCTACTTTCTATTCTCAAGAGCGTAGCGAATGGACTAACAAGATGATATTAAATCCATTGGGTAATATGGTGGGATTCCCCTACTCAGCCGTACGCCTCGAAATTACTTCTGCTGCAAAAGAAGTTGTGTTTGCCAATACCTTCCCAAAAGGACGGTCTTATCCATGACATGCCAAGCAAAGCCTTGCATCCGCCGGCTTTTGTGGACTTCTACATGTGCGGCTTCCCATGCAAGCCGTTCGGCCAGACGGTGCATCTGCCCGAGGAAAAGGCGCATGTGTTCTCAAGACATCTCAAGACCATCGAGACTCGAGACCATAAACCGCCCGTGTTTATTTTGGAGAACGTCAATGGGTTCTGACGGTCTGGCATGCCCTGGAGTCTCCAACTCGTGTGCGACTACAATGCAACATACTGGGTTTAGGAACCATCAGACCTTGGTGAGCAACTCTAAGAACCAGGCATTCGTTTTTGTCTGTCCGTGTAGATGTCAGTTTACGCAAATGATCTCTGAAGGGATCTACACGGAGTAATAATCCTGTAATTTGCCTTTTCTCTACATTGCTGCCTCGATTCACACGATTGTTTATTCTCCCACTTTGACTCCACTTTGATCAAAGTTGATTTAACTGTGTATATAGTTAATATAGATATACAGATATATAGAGAATGATAGAGACATAGATATGAATCTCGCTTTGCATTGGCTATAATTAACAGGGGATATTGCCATTTTGATGCAGGTTTTTCTTGGTGTTGAAGCGTTGATATCTGGAGCCTACTGGGCTTGATTCAAATGGAGCTAGTAAACTGCAAGGTTGGAAACCCTTGCAGACAGAATGCAAGTGGATATGCCCGAGTTGCTTACCATGGATCCCACTTCGAGTTGTATCTGTGTTTGTCTCAAATAACCCCGACCCATGCTTTATCATTACGGTTCCCTTTGTTGCCTTAAATTTGGGTATAATATGGTATAATCAGGGTATACTCATGGATCCTCCATATCCCCCATTGTATCCCGGCAAAGCATCCCATCGGGATATCTGGTTTTTATCCAGTTGGACGATCTCGCTCTCAGTGATGATTCCCATTTGAAGATATTTCAATGATCTACCCCCCATATATATAATTAATATATATAATTACGTATAATATATATTTTTTGTATAATCTAATCTAATTTATATATGATCCAATCCAGTCCAGTCCAATCCAATCTAATGTGTCTGTCAATATGTGCATGTGTATACATACAGAGAGAGAGAGAGAGAAAAAAAAAAAAAAGAAAGATTGATTTTTCGGGTAAAGATTTTCCTTTCAGTTGCAGGTTGCCGTGGGACGAGCTTTCGTGGCTCCTGCACTGCATTCGCCCAGCGCCACAACGTTTCTGGAGGACAGAGTTCGGTATATCTGGACCTTGGTGAATGCCGGGCGGCTGGCTTTCAGTAATCAATAATTCCGGTGATCCACAATCAGTTTCATTCATATTGATTGGGATCCAAAACGTTGATTTTTTGGATTTGTTTTAGTCAACAAATTGGATACCATAAATGAAGATAGAGGTTTGAACCCGAAGAAGAGGATTCAACAATCAGTTGAAGTCACAACTGTTGGTGTACAGGTAGATTGTGAAGGAGTATTTATGAGCATTTTTTGCTGCACTTCAACGTGGTTGCTTGACATGTGGGATGATCACACAAGTGAGAGAGAAGGACATAGCACACCCCTTTCTTCTTGATGTTTGTAGGTCACATCTTAATTGTACGAAGGCCGACCATGAATCATCTACGCACATCTGTTGCGTTTTGGGTTTAGACGGTTTAGACGGTTTAGACAAAATCTTGCGTCATCGGTGTTCCGAAGCAGGAGGCACAGGGTGACACTTCCATGATACATGATCCATCATGTTCCTATGTTCCCATCAATTTGCAAAATCCGCACTCAAAAGATGTCAAAAAGCCAATGGAGTCCACATGATCTGCACGAATTCCTGTAGCAGCTGTAGCAATTAAAGACATTTCAAAGAATTGCTAAAGTCAATCCTCCCAATATCTCCCGGCCTCTTCGAATGTTTCCAGGCGGCTAGTGGTGTGTTGGATCTGACATTGCCAAGGGTGTGGCTGCCCAGGGACTTTGTACCAACATCATCCTGAATGGATGGATGGTTTGAGATCTTGGTCAGATGTTGTTCCTTTTCGCCATTGTAATACCTGTTTTTGGGATAGCCCATTGTTTTCAACCATGTGCTTTCAACCAGCCATGACATTGCGGAATTTGCACTGCAACCGTTTTGTGTGTTCAATCAATATATACAATACAGCATAAACATCTTGAAGAACCCTCCAAAAGTTTGGCGTCTGGTACTAACGGATGCTAAAAGCACTCAAACTGTCTCAAACTTGTGGTTCCATTTATATTTATCCAGGCACATTCCTCATGAACGTTGGCCCATATATATATATCTATACTCCAGGTTCATCTGGGTCATTCATAAGGATCAAACATCTCTGAGTTCGAGAAAACACCCTTTGTATTCACTCTATTCATTTTCAGGATTCTATCTAACACTAATTTAGTGTAATCTGAATCATGACATGGTTCCTGCAATCTTGTAGTTGGCACCACAAATCGCACCATTGGCCAAGTCGGAGTGGGACCTGTCTGGTCCACTTTGCTGAAATTTCATGTCAAATTCTGTCAAAGTTTCTAGTATGGATCAGTTCATGAAAATTGTTGAAGCAAGGTGTCAGGATTTTTGCTAGTTGACCTTCCAAAGATGGCTTTGTTTGCTGCAGTAGCCCAAGTACTTGACCATTTGCAATGACTGTCATGTTGCATGATGTGTCAATCCCAAACTTGAGAACGTTTCCATGTTGAACAGGTCCAACATTGTAGATCAACCAGGGCCCCAGTTCTGGTCATCATAGCTTAGGAGCCACCAGGAAGTAAAGAGTGCTAGGTGCTGGCACCTTAGAGGGTTAGTTACCGAGTTACCGTCAGTTCACCAGCGAAGGTCCCTGGCAACTTGGAGGCTTCGTTGGTGCACCAGGCAGTCTTGGGATGGTCTGGAAGGATGTGGGGATCAAAACCCATTACATAATATTACATATATGTATTATATATATATCATATGTCTACTATAGGTCCTCACAGTGTGCTAATGTTTGCTGAACTAGCCTGTACTGAAAGTAACGCAGGTTTAAGGTGGACACATAGTTTGATGAGTTGATGTTATAAGTGGAGGGCACCACTCTGTGGGTAGCTGTTGACATCCCAAGATGAGTTGGTTCATTTGGATGTGAACAGCACGATTACGAGGTCAGAGAATGAGATTTAGCCAAGCAAATAATTAGGGATTTGAGCATTGCACTCACTTGGCTGTACCAACGCGGATGGAGGAACTGGAGAGAGATCGCATTTCCTGGCAGCTATTCCGCACGCACTTTCAGCAGAAAGCCTTGCAGATCAACGGGGGCTCTGGACAAGATGGATGACACTGAGCCAGGCTATGCCACGCTGACATAGCTGTGAGTCAAACAAATGCTCTATACATATACAGCATATAGTTTTTTAATGTTTTTTAGATTTTTTAGATAGGCAAATGAGCATCAGAACGGGTCTTCATAGATCTTTCATCCTGTTAATCCTGTTGATTCCTGAGATGGTTTCGACCAGATCCGCAGCATGAGAAGATCAGGGACCCATCAGAACCGCACAGTTCCGAGTCAGGGTCCCCAACGATGTGTATCCCCCGTTGTACCGGTAATTTTTTTTCCTGTGACTCCAGTTCGAAAATTAAAAATGCCAAGTCAGGTAAAAATCATCCCAAAATGGATGTTGCAAGGTTGGGGCTCAGGAAAACAAATGTTGGAGCCAGGAAAGCAGGATTAGTAACATAAGGTTGTACCACAGGATTTTATATGTTTTGGTGATTTGCCTGCCAGGATTGCATGGTTTTCCAAACAAGGTTGGGGTACAGGAAAAAAATCTCTGGGCCAATCTGTCGAACAGGAGAGGGTAGGATCTACATAAAGGTTGTGATCATACTTTTTAATGCATTTCAGTGGTTTGTACAAAGGTTGAATCCGATAGCTTCACTGGATTTTAATTATGAACAGTTATGAACTCCGTATGGTTTTCTTCAAACAATATCCTCCCCTGTACTACCAGTTTTTTTTCCTGGGGGTTCAGCACGCTTTTTAAAAAACACTATTTTCCAAAAATCTAGCAGACAGTGGGTGAGGGTCCCGGGGCATGATATGGGGCCAGGAATAAAATATCATACCAAAAAAGGCCCAGATGTGTTTTTCCTGAAAGCTTCCTGACGTACAGTGGCAGAAAATCAATTTCTGTCTGTTGTGATTGAGGGGGGGTTGATCTATCAGTCTGTGTATGTAAGGCATCAGGAAATCAATCATGAATGACTCTGATAATGGGTAAGTTTGTAGAATTCCCAAGGTTAGTAGCCAGGAATTTGAAGGTGGATGGATCAAATGGGAGTTTACTAGAACATATCTAAATGTCAAACCCCAGGAAAAAAATGTACCATGATTAATTGAGGGGGTATGATTCTTTACATGACTTTGCAAAAGGGTACAAACACATATGTTCACCTTCACCAACCAAAAAAGGTGACTTCAAGAGGCCGAAGGCGCAGGGGTCAAAAATAAAATCCAAGGGGCTGGACCTTTTTTGACTGAATACTTGCGGATGATCTTCAAAGGTTGGCCCCACAGGAAAAAAGTCGCATCACCAGGCCAATCATCCACTGATAGGACATGATGGGACGAATTCAAGAATTTTGTGTCAACGCGCGCCCAAATTGCAAAACACATGTTTTTTTGCTGAAAATACAGTTGTCCTTGCAAAAGGGTACAGACACACATGTTCAGCTTCACCAACCAAAAAAGTGACTTGAAGAGGCCGAGGCGCAGGTGTCAAAAATAAAATCCAAGGGGCTGGACCTTTTTTTGACTGAATACTTGCGGGATAATCTTCAAAGGTTGGCCCACAGGAAAAAAATCGCATCTCCAGGCCAATCATCCACAGATAGGACATGATGGGACGAATTCAAGAATTTTGTGTCAACGCGCCCAAATTGCAAAACAGGCGTTTTTTTTCTGAAAATACATTTGTCCTTGCAAAAGGGGTACAACCACATATGTTCAGCTTCACCAACCAAAAAAGGTGACTTCAAGAGGCCGAGGCGCACGTGTCAAAAATAAAAATCAAGGGGCTGGACCTTTTTTGACTGAATACTTGCGGATGATCTTCAAAGGTTGGCCCCACAGGAAAAAAGTCGCATCACCAGGCCAATCATCCACAGATAGGACATGATGGGACGAATTCAAGAATTTTGTGTCAACGCGCGCCCAAATTACAAAACATATGTTTTTTGCTGAAAATGCATTTGTCCTTGCAAAAGGGTACAGACATACATGTTCAGCTTCACCAACCAAAAAAGTGACTTGAAGAGGCCGAGGCGCAGGTGTCAAAAATAAAATCCAAGGGGCTGGACCTTTTTTTGACTGAATACTTGCGGGATAATCTTCAAAGGTTGGCCCACAGGAAAAAAATCGCATCTCCAGGCCAATCATCCACAGATAGGACATGGTGGGACGAATTCAAGAATTTTGTGTCAACGCGCCCAAATTGCAAAACAGGCGTTTTTTTTCTGAAAATACATTTGTCCTTGGTACAACCACATATGTTCAGCTTCACCAACCAAAAAAAGGTGACTTGAAGAGGCCGAGGCGCAGGTGTCAAAAATAAAATCCAAGGGGCTGGACCTTTTTTTGGCCGAATTCTTGTGGATGATCTTCAAAGGCTGACCCCACAGGAAAAAAATCGCATCACCAGGTCAACCATCCATAGATAGGAAATGATGGGACGAATTGAAGAATTTTGTTCCAACGTGTGGCCAAATTGCAAAACAGGCGTTTTGAAGATACATTTGTCCATGCAAAAAGGTTGCGCATTGCCGTGGGCATCTGCCGGACCGCACTCGTGAAGCCGTGGACTCTGAAACTGAAAAACTGCGAGCTGTCAGCCGGGAAGTCAGGTGCCAGGAATTCATTTTTTTCCGTATCAGATTGAGGGGGGGAAGATATGGCATGTTACCAACGCAAGCATCCAGGATTTTTTTTTACTTGGATATCAGAGGGGTAAATTTATTGGATGTTGGACGTTGGGCACCAGGAAATTAGCAAAGAAAATTCAAAAAGGTGGTTGGAAGTGAGATTTCGGCTTCAGAGGTTAGGAGCCAGGAATTTAAAGCTCTAAAACCTCTCTCAAAGGTTAGGGGTCATCATTTTGGACCGATTTTTTTCTAGGACTGTACCCCACGTTTTTGTACGGACGGGGATCAACAATCATGTAGAGAGGACACATCATTTCTGGTCATTTCCAACAGAGAGAGAGAGAGAGAGAACAGTTCTGGACCTCCAAAGCCTAGTGTCATCCATCTCCCCGTCTTGAAAGATCTTGACAGCATGCGAGCGAAAAAATGATGGAGCCGGTGGAAACCCTGTGACCCAGGATTTGAATGATATGACAAGAAAAGTATTTATGCCAAACCCTCAGCAGTTTTTGAAAGGTCGTGATCTTCCAATTCAATCGACTTGACGATCTGAATGGGGTAGGTACACATGTATCATCATAAAGGTTATGACCCAGGAAAAGAGTTGTGTCAGCGCAATGGTGGACCAGGAGAAATGTTAGTCCACATAAAGGTTGTGGAACAGGATTTTAATTTGTTTGCCCGGGAAATTGCAACTTGGTTGTTGGCTTAAATCCGTTGGGTTGTACCCTTTGGAAATCAATTCCAAAAGGTTGTGGACCAAACGATTTATATAAGGCATTTTTTTCCAGGACTGGACCCTTTTGAGCGGTACCACGGGGGATACGATGTGTGGTGCGCCTACCACACCAGGACCCATATGTGTATACTTTAAGAACGGGGAAAAGTTGGTCCTTCCACCATAGATAATGGGATATCTACAGTCTACAACCTGCATCATGCATTTCAATTTGTATTTAGATTGATCTATTTGCAACCCCTATGTTTGTTTGGTAATTATATTGACCAGCATTTGAATATGGCATATATTGTACACATACATACATATATATATATAGTTATTCATGTAACATTTATAGAGATATCATATTATATATAATGTATATCTAATTATATATGTATGTATATATATATATACGAATTATATATATATATATACATTTCGAAGAAGGCCCCGCAAGCACGTTTTTGCTTTCAAAACTTGACCCGTCCTCTGTGCAGGTCCTGGAAGACTTGGGCTTGGCGCTGCCCGGGCCGCGTGTGGTCAGCGACCAGGAGGACTGGAAGAGCCACTGGGCACCGGTGAGGTGCGTGGAGAATGGGGATGTAATGGAGATATGATGGGTGCACTGGGGATATACTGGGATATTAATGGGAGATTGATGGGGTATGCGGTATGTATATATATATATATAATTAAGCTACAACAATGGGATAAGTCATACAGTACGATTTTTGGGAGGGACAAACATGCATTGCCAGCTATTCTGCTGTGAAGAGAAGTGTAGCAGTGTTTTGACTCATACCCATGCAGGATTTTTGCAAACAAAAACTGTGGGTTAAAAATGAGAAATGATGTCATTTTTGGCTTCTCATATGTGAACTGGTGTCATCAAGTTTGCTGAGCCTGAAATCATTCTTGGAACTGTTCTGCTGAATGGTCAACGTCTCTAAGTTACATGACTGTATGTTCGACAGTCGGTTGTTCCTTTGCACGCATGGTTTGCATTGGTTTTACTCAGAAATGGACCTTGGCGCACCATTTCTTTGGTGTCCAAGTCAAATTCATTCAAATTCAGGGTGTAGAGATTCGGCATTGGGGTGATGCAAGGGAACCAAGCAGGTGAAATCGTGGATTCTTACTATCTAAAATGTGGGGTTTCCTGTAAAATGTCTGTCCATTAAAACAAATCGTTGGCATTCAGCGACCGTGGCTACCAACTTCAGTTTCTAGAATCATGTTGAGCCAACAAGTTGGATGACCGGAATTCCAAACAAGGTGGATTCCCTCCACTGAGACATGGCAGTGGAAAATCCACCATTTAAAAAAGGGATGATCGCTACACTTTGCCAAGGTGAGGATTTGGAGTCCTTGTTGTCCGCCATCGCCAAAGAGACCCGCATCGCTGAATCGCGAGGCGCGGCAGGGGGCAATGCAGGACAACTCACTGCAAAATTGGGTCATTAAGGAGTTATGGACGTTTTTTTTCAAAAATAGTTTGGTATAGATGTATAGATATGTTTTTTGAAGGTGCCCTTGATGGTTTGGGTTGTTGTTAATGTATGATATCACATGATGATATACTCCGCTAATGCCTTTCGATGCCTTTCATGTTCCATCCCTCTTAGCGCACGTGATCCCACTGGGGTTCACCAGGCTGAACGGAGATCATCTCCCCGGCCAGGTTTGGCACGTGCCCGTTCTTTGGCCAAGGCAGGGGATGAGATGCAGTGATTGGGGTACAGAATCACCTCTGCAGAGGGGTATACTGGCTGACATGTAATGCAGATCAATATAGCATATATTGTCATAGATTTTCCTAGTTTACCCCACATTTCCCCTGTGGGAACAAGACCCACTAACAATGGGCCAACGGGCATTCTTCCAGTGGGGTTCACTCGCCGAAGGCGTTAAACTCGGCCTGGAGCCGCTTCCAGCGCTATGCCTTCCGTCGGAACGACAGCAGCAAGGCTGGCCACTTCCATTACCACAGTTGGGTCCCACATGTTTTCCTATAGGATCTATAGGTTATAGAAAAAACATTGCTCACCTGATCATGTTTTTGCTTGATTGCATTTCTATAAACTAGTATCTGTATAGTATATGTCAATCATTTTCAATCCCTGTTGTGGAAGATTATATTGAATCAGCCTGTTCGTTTGCGATCAAACCACGAACCAGCAATTGATTTTGGGGGACCTATCAGCAATTGGATGGCTTGACTTAACATATTTCTTTGACAAATGCGACCAATCCATACGGTCCATACGTGGATAGCCAACTCATACACATGTAAACTTGTAAATATGTTCATGTTTTTTCATACTTGTGGTTTGTTCCCATGTGTTGCACAATTTTCCCTTTACCAGCCCAGCTGGATGTACGCCCCCAACATCCCTTGACAGTGCTACCATGGGAAAGGCCTCTACCTTTCTGCTGACCTTGCAATCTGGCTGTTGGTTGCCATCAGATGGGCCAGAGGCCTGGACCCTGAGACCCCGGGACCCCCCGGGACCCCCCACAGCGGAGGGCCGAGGGCCTCGGATTATCCAAGTGGCCCAGGCACCATCCCAGCGTTGATCATCATGTTCCCTCCATTTTTGGACCTAACTGGAGGAAATCCACCATGTGTTCCTACTCACTATAAATCCCAGTGTTGGACATGGTCAATCCTCATGGCATTTCCATGATAAAGCCAGGCAGCGCTGCATCGCCCTGGTGAGCTGGTCTGTGGCACCGTGGAGATTCGCTCGGTCTTCCCGGATGTGCAGCTGCTGAAAGGACGAATGTGCGGCGTAGTGGCAGGCAGGGATCAGTAAGCAGGGCTGGGTGTCCTTTCTTGTATCTTATCATTTTCATGTTCTTACTTTAGATTTTGTTACTTTAATTTATTCTATATATGTTCTGTGTTTTAGCTACATTGGGGCTACGTTGATGCAACTTTTTGAACATTGATATCGCGCAAATATTGGCGACAGGGGCCATAGACCATAGACAGTTCTTTTTCGTCAACATAAGTCAACCTTATAGCGTTACTTTAAAACGGCTTGGGGTTGTTCATAGATTATCCAGCTGGGCCATGAGGTCAGGATCGGTAGTGGATTCACGCCTTCACTAGCCATGCTGACCCTGCCAGGCGACTTTGCGGAAGCCTTGGGTGTGTTGACCAAACCAACAGTGGATTTGGCCACCAAGGCACCAGGGGATGCCGGTGACCGTTCAAGAAGTATGGCAACGGCTGTTATCGTCAAGAAATCCGGATTTTAGATGTTTTTAGGATGTCAATCTTCCAGTTTCGTCTACTTCATGGGATAGGCTACTTCCTTCAGTGTCAGATACTGTAGATCCCGATTCAGTAAATAATTGTCTTTCCTTGGTTTGAGTTTTGAGTTTTGTTCACTAGACAACATTCATTTACTCTCATGGGTGATGTTCCATGGACCATTTGGTTGCCAGAAAGTGAACTGAAAGGTGGAAAAACAGTTTGCTTAGGGAGCTATGAAGGGAGAAGTCATCACCTAGCCAAATAATAAGCCATGATCCATCAGAACCTACGCATACAACAATCAAAATGGGGATGCAACCTGCAACAGAGAAACATGCATCTGGAATAGCACGATACCAATGAATCTGCCTTAACCTTGCAGAGAGATGCGGTGCCACAAAGAATATGCAATCCAGGTCTTTGGCAACAGAGTTGGAGCCATTCCCACTGGAACATTTCAAGAAGCCCGGATAACTTCCAAGCAAATGCACGACGATGTGCCCCTTGTGCTCAGGCATATGATGGCTTTCCCTCGGCAACAAATCAACTGCCGCGGTTTTCCTGAATACAAAGTTGTGTTTAACAGCTGACGCTTCGAACCATATCCGCATTTGCCTCACTTTGCCAGAATATTCATTGACAATCAGACAACAATCAACAGTAGGACTTTGCTTCGGTCAAAAATGAGACCCACCCAAAACAAAGGGGAATTTAACGGCTTTAGGCAACACAACATCTATACGTATCTCTATTGCAGCCACCAAAAAATGGGAGTTCGTCAAAGAGTTTACTTTCCAAAGAGTTTACTTTCCCCAAAAAAGAAAGTCCGGTGGGATCATCATCCCATGTTTGAACAGTTGTATTTTGTAATGAGAAATATGAATGAAATATGAATAAAAGCAGCATAAACATGCATAAACCACCACCGAATGAGACCAGGGCCCAGTTCCCATTGCAGGTGCTGCTGAGCTTTGAACACGCATCCCCCGTGGCGCCAGAGAGCGCTGTGGCGGTGTACGGTTTCCTGCAGGAGCAAGGCCTGGCTTCGATGGCGAGGTCATCTATTTGTTGATGATTCCTAAGCTTTGATTGGCAACTTCTTGTCTATTAATTTGGGAACACCATTGTGGTCGTTAGCTTGGGAGTGTTCATCTATTTGTTGGATGATTATTGATGATGTATAAAGTTTGCTATTAACTCTTACATCAGATCCAGCTGAAGATGGATGAGTCTGTCAAGATTGATCAGATAGCATGGAATGACACAATGATACAACCATTTGTTCACGAGGATATGGCCAGGAGAGCCTGGGGATATGACAAGTTCATGCGGGATTTTGACCCAACACAGACTGGCGGTTTTGCCACATCAACCTTTGAGAACAAAAAGGTAGGATATAAATAGGAGATATTTGAATGACCAAAAAGTCATGTCGATAGGGACACTAAATGTGTTACAAACATCGGTGTTTCCAACTGGAACGGATCATGGATCCACCTGGGTCCCCTTTTTGAACCACCTGTGGAGCGCATCTCCCTGCCATAGAAGATCCGGCCGGGATGTCCCTATCTCCATGTGTATCTGTTGGGATTTTGTTTCATCCCTTATCCCTATTCATCCCCTATCTTTTTCAAATACCCACTATTGATGAAATCTCCCATTTCTTTTACTTTATCGATGATTCTATCATATCCTTGCACAATGTGATTTCCTGTCGTTGGTCGAAGATCCCAAAGCCAGGTGCTGATTGGAGCATGCTGCGCGACAGTCCGTCAGGGGCTCTGGGGTGTTGCAGATACCAGATGAAATTTGCAGAACACTTAGAATTGGAAGGTGGTCAGTGGTCAATAAGTCATGGTTGAAAGCCAGTTGTATATGGAATGATGTCGATGCACATGCAAATGATGATAGGGTCAAATACATGTGTCGCTGGCATTCACAAGTTTTGGTCACGTTTGAACAAACGGAACAAAGAATTTCATTTTTGGGAGTGCCCACCTTTGTTTGACCCATCCCCAGTCAAGAAATGACAGCATTAATTGTACGTATATGATTGATTGACTCCTGATTTGGGGCTAGACATCCATTGGCATTGGTTCTTAATGAAGTGGACTGGCGATCATGGGTAGTGGTGTCAGTGGTTCGCATCAACATTTTGGAAAATTGTGACAGTGATACATGAATATTTTGATAGTTTGAAGATGCTTGAAGAATTTCGGGAAAGTACAGTGTCCCGAATCCACTTATTGCTAGTCTTTTGCATGCTGGAAGTGTGCATTTGATTGGCAATGTCTATGCAACTTGCAACTAACTAAACTAACACTAATGTGGATGCCAGGATGGTTCATCTTTCACAGACAACTACCAGCATACAACGTATATAGAATGATATAGACGACATTGAGATCAGAGAGGTAGCATGTACATGTAAATGACCCGATGGCATACAGACACAGTGGATACACAGCTTCTTGCTCCAACAAGTCTTGGATGAAAACAACAAGTTGCCCAGATAAGTGGATTTACTCACCATCACAGTATCATTGGGTTTGGGCAAGTAAAGATTCACAGGAAAGTGTTATTGTTTTTTTTGCTATTTGAATTTGGGTTTTCCTCTACACTATCCCTTCATCTATGTTTGATACACCATGAAGTACAGAAATTCGACAGATTTGGCCAGATACATCCAGATATATCCGGATATAGAGTTCATTTACCCATCACCCATAGTGATTTTCCATGATTTTCCAGCATTGGATCATCTTAGACCCTTCCGGGGCTTCGGTGAGGTGCATCGTAGTGGAGCAAGGTCAAGCAGCAGTGATGCCATCGGAGGTGGTTTGGGAGGACCTGATGGCAGTGTGGTCCAGAAAATATTTGGGGTTACTAGATGTTACTAAGCTATTATTGTATACAATATAATTATATATATTATTATTATTATTCTTATTATTATTCTTATTATTATTTATGTTTATTATTATTATTTATTTGTATTATTGTTATTTATGTTTATTATTATTTATTATTATTAATGTTTATTATTATTACTATATTATTATTATTATTTATTATTATTTATTATTTATGTTTATTATTATTAATCTATATAATTGTATGTTATTGTATGTTGGTGTACAATCAATGATAGATGTATGTGATTGTCTTATCATACAATCAACGATAGATATATAGATTGATCAATTACGAATTTAATGACCAAACATGGGGATAGAATTGAAACATGGTGGTTGGGTTGATTGCAAACTGTCAATCGATCGTTTGTTTGAGAAAATCTTAAGCAACAATTTTCTGTGTCAATCTGTTTCGCCCCCCAAAAAAGAGGTTGAAACTAGATGCCCGGTTGTTTAAAGGGCTAAATTCCTGTGGTTTGTACCATTCATAATGGCGATATAATCCCTGTTTTTTGGTGGATTGAGGGTCAATTAAACTGGCTATTGAGGTCAAACTATATACCTGGAAGACTGGCTTCAAGCCTGAAAGGAGAAAGGAGTGTCCTTCAGTCTTTGCCAAGTCAATTTGAGCAATGGGAAATTATGAGACAACCGCTAAGGTACCTTCAGAATCCAGTCGTTCTAGATCAGACCATGGCATGATTATGGCAGCTCAAGTTGGGGTTGAACCAGAAAGTTCATCTCCAGAAGTTAGGAACCGCATAGACTCATAGACAAAGAGCAATCGTTGATACACAGCAACCTGAGGGCAAACGGACTTTGCGGATACTTGAGCCAAATGTCGGTTGCTTGGATATTCTTTACCCAAACCCAAGGATGGCTATGTCACAGCGCTAGCAAACTGAATTCCCAGTTGATATCAATCATAAGGTTCAGTGAAAACACGTGAGCATATATGGTCTGAAGGAAGAACCAATGATCATTGCAGAACTGGATGGATACAAAAATGATGTAACAGTGCACCTTTTCGGCGCAATCCACCTTTGTGCAGACATCATTGAATCATAGTCAAAGAATAACTCATCCATCATGCAAAGGCTATGATTTGGCATGTGATTTTTCAGGCTTCCGTTTTGGGAACGTACCGTACTGTATGTATGGTAGGTTTTCCTTGAATTGATCTTCTGATTTTACCTATTTCTTCTTCTACCAGGGCCCGTAAATGATGACTAAGAAGCGGGAATAGTTGCCAAAAGGCCAACGTTTACAGTAAGCTTTGCGATGTATGAGCATTTTCGAAGAGGGGATCAAGCCGTTAATATGGGGTTACCAACAACGAGATGTTGTGGGAATGAGGATCATCATTAATAAGAGGCGAACATCCATCCATTGCTTGATTGGGTTCATACAAACATCAACTACGGTGGGAATTTCCTTTTCCTTCCCTTGTTGGAGTTGGATATGGTGCAACGATTAAGTCCCGAAAGTATGCCTTGTGTCATTGAGTCTTGGCTACCCCATGTTTGCCCTCTGGCTAGTTGGGTTGCTGCCATGGATTCTGGCGATGCTTGGAGCTGAATGCATATCTGGCATATCCAAACATCGTTACAAGTTATAAGTTATAAACTTATAGATTCTTGATGAGCAGTTCAGAATTCTATTCCAATGACAGAGACGTTGGTTCTTCTGATTACTTTGCCATACTGTTTTAGCAACCCCAAAAACGACGTTTATGTTTGTTGTTTCATCAAATTTCTGAAGTGGTGGTAAATGAACTGTCTCTCTTTTGGTGGTTGCTTTTTTCATGTTTCTTTTGGCCTTTTGGGGCCACAACGACCTGTCACATGATTTTCCCATTCCCAAGTGCAGGATCCGCACGATGCCATCGACGCGCCAAAGTTGCAGCGGTTGTACAGTGTGCCTTGGGCTTGTGCGGTAGGGTTTGGACGGTATGGTCAGAAGTTGATGGCCTTGCAAAACACACACCAGGTACTGCGTTGGTGAGATCAAGATGTATATAGGATGTTCATGGCTAGAATTGGCTATTGAATTTCACGAGGTTTTCGGGTCTTGGGTCCCAACTGATTTTTGCATATTGCTGTACCCTGAGGTACCATCGGCGCAAATAGCTGTGCATGTCAACGTACATATTTTTCAGGAACCATGGATTTATGGGGTTTTGATCAAATAATATGCATATATGGCAATGGTTTTGTTATGATGAACAGTGTTGAAGAGGTGTTCATGGCGGTGACCAAGTGCCTTCACAAGTACATGTCCACATTACCCATGATGTGGCGCGATGATCCCGCTGACATTTCGTTGTGAATGGCAAGTCGGACCAAGGAGGCTCAACACTTCAAAAAATATGGTACACATAAGACCAAAACAAGTAAGGCCTGGTAGCCTAAAGACTCAAGACTGCATGTTTATTTGCTTGAAAAGATGTTCATCATTTTAACAAACAAACGTGACACAAGAACACGCTAGAATCATCATTGCTATCATGATTCATCATCATCATCAGTTTCGCCATTGTCCGTCTCAGTTTTTCCGCCAATGGCGTCTTTCAACAGCCAGACGGACGACGGAGATGACGAATTCATCACCAGGGAGCTGCAAGAAGCACCTTCTGTCCTTGTTCCGTCAGTGGACGACGGGTCCGATGTTGATCTTGAGACAGGAGAGGTAAGGATTAATACAACCCGCGCACGAGCTTCTGGTGACACCGTGTCGCGCCCCGGCGGAGGATGGGCTTATTCAGTTGGCCGGTTATTGCAATCAGTTCTTTTCGCGCATTACCTGAGATGCGCTGGCGAGTTCGCCCGCGCAGTCATCTACGCAGTTGGCTTCGCACTTGGCGCACAGGCTGGGCCGGAGTCCGACGGACGGGGCAGCAATATAGCAGTTCATTGGTTCTTGGGCGTGGTGGTGACCCTGTCAAGTCAACATATTTTGTTTTTTCTTGCCAAGCCATCATTTGGAATGCCTAAGTGGACTTAGCGTCATCAAAGAATTTTGATTAAACACACGGATTTTATTTCAGTAGTGTGCTGCTGCTGCTGCTAGATCCATTTCGAACCATATATGCAAACAGCGCATGAGACCCGGCCAAAATCGCAGTTTTTTTGGGGAGCGATGGCCCCGTGCAAAGCAGAATCTTGTAAACATCCACTTTTCAGAAGAACCAAACCAACTTCTTAGCAAAGCGAATTCTCCGGATGCTCACAGGTCGCCCAAGAGGTCAAAGAGTCGTTGGCTGGCCCGAGAACTGTCCCATCAGCCAGCACGCTCTCAAGAAGTAGATTTTTGGATAATTGGATGCAATTCAGTATTTATGTTGTAGCCTGTGTGATCCCAGCGGTATGAAGGGTTCCAATCATTGGTTGATGTTTTGGTTGTAAAACCAACCAGCATCCTCTCTCCGCAACAGTGGCTGGAGCCGAGGCGGACCTGATGTTGATGCGATCTTATCAAGCGCGCTGGAAGGATGACTCCAAGATGTTGATCTATTTGGGTTCCTGGTTCGCAGGATGTTCGTGGTGTCGGTCAGGTGACGTCAAGCCATACCTTTGGCCCATTCAGTTTGTCATTCAACCATTATTTTCTCAGTTCATAATCGCGTTGTTTTGTCATTGTATCATTGTTTGTGTGGGGTTTAGCTCAAGGCTGCTAATGGCCGCCAAGTGTCAAGTGTTCCCACATGTCACGCCGGGAAGAATCATATTATATAGTATTGCTGGCAAATTCAAACAATTGTCGGAATTGGAATGGAATTGAATGGAATTTGCCACACGTATTATAAAGGGCGCAGGCGCAGTGATACTTGAATCTTTGAATATTGAGTTCAGCAAATTGATGGCAACAATTGTCAACTGTCAATTGTTACAGTACATTGTGCGTTCAGATTCAGGTGGAGATGCTTCGCCGCAGTCCGGATCAGAGTTTTTCATGCTGCTTGGATTTGTTGGCTACGGGAAGGTTGAGGGGGACTGTTGTCAGCTGAGAGGGTGGTTTCTCTGGCGGTATGTCTTGGTCGATAGACGCTAGGGACATGCACGTGAAATTACAATCCTTATTTGATGGAGTATCATCTCCTCAACCTGGCAGTTGACATGTTGTCAACCGACAGTTCTTGGTTGCTGGTTGCTGGTTTGGTTGGCAATGAGACAACCACTATTCAGTTCCATGCACATGGCTTCAGAGACGGTCGGCTCAAGTGGATCTGAACTTGGGTGCTCTGTCATATCAGGCACAACAGACCTGAATGATTAGATCCACTCTGAATCGGTTTGGGATGCTGCGTCGCTCCAATGCCTTGAGCGAAGAAGCTTTGCCCGCATCACTTGACCTTGATGGCGGTGATGATGATTGGATTGTGCCAGACGATGGTGGCCATGCTGGCCATGACCCCACTCATGCCGCTACGGCTGGTCGCCCAGCTGATGATGCTTCTCCAGTAGAACGTGCTGCTGATGATGCCGCGACTGTGGTGCCAGATCCATCCCCACCTCGCAGGGCCAGACGATCCAGGCCAGCTGCCAAGCCAATGAAAGTGCCCCCGAAAGCCAAGTGGCTGTCAGTCCCTGTCCCAGCCAAATATGGGGGGCCTGTGATCTATGTGTTCATGCCGTGCGCTTTGGCTGGGTCAGTGAAGGAGGGATTCAACGAGGACCTCAAGGCGGCCATTTTCGAATATGCAGATTCAGCGGCCAAGATCAAGCAGCCGGCATTCCAGTACATCAAGGCCAAGCTGCGAGTCTGTGGATGGGAAGTCGCACACCGCCGCCCAAAAGACATGACCAAGTCCACCAAGAAGCCACTGATAGTTGACCCTGATTTCTGAGTTCGATCCTGGGTCCTGCTTTTGTCAGGTACTCAAGCTTTTGGTGGTGTTTGCGTAGTGATAACCCTGCGCTTCACTCTCACTTACAGTCGCCCACTCCCAAAAAAACTGGCATCACAGAAACTGACATTGACATTACTTGAACATACTTAAGACAAACAATGACATACTTGTATGAAAAAACATTGATATTCTGAAACTGTTCTTTTTGAATCTGAGAGGGGGGTGAGTACAATCTGATCCTCACCCACTTGGAATTTTACACTAGGATGCGTGGTAGTCTGGCATTTGGAAAGCAAGGAATTAAATTTGAATTGCACCATCTCCAGCAAAATCAACTTGCTTCCAACCGGCCACTGGGCAAGAAACAGGTATTCATGTCCGCTGGGGGAGGTGGGGGCAGTGCTGGCAGTTGAGACTTGGAAAGATATCAGTCATGGTGACTGTCGCCATCATACAGTACAATCAACTCAAAATCGGCCAATACTTTCCCACACAATACCTCAAAACCAAGACCTCAAACTATGTGGATGCAGTGTTGCCGAATAAAACTCTGTGTGCGTTTTTTTCATTTGTTGGCATTTCATCCTCAGGGGGCTCAACGATATGTCAGCCTCCTCCTTCTAAGGATCTTGCAGTATGCAATCTCTTTCGAATCCGCGGAGGTTGCTTGCGCATCTTGGTCGTGGACATCAGCCTTCAGGCTTCTGATGGTTTCTGACTCCATGATTGTCAATCAGTGAGTGAGATGGGGCTCCCTTGAAGAAGACATGTGTGCCACGTCCAACCCCCCTATTCATGTTTAGTAAGAGGGTGGCACTAAAGAACCTCGCGTAAGCAAAGCCCTGGTGTGCGTAAGCCTTCATAAGCATCAGCATAAGCTATTCCCGCGCATAAGCTAAAACTGTGGGTGCGGTAACTGTTTAGTTTATATTGTTTTTTCATGAGCTAGCATTCACGGCTAGTTCATGAAAAAACAGCATAGCACAAACTAAACAGGTACTGACTATATATTGTTTGAGCATTGCGCATTCAGCTAAGTCCGGGCAAGATGCGGACAGCCCTATTTTCCTCGGGCTTGACACCCACCCAATGCCTCTCACCATTCTTGGAAGTGGGCGATCTGGGCTGGCCAACAAGTTTGGCTGTTTGGTGCATGCCTGTAAGCTGGAAATATCGGGGTCGGAATCCAGTCTGCAAGCAGTTGGATTTGGCCAGTGTGGATGCATTCGGGTTGAGTGGTAAACGCATTCGGGTTGAGTGGTAAACGCATTCGGGTTGAGTGGTTAAGCGAGGTTCCAAGTTCCAAGTTGTTCCGGCTGCATGTCTGATGAGCGAAGGTTCTGTTCACCATTTGAGGCGAGAGACTTGTCAGCGTTTTCACGAAGAGTCATTTCGTGGACGTCTGACTTTGGGACCGAGTCTCTCATGACAGAGGCACATCTTATTTTTCCTTATTTGTCTTTCTGTTCCTTATTCCCTTCCTAACCCTTATCTCATCCCCTATCCTTTATTGGGTTCGGGTTCGTCTCCTGCTCCTCCTCTTAGTAGTCAGGAAATCAATGCGGAACATATGTTCCAATATTTGGGGTGTGTGGGAAATGAGTTGGGTCATTTGTCGTTCGTTCATTCGCTGTCCTGCGAGGTCCCGCCGATCCCGATGGGCGACTTATTGAAAGAGCAGGTCGAGGAGATGGGGCCACATTTTCGGTATGTTGGCAACCTTCAAAAGGACAACGAATTCTCCTTTGACTTGAGTGGAGCCCTCATGGTTACAGGCCATGCGGCGTCACCGTACTAAGTGGTTTGTGAGCAGGATGTGATCATGGCAGTAGGTTCAAGGCTTTCAGGTCATCATGTCAGCAGGTTTCAGCCTCGTCTGGTCTGGTCTGGACCTTTCGGGGAGGGTTTTCATAGATATGTTTGATAAAATATGAATATATAATGTACAAATGAACCACTGGGAGGGAGCGACACGCTCTTTCTGCGGAAGTTTCCAAGCATACCCCCAGTGGTCATATTATCTAGATATATGATGTATGGTGTGATGATTGGATTGCTTTCATTTTTAATTTAGAATTATTCAAGTGAAACGTGTTCATGCTGCCTTTTGCTTCTGCCAATGATGATGCCGCTGACTATTTTTTTGCTATAGATGATGATGAACCCTTCCCACATATATTATAACATATAAAAATTACTCTCTCTTTCTTTTGAAAATTCTTACCCCCTCCACATTTGCTGAGCATAAAATCTATGAGACGATCTCCCCCCTCTCCCTGTTCCCCCTGTTCCCGATGCGACCCCTCCCCTCCCCCCCTCCCGCCTTGTCCCCCCCGTTCCCCGCTGCCCCCCTTGTTCCCTTGCGACCCCCCCCCCTCCCCCTGTTCGCCCCTGCCCCCCTTGTTCCTATGCAACCCCCACCTTCCCCCCTGTTCCCCCCTCCCCCCATTGGTTCCCTACTCCGACCCCCCCCTTCCCTGTTCCCTATGCGACCCCACCCTCCCCCTCTGATTCCCCCTCCCCCCTGCTTGTTCCCTAGCGCCCCCCCCTCCCCCCATGTTCCCCCCTCCCCCCTTGTTCAGGTAAGTGCGCAAGTGAGTGAAATTTTGTGGTGAAGTGCGCAAGTGAGGGTAAGTGCGCAAGTGTGTGAAATCCTAAGTGCGTAAGTGAGGGCTTTGCCGGTTTCAGGCAAGAGTTTCTATAGCCATGTGGCTTTTCAGTTGTGTCCTATGTGTGTCAGGCATGTCCCACATCTTCGATAATATTACGAAAGACATCTTGCACCACCTTCCTGGATTCGGTGACTTCCAGCAATCCTTGCGAACCTTGACCGACCTCCTTTCAGTTGAGCACTACAGATCACGGTGCCTTCATCAAGAATGATTTATGGTTGATTTCCTGACAAAAGGCCACCATAACATTTCAAAATCAACGTTCCAGTTCGCAAATAATGAACAATTGTCAGAACTATAATTAACATTGACATTGACAGTTGACAATGACTGTGACAATGAACACTATATATAAGACATAACATCGGTCATGACAGCCATTGACTTTTGACAGTCATGACAACATGTCATCATCAACATCATCACATCATATCAAATTATAACATATCATATCACAAACTTAAGAATGCATCCCAGATCGTAAGGTATTAGTTTGTAGGGGTTTGCCCTTCATGACTTTCAGAAATGCCTACCTGATCTCAGAAATGCCTAGGTGATTTGAAAATGACATAGGCATTTCTGAAATTTAGGTAGGCTAATCTGAAATTTGGTAGACTAATTTGTTGTCCAGAACGTTGTGCAAACAAATGTGGTTTCATATTTTTTTTACAAAATATTTAAAAAAAGACAAAATATGTTCAAAAAGATAAAATCTAAAATATGGTAAAACGTTGATTGAACGTTTACCTGCTCACGATGCTAACACGTTGTGATTACGTTGGCCAGCTCAGTGTGCAGCTGAGTCATTTGTGTCAACTGTATGAACTGATGAGAGAAACTGGGCATGGATTTGACCTGTTTAGCATGGAAATTATGATTGCATGAACCACGTATGGTCCATCCATTTTCCATTTTTATCACCAAAATGGAATCAAACCTTAACTTCGAGGCCTTAACTTCGAGCCTCAGGGTTGTCAATTTTGTCCTTGTTTGTTATTTGTTTGTCATGTGCTGTCATTGTTGTCATTTTTGTGATCTTTTGTTGTCTTAAAACAATGAGTATCGATGTTGCTCCCAGAACATAAATGTCCCTTGTCAAAACACATAGATCTTGTTTAATTTAATATAATATTACTTATTAGGTTTGCATTTTCAAGCTTGCCTAAAAGTCAGGTATGCAAAATGTAGCGGTTATTTCCAGTACGAGTGTCGTGTAAAAGTGTCCCAGAAGAGTGTCACAAAATCATAGCAGGAGCGCCGCTCATTTATGGACACAGCCTGCCACTAATTTACGGACATAGCCTGCCACTAATCTATGGACATTACCTTCCAGTAATTTTTGGACATAACCTGCCACTACTTTATGGACACAACCTGCCAAGATTTTATCGACATAACCTGCCACTAATTGATTGGCATAGCAACTAATCTATGGGCATAACCTACCACTAATCTACAGACATAACGCCGAACCCGGATGGATCAGTCAACTCGGGCAGCAGCGTCTTGCGAGAGTGTCCACACCACAAGGTTGTCCCACAGGCTGCCACTAATTTCTGGACATACCCTGCCACTAATTGTACGGAGATAACCTGCCATTAATTTATGGACGTAACTTGCCACTAATTTGTGGGCATAACCTGCCACTAATTTATGGGCATAACTTGCCACTAATTTATTAATAGCTTCCCTTACCCCATTGTGTCACCCCCTTGTCTGTCAGAAGGGACGTCTTCATCCACTCCGCCGGGAGCCTTTAGGAGGGTTACAAGATTTGTTTTTATATATTTTTTATTTAGGATCCTTTTTCTGCAGGGTAGGATTTTTGTTCTTGGCATCCAGGTTCGTGGCTTCACTTGGTTAGCTAATACGGTTGTCTGCATCCTCACTTCACCTGGCCGTTGCCACTGTAATGCGTGTAGCGACAGAAGGGGGAGCTAGGATGATGAGGGGAGCGAAAGAACCAATAAGCAGACTAGTAATTTTCCGTTTGGTTTGGGACTTTGGGGGGCGCCTTTTTGACCTATTTTTGGAGCCCCTTTTTGGGGCTAAAAAGTCGCCCCTTTTTAATCCCCAAAGCAGTACCAAACCAACGGGAAAATTACCAAAGCAGACCCTCACACCCTAGAAACATCCTTCACGAAAAGGTTGAAAAACTGTTTTCGTTTTATGGCTCAAGCGACGATGGCGACAGTGGAAGGAACAGCACTTGGAGTGCAAAGAGTGGCAAATCTTAGGCGACGCCATTTTTTCATCCCTAAACTCTATAAATGGCACTTAGGGACACTAAATTTAGCATACCTCACTTCTAGGCAAGCCTAAACATGCATACCTAAACTCCATTAATTCCATTTAGGCACACTAAATTTAGCATACCTCACTTTTAGGCAGGCACTCTTGCCACGATACTCTTGTGGACACTCTCGCGAGACACTGCTGCTCCAGTTGACTGATACATCCATGGTCGGCGTTAAGGCCACAAATTAGTGGTAGGTTATGCCCATAAATTAGTGGCAGGTTACGTCCATAAATTCTTGGCCGGTTATGTCCATAAATTAATGGCAGGTCGCGTCCATAAACTATTGGCAGGTAATTTCCATAGAATAGTGGCAGGTTATGTCCATAAATTAGTGGCAGGCTATGGGACACTCTTGCGGGACCAAGAAACTCTTGCCACGACACTCTTGTGGACACTCTTGCAAGACACGGCTGCCCCGCTTGACAGATCCACCCGGGTTCGGCGTGATGCCCATAGATTGGTTGCAGGTTATGTTCATAAATTGGCAGGCTACGTCGGTAAATTACTGGCAGGTAATGTCCATATTCGTGGCAGGTTATGTGCATAAATTAGTGGCAGGTTGTGTCCATAAATTTAGGGCAGATTATGTCCATTAAATAGCAACACTTCTGCTATGATGCTATGACACAGTTTTGGGACACTCTTACAAGACGCTACTACTGGAGATGAGCCCTAAATTGAGCATACCTGACATGCAGGCAGGCACTCTTGCCACGGCACTCTTGTATAAACTCTTTTCCAAATGTTTTCCATGTTGCAACCTTCAAGCTTAAGGTTCAAGAAAATTTCGCGCGCAGCGCGGAAAATTTTTTTCTGTAAGTATTCACGCTACGGTACTATAAGCAAAAACAGTGTTTCATGAAACTTTTCTGTAAGCATTCATGCTGCGGTACTATAAGCAAAAACAGTGTTTCATCAAACTTTTATTTCTGTAAGTATTCATGCTGCGGTACTATAAGCAAAAGCACCATTTCATCAATTTTTTTTTGTAAATATTCACATCTGTTTGCTTTCGGTTTCAAAAAGTTTGCAACAGCGTTACATTTTTTCATGCCTTTGGCACTGTCAGCAACTACCAGTTTGCTTCAAAATGTCTCAATCTGTCCCAATATGTCTCAAAATGTCTCAAATTGTCTCAAAATGTCTCAAAATCAACTCAATTTTTCTCAAAACTCATTTTGAGACATTTTGAGCAATTTTGAGCAATTTTGAGCGGATTTTTGGGGCAGGTATGCGACATTTTGAGACATTTTGAGTTGATTTTGAGCAATTTTGAGCAATTTTGAGCGGATTTTTGGGGCAGGTATGAGACATTTTGAGACATTTTGAATTGATTTTGAGCAATTTTGAGCAATTTTGAGCAATTTTGAGCAATTTTGAGCGATTTTGAGCGGAATTTGTTCGGCCAGCAATTTGTATATTTGAATAGTCCTTTCAATCTACATGTCATTCCTGCACAATTGGAATTCACAAATTATGGAGATTGAAGCTAGGTCGTAACGTTTTTGCCAATTTTATTTTAATATTTGTTTTAGTCTAGACGCAATCCTTAGGCCAATTTTGAGCAAACTTTTCTGGCCAGGCCCATTGCGTTTGAATACTTGTTTTGGTCTATAGCAAGCCATTTTCGAGCAATTGAAAAGATTTTGAGCAATTCTACCCACATACCATCCATATTTTATCCATCTATTATTCTTAATTTAGCGTCCATATAACACATTCAATATCGATTTGCGATCAACGTGTTATCCATAAGTTATCCATGTTTTATCCATGTATAGTATCCATTCATTGTCCATTTATTATCCGTTTAATCATTGTTTATCCATTTGTTGTCAATTGTTTATTCATGTATTTGGCATTAATCATGCATTGGATTTAGCTATTATCAATCTATCATCCATTAATTATCCATTTACTACCCATATATCACCACATATTGTCTTGTGCTCGTCCGTTTGTTATCGATGTACTAGCAATTTATTTTCCATGTATTTTCCATTCTGTCATCATTGTTTCATCCATATGCCATACATATATCGTCCAATATTTTTTTTATTGCTTCCATATATTATCAGTTTCCTTCCATAAAGTTTCACATTTCCGTCCAAATGTCCAAATATTATCCATTGTTCAGCCATTATATCCAGCTATTATCCATTTGGCTTTATGCATTATCCATGTACCATCCATGCTTTATCCATATAAGAATACTATCCCTTTTTTACCAATTGTTCATCCATGTGCTATCCATCGGAAATCCCTCCTCCAAGATGTTTAAAGTTGAAAAAAGGCAATGCGAAATCCCTCCTCCAACAAAAGGCCAGCGTCTGGGACCAAAAGCAAGGGCAGCATTTTTCAGTATAGACTCAACATAAGGCCAGTATCTAGGACCAAAAGCAAAGTAGAAAGATAGGCCATACAAAATTCCTTGTCCAATCTGTTTGAAGTAGAAACAGGCAATACGAAATCCATTTAATTTTTTATAAATTGAGTATCCATTTATAATCCGTTCATTTCCTGAGTTTCCATTTATTTCCAGTTTACTCGCCAAATATTTTCCAAATTAAATCAAATATGTAGATATTATCAATTTAGTGTCCACGTATTTTCTTTATATTATCCATTTATCATCCACTCATTTTCCATGTGTTATCAACGTATTTTTTACAACTTATCCGTTTATTATCCATACAGCATCGGAAACGACGTACGGCATGGAAAACAACAAATGCAACAAGACTATGCGCAAAATCCTCCACAAATAAAATAAAGTGCGACGTTGATTATTGAACATGCGTGTATTATTGTAAAAATACATCTACATATATATATATATCTCTCTCTCTCAAATATATATATATATACATTTGTGTATATATGTTCCTTTTGCCCATTGCATGCCTACGCAGAATCACACATGTGTGCCAACATGTGTCAAAAAACGAGCCTTCAAAACAAACCTTACAAAACCACAGTCTCCACTGAAACTTTGTTCCCTTAACTAAAGTTTGTTTCTTGCGCAAACAAACCTCAATTACTGAAGAACAAACCTCAATTAAGGAAACACATCGTAATTAAGGTTTGTAAACATAAATGCTAATTAGTTAGTGCCTTTTTCAAAGGATAGGTATGTGTGCACGTCCACACATATTGACTTTTCAATTTCCAGGTCCACAACCGTATGCATGTATACACTCAAGTGTAAACAGGTATGCCAGTAGATATTCAACAATGTTCACGGTTAGATACTGTTGTAAAAGCACGCTTTTATTATATAAAAAACGTTTCATATCTATGTTCTGCTTGTATATTTCATTTCCTGCGTACACATGGTAGCGTTAAAAAAACGTTTTTGTTTACACATGTATTTCTGCTTGCGTACATAAGACATATGTGTAATTTTTTTTTGGTGCTGGCCAGTGTTGGCAATGTGACTATATGCTGGCGCAGCGATCAAACATCAAACTTTATACATTACCCAACGAATGAAAAATGTTATTCCCTTGAAAATATTCATTTTTTCTACTTTTGAAGTTGCTGACTTGTTCGTGTTCACATGTTAGGTGGCAGCCTCATGACAATTGACCCAAGTGACAAAGGCTATTCACAACGGCAACAATGACAACACCATATTTCATGTCAGTTCAAGCTTTGAACAAAAACCAATGAAAACACACAAACGCAATACCAAATTTCATTTCAAAGGTTCATTTTTTGGTTTTTGGGTTCAAAGTTGTTCAATGTCACGTTTTCAAACCTGTGAAACACGTTGATGTTATCACGATGCTAGCACGAGTCACTTTTGGCTCAAAATAGCTCAAAAAGTACTTTTTGAGATGCCCAAAAATCCCTACAAATTAATCTCCCCACAAGCTGGTCGCCATTCCGAAGTTTGTGATCATATCATAATCATATCACAAATGATGATTGTTTTATCAAATCATTTCTCGTTGATTGTTTGATTGTTTGTTTGTTGTTTGTTTGCCACTAACTGGCTGACTGACTTGCTGACGACATGACGACTGCCACTGACATGAACAGAACCGAAGACTCATGTGCTGTGATGGGATGGATTGATGAGCTCGTCGAGCTGGTCTTGATTCTGTAGCAACAATGTGTGGCTTCCACGAAATTGATGGTAGGGGAAAAAACCTTCAAGACTTCAAGGCATCATAAAGATTATTGAATTATTTGCCTATGCCTCATGACGGGTAGTAGTTGTTTTTTCTGCACTTGACTAATGACTTGACTATACTTGACTCACGGTTCTGATTGACATTATTGGCATTGACTTCTGAGATCCAAGGCTTGTACAAACATGTTTCAGGGACAGCGTGTTCGAGCGGCAAATGCGGTGCTGGGATGGCGGTCACTTCATCCTCTGGAGACTCTTGGCTGCAGCGCCACTCTTCTTCGGAATATGGTACGTTCCAGCCACTCACTCCCATCCCCAGTGCCGCCCAGCCGCCCAGCCCTTGTTTGTTTTGGTTTTCAGACCGGAGTCAGGAGTTAGGAGTCTACAAAACAATGTGTGTGCATACGTAATAGCTGCCTGTCCACTGACAGCTGCGCTGCGCTGTGCAGGGTGGAACTCCTTGACAACCTCCACAGAAGCTGTGTTGAAGCGACGTGGAGCGCTTATGGCCATGTGGTCACTTCGCAAGTTCAACTTCGGTGCAGCTGATGACAAGGACTGATTGATGACTGACCGGACCATTTACTGAAACACATGCAAGTTGAACGTTTCCAATTCCCAACTCCTGAATTCCATTTCCAGATTCCTGATGTCATGATCTCACACAAAAATGAAATAATAAACTGCTTATATGCCGAGCTATTATTGCGAATTGTCAATTGAAGTTGTACGTGGCAGGGTCAGGGTCAAACATGGACAGGTAGGGAAACAATCCGAGACAACAGCGGGTGCAAACTTTGCGGCATTGGTCGACGGTGTTATTCAAAGTCGGTTCTTCTGGTCGTATTGCCTTATGGTCAATATCCTGTCCAGTTTTTTGACATCATTGGCGAGTTGGTGCGAGGGTTGCCATTGCCACCAAGATGATCTCTTAGCAAGTAGCACTTGGTACACTAGGTCGAAAGACTGCAGATCTGACGGCACCTCTTGCTGTTACAAGGGACGTCGGGCACCAGAACTAGCGACTGGCCATCTAGATCAGCACCTGGAAGCATTAGCAACTTCGGGCATGACAGATGTGTTGGGATTCTGTGACGGGCTGGATGCAATTGAGCAGGGGGCTCTTCTTTCAGATTGGCATGCTGCTGTGGACAGGTGTATTTTTGAATTGACACTCAAAACGGCCCATTGGCAGATGCTTCCCTGGTGCTTGGCCGCTGTTGGCCACCCTGACCCAGATATTGCGCGTGCATTCCTCCGGAAATCCCGTGACAAGTACCTCAAGACTGAAGCTCACCGTGTTGATTCAAACTTTAGTTAGTTCAATTTACATATAGTTAAGCCTTGGCGAGTGGACCATATTTTTTTTTGATATACATCCATCTTCCAAAAGCTGCACGTTCTCCCGATTTTTCACTGCCAATACATGTTCAAACTGGGCCCGGAACCGACCAACATGTGAGTTTTGTAGTTTCGGGTCAGGGTCCGAGTCAAGTCATTTCAGCTCAGTCGCTGCTGAGGAGAAGTCAGAGCGTCACCACCGCATGACTCTCCGTTTTTTTTGCACCACATATTCTGGTTCTGCGGACAATCCGTATGATCAACCCTTGTACCTTGAGGCCGGGGACACACAGTGTGACACACATGGCAATACATGGACATGAACTGAAATTGAACTGAAATTGTGTGATGGTGGGATGCTAAAATAGGTAACAGACAACAATTTCAATACACATACTTAGCAGTGGCGCTGGTATACTGCAATCATTATATATATTTTCTCTATATGTAGTAACAGTATTTAGCATTGTGTTACTGAGTGGTGAGCTACTGAGTCCTGACTTTTTGCTCTTACAGACTCTTACGTTACTAATATTACTTGTCCTTATCGTAAATTCGTTACTTGTAATTGTACAATAATTGTACTAACTAATAACGACAAGAATATATATATATATGTATGCATCGTGTTTGGCAGGCACTGGGTGTGCATTATCATTAGGGTGAGTATGTAAGCTGATGAATCCATTTTGGCTCAAGTCTGAGCCAAACTGGCTTCATCGTTCTTTCTTTTCCCTCCCTTCCCTTCCTATGAGATAGGACTCCTGTGGAGTATCCTCTCTTGTAGGGGATCACATCATTGAGGATGTTGATCTCTACGTGGAGTCCCACGACTGTAGCACTGGGCGGGAGAGATTCAACCTGTGTAGCCTCCTGAGTTCACAGGAGTGCGAAACAGGGTGTACGGATCCAACAAGTGCTGCTGTGCAGGGGAATACCTGCACAGCGTTCCAAAGCACTATCCTGCGAGGAGCAGGTTGAGACCGCACGAAGAGACTGGAAAGGAAAAAGCTATGCGGATGTGAGCCTGGATAGAGTGAACCGTTTTAGTATCTATGCTTTACATCTCACAACTAATGTATATATATAAAAGATAAGGTGATACATGATAATAAGACAGACAAGACAAGACAAGGCAGAAGGAAGGGATTGCTTCGGCTTCAGGTATTGATTAAGGATTCATTCAACTCTTTGATTCTGCAATGCCAAGGTGGAAGATTTCCTGGCCGGCGAGGAAATGGATAGCTTGCCGAATCTCCGGTTCTGGGCAGGAGCGCTCAAGATGATCAGGATTGTGGAGAGGCCAATTGAGGCCTCCTCGTGGAGACCACACCGGGGGATGGATTACAGGTTGTTCGGTAAGTTGTTCGGACACCACATATGAAATTATATCGGTAGTCGTCGCAGTCGCAGTGATCACCACTGCCATCACTCATTCAAATGATGTTTTTGTAAATCTTCAATGGCCTTCAGTGGCTTGTTTGAACGTTAGAACCCACAACTTCCATCATCACTTCATCCTATGACCCTATGACCCCATGACACTTCATACTACGGAATGTGGTTGCTTCTGACTTTTGAATTATTTTGTCTACTTCGTTTAGTTATTCCAGTTAGGTACAGTTAAAGTTTATGCCGTTGGCCTTGGATGGTTTGAATTTGAATTCAACCAAGTCAACTTGATTCGGCATTAAATTCACTGACTCACTGGACCACTGAATGCCCAGTGTCTATCAGGGGCTGTGGGGGGTCTATGGGCTTTCTACTCGGGCTTTGGCTGGGCTGCAGCGGCTGCAGGCCTTGCACCGTGATATAAAGGCAACATTTGCCAGAGCACGCGCAGCGGGCGATGCGTATGTTTCAACAGAGGTCCGCTGGAAACACCTGGAGAAGTTGTTTCAGAACCCTGCGGATTCTTGGTGGTTGCTGTCAGTGGGGGTCCGGTGAGGAACTCGGGGTTGGATTGTGTTGCGAAGATGAGAACTCGTGGTTCAGAGGTACCCTGCAATGACAATTTGAACATATTTTGGGGGCAGACCAAATGCATCAGAACATGGGTTTTGGACAAATCGCATTGCAATGAGCAGGGCTAGGCCAGGCTCTGCAGGCTCAGGCTAGGCTAGCCAGGCTAGTGACTAGTGCCAGAGTTAGGATATATAAGTGCTGCCATCAGCTTCACAAGCCCGCTGCGCTAACCCCGCTACTTGTAGCTGTGAACCATCGATTTGTGATCCATCGATTTGTGCGACGCCAATGGCGAAAGGGTCAGAATTTGAATCGGTTCAAAAGTACCTGGAGGAGGTCAAGTATGAACGACTTTGTGTTTCATGCTGGGCACAAGTGCTGATAGACCGCCTGCTCCTGGACGAGTGACTTGGTTTCCTTATTCCTTCAGAATCAATTATCTCATTCACAATCGTACCCAACCAATCTTGAATGCAACACCAGGTTATCCAGTGCCCGGTTGCTCATGGTGTCCAAAGATTGCCGATGTGAGCAGTTGAGCATTGCCGCGAAGGAAGAGGATAGGAAGAGACAGCTAGGCCTTCGCTAAATTGATTTTGAATCAATGGCTAGGCACCTGCGGTACATGGCCACGGGCTAATTCGAATTTCACTGTCCTTGCACTTGACTTAGCATGCCTTAGCATGTCTTAGCGTTGGTCTTCATTAGGGGCAGCACATGGATCGATCGATGATGACATTTGATGGCAAAACAGAAACGGTACCACGGCCAGTCACCTGAGATTTTATCAGAATGTTGATTCGCTGGGATGAATTAGGTCTGGTCAGATCATGTAGTAGTCTTTTCGATGCTTTCGCCAATGATATCCAGGTTCTACCCGAAGGAAATGTATTCAGGAATAACAGTGTCTAGGCGTGGGCAAGAAGCAATGTGTGTTTTGTGTATGTATTTTGTGGTGTAGTTTGGCTGTGTGCCTCTCAAGGGATTGTTGTTCCCGTTCCCACCAGCAATGTCCAAAGGGCCCAAAGCACCCCCAGCCAGCACTGGTGCATATCACAGCTGTGGCAGTGATGAGCATGATTCACCTGATCAGTTCTGGTTCGAACAGGATGTGCGCTCCATGTGTCTTGAGTTGATCTTGAAGTTTGGCTCTGTAAAGGATGTAAAGGAGCATTACCAGAAGCCCGGTGGAGAGTTCAACCAGTTGATCAAGGCCATTTGTTTTGCCCAGAAGATGCACCGCGAGGATCCTTACTTAGCCGAAATTCTGGCTCGAGTACGTTGTGTTGCGATGACTGTACTTGTCATGCATTTGGGTGTGTTTTCTTGTGATTTGTTTGTTCCTTCTTGGTAATCCTTGTTTGTTTTCATAGTTGGGCCTTTTTAGTTATCATGGATTCTTTTGGCAATGGACATTGGCCATTGCTCCTCGTCAATTATCCAAAACATAAAACATGAATACAAAAGTGTGTTCTCTATATCATTCACCCAACACCATCCAGGTGCCACCCAAACCCAGGTCCATTCAGATCGAAAAGACATTGGTTGAATTTGATCACTAGATCAACAGTTGTTGTGTTGTTCTAAGTAACAAGCAGACCAAGTAGACAAGTAGACTCAGTAGACCATACTTTAACTATATACAACATTATCTGATATTGTTATTGTATGTTATTGTTATTGTCCTGATCATTATCATTATTTATCTATTCTTTTTTGAATTTCAATGGCATAAAGTATAGTTTGCAACCCATCCTATCCAAATCCAAGCCAATCAAATCGAGGTCCCTAGGTCCCAGGCCTCGGTCCAGGTTCAAATTCAGTTTGCATCTCCGTGCTATCTGAGGTGAAAGCACGTTTCCTACGTAGCGAGCAGAATGGAGACTTCGTCAGGCCGCCCAATGCGAAGTGGTATGTCAAGCCGGCCATGGGTGATTATGACCCACGCCTTTTGGTGCCCATGCAAGCCAAAATTGCAGAGTACATACGGGGTGAGTGTACCAATCCCGATTCGACTGAAGATCGCACCGTGCAGCTCAACCAACTTGATGACTTTTGGTTTAAAAATAACAAGTCAGGGGGTTGGCTGGTTTCTGTATTATTTCCATGTATTCAGTAGTATTTTTTAAGTAGTTCAATTCTATGGCATGTTTATATGGCTCATGTTTTTTTGTTTTCAAGAGTTCGAGAGTCTCTGGACATCCTCAGGTCAAACATCCCGAATCCCAGGTCCTTACCTCCTCACTAGCGTATATGATATTGAGATATCGCCTTTCAGCGATTTCAGCGTCAAAGAATTTATGTCGATCAAGTCTGTTCCGCTGCTTGTTCAGGACTTGCTTGACGTTGGATCCACGGCTGCGGAGGGTCTATCGCACGCCAGTCAAGTTCTGTTTGAGGGGTATGCTGTCCTGACCGATTTGGCAGTGCAAGTTTCTTTCTCCAGGGTTGCAGAGAAAACGCATTCCAGGTTCAACGGGAAAAATCCTGATTTGAACCCAGACAACGCTTAGTCGCATAGGACCCGGAGTTCCCAAATCTCAAGTGACGACTTGTGGGATGGCAGCTGCAGGCCATTGTTAGCAGTTTTGGGATATGAGTTTGCTGGCTGACACATCGCCGGCGAACAGCCAGTGAGGTATAGACGGTTTTGTGCTTGTGAGCATTGATCTTTGCGGCTCGCTACAGAGAGCATGGCTTTGGTGATGTTAAAACAGCATAGTCGGCAGTGGGGAATTGTCTTGCGGCTGGCCCAATGGGATATTCCACCACTGTCATTGTGTAACTCTGTGGGGATATGGCAGTGAAAGCCGCACACACACACACACACATATATACACACACACACACGCACACGTCACACACTGATGAGCCTAAATTGTCACAGGTTAAATTGGACGCACAGTTTCAACATGTTCAATCTCAATATCTTTCACACTTGCGTTGCTTTTGTTTCAGTCAGCTATTTGAAGTATATGGGAGTAGCATTGACCAGGTGGTCCATTCCTCTTTCGAATAGCCATGTGTTACTTTTGTTTCACAGGCAACATGTGTTCACAGTGGAAGTTCACAGATTCCCTTTCTCCGTGTGACCTGATGCTATGATGCAGTTTGTTTGGTAAACTTTTGGTTGGAGACATTTGGGGTTTTAGCTTTAGATTTAGCTTCAGAGGTTTAGCGTAGCTGACCCAAGCCCTGCCATTCATCTATGAACCTATGGTACTGTGATATTCAGGTGCTTTTCTATAGTCATCCACTGACAATGACACTGGCCATAAAGCAAACAGCAAACGTAGCATATATTGTACTGCAGTATCAGGGTTCTCATTCTCATTTTGTCATGATTCTAAACATTTTGGGTCTTGGGTCTTCGGGTTAGGTGCGGCCCTAGGCACTATATGATGGGAAATCAATCATTTTTGTTGCGATTGCGGCCAATTCTTTCATTCCAACCTTGCTGAGGATCTGGAGGCATCTGTGACAGCCTTCGGTGCTGAAGGCTTGATTACCCAGACGGGTCTTTGTGAAGCCGTGGCTAAAATGTGCGGCGGTAGTTGCTGCGTCCCAACCAGTCAGTGTGCGAGAGTGGTGTCAAGGGAGGCCTTGCGGGATTTGATTTACCGACGATCTGGGCAACAGCTGTATTCACCTGCAGCAACGATATCGAAGGCACTTGATCAGAGGCCTGCCAACCCACAGAAACAAATGCCTTCACTGTCACCTTTGCAAGCAAGACTTCTCAACCATTTCCGGGCACTTGCGGCAGATGACACTGGATCTTTCTTTGCCCTTCCCACTTCTGAATTTGTCAAATGTGGTGATGCTTGGTGGTTGAATGTTGGGAATTGTCCTGTCGGACTGTTCACTGCTCAATAGGAAGTCTAAGCAACACCAATCACTAGTGATAGTGAGAGTGATGCAGACAAGCTTCCTATATTGCCATTTGGTTTGATTGAATTTGGTTTGGTTTGATTTGATTGATTGGTTTTAGAATGTTTTAGATGTTTTAGGTTTTTAGATTGACCACACCTTCGGCCTTCAGCCCAGGAAAGATCCACTGTGGAAGCATTGAGCACATCAGCTTCAGCATTTAGTTCACTTCCGTTGGGTGACCAAGAGGTTCCCGGAGACCAACCGCAGTTGGAACCTGGCATGTCTCAACCAGCGTTGCCTTCCACAGCCCCTGTTCCTGTGGCTTCGGAGTGCTTTCTGGTGGACAGCGATGACGAAAAGCAGGTTGACGTAATTGGTCGTTTAGATCCGATTACAGACCCTGTACTGGAAGCCTATGTAGTTTTCAAAGTGGCACACATTCGCCCAGGGCGTCTTAAAAGACCATTGCATGCAGATGACGCCATTGGCCCCAACGACATTGCTTTGAGAAAGTATCACGTTGTGGAACGTGATATGAGTGACCCCGACGTACTCCGTATTCGGGTAACGCGTTCACATGGCTCCGATGTGTTTCTATGTTCCTAATTCGGACATGTTTCTTCATGCTTACTTGTATGAATCTAATTGTTTTGTTTGGTGTTCGAACTACAACCCGCTGGGGTGGTGTTTCACATTATTCACATTCTGTTGGATGTGATTTGAGCTCAATGTTGAAACTAAGCCAAGTATTGAAACTGGTGAACACATTCCCAACGTATTGTTCATGATGATTGGCGCTGCATCCCAGGCTTTGTTCTGACCTCTTTGGGAGCACAGACCCCGATGTGCTGATGAAAACCATGATCCAATTTCAGCTGGACTCCTCAGGGCAAGGTGTAGTCGTGGAATGCAAACTTCCAGTGTTGAATCCTTTGGTTGATGCTGGCGCCTTCCCAGGACAGTTCCTCAGCCCTAGCTTTCTTTTTTCCCTCACACCGAAGGTAAGGGGTAGTCTCAGGGCATGCTCAATAGTTCAAGTTGAGATCAAGCCATCATTTGCTCACAGCACTGAACTAGCGACTGGTTATATTTTGCCAATACAGCTTTGTGTCATTTGAAATATTTTGAACGACGTGCCCTAACTTTAAAAAATAAACTGCAAAGCACTTAATTCGTGCTTGACTTTCACTGGACTCCAGACTGTCCGGACCGCCGGCCAGTTTCCATTGAAGACTTGAGCTATTTGAAGGTAGCCAATCTTAGATGGTTATTCTATGTTATTCATTGCCGCCATTTCCAGACATACTCCCCTTGGTGTAACACAGTTGGCTGGGCAGGTGGGCTCCACAAGTTCAACGATTTGGGCGAAGATGACACCATCGAGTCTTTGAAGCTGCTTGAACGGGATGGGCTGGTGAGTTCAGAAAGAGAGGGAGAATGGTCTTTGACCACTGAAGCATTGGAACGACACATAGTGCAGTCCATATGGCTTCGCACCCCATCCCGAGTTTTCACCCCAAGGGCAAACCTTCCACTGGATCAATATACATCGCTTGAGCTGGAGCTGTTAATGGCTGACAACGGTTGGAATCGTTTGTCCTTGGCGCAGGACCAATCAAAAGCTAGGGAACCCTACACTGCTACCCCGGGCTGTTGCAAGAACTGGTTTTGCGACCGAAATGGGCGCTTCTTTTCCAACTATTTGGTGTGCCTGCTGAAAAGCGAGGAATTGTTCCGGGCTGGGCTCAAAGCAATTCACCATGGTCAAATTGAGAGTTACTACTCAGCCATCTTGTCTTGTCTTGCTCAGGGCTCACCCTTGGAGTCCATTGACCCGTGGAAACCCGTACCTCGTACCACCAAATAATGATTGAACCTTTGACATGTAATGTTGTTTTTGTTTTGAACTTTGAACGTCATCTGGCATAATTAATGGCATTCATTGGTAGCCAATAGAGATGGTGCGCATTCCCTGTTCCCAAACGACTGAGGCAAGGTTGTATCGCGCAATCACCAAAGGTCAACCACCAGATGCGCCTGCTCAAGATGATCTGCAGTTGATGGATGACAACAGTGACCTACCTGCTTTGGACATGGGACGACCCTCTTCAACTGATGTTTCTGTTTCCAACCCGCGAAAGGACAGCGCTGCTTCAACGCAGGCAGTTGAAGTTCTCAGGCCTCCTGACAGACCTCCAACTTCCGGGGCGGTGGTGCCGGCGTCTTCGGGGCGCACGCGCAGTCGAAATCCAACGGAACAGAGAGCAGACCCTTTACCTTCAAAATATGTCAAAAATATGGTTCAAATTTTCAATCAAATCTATGCTGAAAAATCCGTTTAATTCATTTCATCGGGTGAATGGAACGGGGCAAGATTATATCCATCAATGTTCATCTAGCTAGCATTGATTTTTCCATTTTTCAATATTTCGGTTTTGAATCTATGTTCGGTTCACAAAACAAACAAGTATGAGCCCAGCCACATGTTTTGAACTACCACATATTAAAGCATTAAAGCATGTGTGTAATAGAATCACTTGTGCTGCCAAACTGAATTTAGAATCCTGGGGCGTCTTCATCTTCGGGTGTTCCCCCCCAATCGAACCACATTCCGTATTTGCATTTATGCTGTGCTGTTGTAATAGTTGATGAGTTGTTTGTTGTTTTCTGAACAATTTGTCGTTTCTTGGAAATTGGTGGGCTTGTCCTTGAGAACAACTTTGTGAGGAACCCCGGCCAAAAGCTAAATCGGACAGTTCTGCAAAGAGGTCGGGGACAACCCGAGCAAGTACCCATGAAAAGAGCCATTATTTCGGAGATTTTTTCTTGACGTACTATGCATCTGGCACAGTTCCTACATGGCGAGCTGTTTGCCCCATCCACGAATCATGCACCAAGAGCATGCGCACCAATCAAGAGACCAGTGAGGACACAGTAAATATATGTTGGTTGCCTGTGCGTTTTGCAGATTGATGTTTGTTTGTGTGTGTGCGTGTTGGTAAATGGACATCCGACCAACTTAATGTAGTCTAAGTTTCAGTTTCAGTTTTCGAGACTTACAACTTCTACTCGCACTATTTGCATTGTTTCATAGCTGGGTTTGACCATTGGTTTCATTATTTTCTCATTTTCTATTTCCAGAATTCCATGCCCAGCCCACCTCAAGGGGGTGTAGCCGGGTATATGATCTGTCTAGTGCAGGATGATGTTGCGCGAAGGCTGAAAGCATGGTGCCTCAAAGGGCTAGATGCGCAGTGCGATTCAAAGCAACATCACGTTTTTTATACTGCTGTCCCCCCACTCAGTGCAGTGGGGTCAGACGATGACCTCAACCGGGAGCTGCAAAGATTGACAGCGTCCAGATCCAACCCTTAGTCAGTTGATGCTGCTATGTGCAAATCAAAATTCATGTGTCAAAGGCGATGGCTAGATGCCAAATGCCGGGAAATGCCAAAGCTTGTTTCACCAAGATATATCCTCAAGTTGGATTCGTGTTTTGGAAATGTGTGCTTGCTGTGCACGACCGGCTAGAAAGGCCTTGCTGACAGCTGCAGTTCAAAGGTTTAATGTATATTCATGTCATGGTGACAACCGTGCTTCTGCTGTTACGTATTCTGGTTTGGAAAACATGTTACAGTCGCCCCTGAATGGTAGTGTTCGGAAATTGAGCAGGCCAGAGTCCCCCGTGTCAATTTCTGTTCAAGTTGGTGCGTGCAAATACGTGCCCCACTGTCAATCACATGCGTTTCTTTCAATGAACTTATCTGCTATCAACAACTGATTGCCACTGGTCACTGAACAGTTCAGATAATCCATGATTTGGTTGGTGGCGGGTTCACGTGGAAGTGTGTTCCAGTTGGTCCCCTACCGCTGGCATGGTGCCAATGGACGTGGTGACTAATCAAGCCGGTCCGTCTGCAGAGCCTGAAGATGGTGATGGTATCATGGCTTTTTTGTTTGATGCACTGGCATTTGATCAATTGGTGACATGTGCTGTGTCATTGGGTCAACTGAAGATAGCTGGTTCTGGTTGTAGGGCTTGAAATGTTTTAGGGAGTATGCCACTACAGAAGAGGAACATGTGATACTGACAGGGGTTTAATGGGTCTGTTCCTAACGGTTTGGCAATCCAGAACACAAAAACAGAGCTTCTGTATTTTCAAGCTTTTAAAAGCATGTGATAACATTAGAAGAAGTAACGCAAGCTTCTGCAAGTTCGCAAGTAGAAAACTGCTAGTTGTCACTGACACTGTGTCATGCAGGCAGCAGCGGCTGCCCCAGCACTGATACCTCAGAGCCTTCTTCCTCCACTTCGACGGATGAGTCTTCTACTTCTACTTTGTCATCTATGTCAACATTGCCTGAACAGTCAGAACAGTCAGAACAGTCGTTGGGTCTTCCACAGGAAGATGCACCCCCCAAAGTGCCCAAGGGTAGGAGCAGTGCCAAGGCCAAAGGCAGGCCAAATCAAAAGCGTATCTCGGATTAGATTGATCAGGGCATGTGCTGTATGTGCATGTATAGTGGCAGCCGGAGAGGCAATTATTAATGATTTAAGCAAAAAAATATGTAAAAATTCAACATCAACAACATTGGATTGTATATTGTATATTGTATATTGTAAAACAAATAACATGGCCGCTAGATTAATCTAGATTATGCTCCCGAAGTTGCCGCCCATATTAGGCAAATTCCGGAACAGCCGGAAACTGATGGGCTGTACACACTGGCATTGAAATGTAGTTGGGCCAAGTAGGAAGCCATCGTTAGAAGCTTTTTAGCATTGGGACAGCAGTCGTTGTAAATATATGCATCACATGGGCCCATGGGGTCCCATTGGGTCAGGTCAGATTGTCAGATTGGGTCACACTCACCATATATGGGACACAGTATACAGGACACAATATGGAAACAAACGAACACACTGATCAACTTACTAACTTACGCAGCCTAGACTATACTATATACATATCAGCAAGGCGAAGCTTAGAGAGACAGAGACACATAGAGGCTCTTAGAGGCTTAGAAGCAGAACATTCAGAAACTTGACACGTTCAACTTGACCTGACAGGTGATGATGGCACTTGAAAGCAGTCAGCCAGAAAGAAAGAACCAATTGGACATAACTATGGGTCGGACTGGTGCAAGTTGGAAACAGTCGGAAGCCAGTCGGAAACAGTAACCGTCGGGGGTGACATAAGGGTTGGATGTGGACAAAGCTGGAAACAATCGGAAATAACCGTCAACAGTAAACAGTCGGAAACATTCGGAAACAGTCGGGGTGAGATGCGGGTTGGACAGGGACAAAGTTGGAAACGGTCGGAAACAGTCGGAAACAGTCGGGCACAGTCGGGGGTGACATGCGGGTTGGACGGGGACAAAGTTGGAAGCAGTCGGAAACAGTCGGGGGGTGAGATGCGGGTTGGATGGGGGCAAAGTTGGAAACAGTTGGAAACAGTCGGAAACAGTCGGAAACAGTCGGGGGTGACATGCGGGTTGGACAGGGACAAAGTTGGAAACAGTCGGAAACAGTCGGGGGTGGCATGCGGGTTGGACAGGGACAAAGTTGGAAACAGTCGGAAACAGTCGGGGGTGACATGCGGGTCGGACAGGGACAAAGTCGGAAACAGTCGGAAACAGTCGGGGGTGACATGCGGGTTGGACAGGGAGAAAGTTGGAAACAGTCGGAAACAGTCGGGGGGTGACATGCTGGTTGGACAGGGACAAAGTTGGAAACAGTCGGAAACAGTCGGGGTGAGATGTGGGTTGGACAGGGACAAAGTTGGAAACAGTCGGAAACAGTCGGGGGTGACATGCGGGTCGGACAGGGACAAAGTTGGAAACAGTCGGAAACAGTCGGGGGTGACATGCGGGTTGGACAGGGACAACGTTGGAAACAGTCGGAAACAGTCGGGGGGTGACATGCGGGTTGGAGATGGCAAAGTTGGAAACAGTCGGAAACAGTCGGGGGTGACATGCGGGTCGGACAGGGACAAAGTTGGAAACAGACGGACCCGGTCGGACATGTCTTGAGCTGCCCAATTGCGCAACAACGTGCAAGAAAACAACCAATTTGGAAGATGTTGACAAAAACACTTTTTTTGTGACGAGTTTCACGGGGAACCAGTTGGAAACAGTTGGAAACAGTTGGGTGGTGCCAGTTGACTCGGTAAAAATGATATAGGTTTTACATCCTTTTACCATGAATATTACCTTCAAGAGCTCTAAAACACTATGTTTTTTGCCGAGTCCAGTGACAAGCCCCAACTGTTTCCAACTGTTTCCCCGTGAAACTCGTCAAAAAAAATGGTTTTGTCATAATCCATCATTTCATGTTCAAAAAAAATGTTTTAAACATTTTGTGGTTACTATTGACCAGCAGACTGTTTTCCATTGCATGGACAACCATGAAATGATATTGAACATATTGAACTGATACAAGTTTGTATGAGTGATCAGGGTTGTGTCTCTATGCCATCACACATTTGTGTACATGTGACATTCTTATCCTCAATCAAACAACCCATAGTTTGAGGCTTTGACAAAGTTTAATGGTATTCAGTTCAGCTGACAACTTAGGCTTTAAATTCTGCAGTTTGACTTTGCCAATCCTAAACCCTAAATCCTAAACCCTAAACTCTGTAGTTTAAATTTGGGCAGCATGGCCATCCTAAACCCTAAACTCTACGGTTTAAATTTGGGCAGCATGGCCATCCTAAACCCTAAACTCTACGGTTTAAATTCGGGCAGCATGGCCATCCTAAACCCTAAACTCTACGTTTTAAAATGTGGACAGCATGGCCGTCGAAACCCTGTCTATTTTCTAAAGGTTTGGCAGAGCTGAGTGGGATTTGGATCCGCTGGGGGAGACAATTTTGTGGCGTGATTTCGACCAACCTAAACCCCAAATCCTAAACCCTAAACTCTGTAGTTTAAATTTGGGCAGCATGGCCATCCTAAACCCTAAACTCCACGGTTTAAATTTGGGCAGCATGGCCATCCTAAACCCTAAACTCTATCGTTTAAATTTGGGCAGCATGGTTATCCAATGTGATTTAGTGGGATTTGGTGGGTGTTTAGTGGGATTATGGACCCCTGGAAATGTTGAATTGAATTCAGTATGTTGAAATTAGCTATCGTAACTAACCCCTAAACTCCCTCGGTCCAAATTTGGTCAGCATGATCATGGTAAATGGATGTAAATGGTAAACCCTAATTTCTATGGTTTAAAGTCGGCCAGCATGGCTTTGCAAGCCATAACACTTTTGTGATTTTAGGGTTTGTGGACTTACTCAGCCAATGCCTAATCTTTATTTTTTTTTCCCGGGAGATCACCAACGGAATAAGTGGATTTGGGAGTTCTGTGAAACCTTTGAAGTAAATTATGGGGATTGTGCAGCTTGACTATTGTACACCTAAATTTGACATCATAGCTACCCGAAACCCAATTCTACGATTTTCTCTGTTTCAGCCAGGGGCTAAACTTTGGTTTCAAACTTTCTTGGGGGTACCCACTGAGGAAGTTTTAGAATGATTGAGGTAGTTGCAAAGCTTAGTGGCATATGGGGCCCCATGCCCTGCTAGATAAGGTTTCATGCATTGACTTTGGCTATTTGCCTTAGACCCTGCGGTTTAATTTTAGGCAGCAAATATAGATATCCTAAACTAGCAGTCTCTACTGTTGGTTTGGCAGACAAAAATGCCACCCACAGCCAACAAAACACCAATCCAGCCTACAAAACTGCTAATGGGGATAGTTTTGTGTAGTTTTTCCTTGAGGTGGCAAACACACACAAGTAAATTATTTTCCACAACCTTAAGCTATGGTTTTCATGTCGGTGGGACGCTTGGAGATATCCCGGCCCGTTCATGGAGGTTCCATGACAGGGTTTTGACTTTGAATCAGAATTGGGCAAGTAACAGCTGGCTGTCCTAAATGCTATGCCGCCAGGCTCTATGGTTTTGATTTGGGCGGTGGTGAGCGACATTTGGGTTAGGAAGAAACCAGTGTTTCTTTCTCTTAAATGTAACATATATTTGGGAAAACAACGTTCCTGGCTCATACTAGTTCCCAATCACCAATTTATGCAGCTTCATTTTGGTTGCGCTTTGGTAGTTGGAGTTGGGATAATCAGCTTGGTATGTGGTTTTGGATACCCATCCGGTTTTCGATATTCTTCATTTTTTGAGACCACATGTGTTAGACTCTGATGTCCATTGACTGACTGACTGACTGACACTGAGAGACTGCGTGTGTCCCTGTTTGACCCGACTCAGGTGCATCGGCCACAGCAGACGCTAAACCAACTCGGTCAGAGCCATCTACAACCAGGGAATTGCAGATGGAGTTATCATTTTGCTCTGATGATGAGCCAGTTTTCGCATCTGATGCCGGTATCCAGTCCAAGTCCCCTGCCAAAAAGAAATCCCGGAGAACTGATGCTAAGGACATTGAGAGAACATTGGCTTGCCATTCTCGTTTTTGCAACAGAATCCGAAGCTTCAATCTCAGTACAGCATGTTGTTTTTATTTTACCGTGCTGTGCAAACGTTTGACCTTTTCGGGGATCATCCAACCAGCTTTGTTGAGCAAACTTGGGCCATGTTGGGCTCATATTGGGCCATGTTGACCTTAAACTTAGATTGGGCCATGCTGGGTCTATCTTGCCATGAGAATATAATCTGGTTTTGCTCCACAATCAGTCAGCCAGCCAGCCCAGCATTGTTCCTGTTGTTGGTTTCTCTCCAGGACACCAGTTCGAATGGTCTGCCCGTGGACACATTGGAGGAAGCCTTCAAGTGGCACTATCACTTGGTCAACACATGTGTGGACTCCTATGGCAACAAGGCTTTGGACCGTCTTGCTCAAAATCTGGCTGGTGCAGTGTGGTACTCGCAGTACAGCATCCTGCTTTTTAGACTTGCGGTTGGGTTTGGGTTTGAGCAAGTGTTTAAACCATGGGGCAATTGGAAACTTCATTTGGACGCCGCGTTTGGCCTAAGTTAAAACATGTTAAAACAATGTAGTTACGTTGCTGTGGCAAAGTATTTGGAACATATGGGGATGTTTCAAAATATGGATCCTCAGTTGTCTTCACTGAAAACGAATGGCTTGGATCATTCCTGGCCACCCCTATTTGGAGACATCTACATATGTTTTGTTGGGCTGAGCAGGGACCACATGGATCAACTGAAATCCATTTTTCTGATCCGTGTGAATCCATTTTTCTGATCCGTGTGATACCATGGCAGCAATTTCAGCAGTTCAGCAATCCAGCACACATGACATTATGTGAATGTGACTATGTGACATATTTGGTTACATTATACATTGCGGGTCATTTGGTGCAGTGCTGATCTATTCATTCTGGCATCACCTGATTAAAACAAACATATTCAGACATATATTGACATACTATTTGACACTTCGTTGTCCACTTTCCTGCTGAACATTCAATCTATGTGGTTCCATGGTCTCTGGACAGAGAAGGGGAACCTCCAACTTAAAACTTGTTCCGGTTGAGTTTGTGTTTTTTTTTCCCCGTCGTCATTTTGGTCAAATGTTAGGTCAACAGTGGGCCCCAGTGGGCCGATTTTTTTGGTGTATATGTGAAAGTGGCCAAATTTGGACAGTGTCACTACCAATGGTATCTCCGAGTATGTTCATTCTATTTATCCATTACCACTAATTAGTCATGTCATCAGTTTACTTTCCAGCACGGTGACTCTCGTTGACCGGTGAGCTGATGCCTACCACTTACCTGCTAGTTTGTTATGGTCATTATGACTGGTTTGCGGGTTTCAACATTTCAATGCACCCCCCACACCTTCCTTCGAGCTTTCAACTACGAAACCCAGGTGGCATGGGTGGCATGGAGATTTTGAAGCAGCACTTGGAAGTTGCTACGGATTTGGCAACCAAGGGCTTGGTGCCGGGAGAGGTTTACCATTCGGTTGACATCGATGGCACATGCCAGCGTGTGCTGTTGGGACATGGCCCTGTCCATGTTTTCAAGGACCTTTTGCAAACGCTGACCCTGCCAGCAAGGTTGGCTGTTCAAAGGGTCATGGCCCAGAACGAGCTCCTTGTGAAGGACTTGCACGCCAAGTCTCAGGAAGCCATGACGGACAAATTGAAGCGTGAGGCGAAGACGGCTTTGAAAGAAGCTGGCAACAAGCTGTTGAAATCCCTCATGGACACCATGGATGCTTTTCCAGCGACGGACTTGTTTGAGGCTACATCAGCTTGTTACAAGCATCCAAACAGTGATGGCCAATGCCATGTGTTTCCAGATTCGGATCCTAGCCAAAAAGAGTACTTTATGGCGGGTACATCATGTACCGATTGGTCAAGTATGGGAACACAGACTTCACTGGCCGGGTCGACAGTGTTGCCATTTGCTGTGGAGTTGCAGATGGTGAAGCGCCGTCGTCCTCGTGTTTTCTTCCACGAATGCACTCGAAACTTTAGGCCCTCAATCCTTCAAGAGTACCTCCCAGGCTTCTGGATTGCAAATTGTTTGGTTCCTTCCGGGACAAAAAAGTATGTGATTTCAGACTTGCTGACCCCATTTGACCCCATGGCCCAGTGCCTGGCCCTGAAACACAAACACACACACAAACACACACACACACTCTTACACACACACATACAGACTTACACACTTACACACTTACACACTTACACACTTACACACTTACACACAGACATATACACACACACACACATATATATATATATTGCTCCATTGAATTGAACCCCACTCTTGTTTGAAACTTGTTTGCTCACATCAAGATTTGATGATCACACTCTATGACTTTGACTCAGTATTGTAACATATTGTAACGTAAATGTTAGCATATCACGAAAGGTAGCCTAGGCTACCTGAGTTCTATGTACTTTAGTACTAGTTTAGTACTGGGGGAGGTGGCTGCTCCTTTCCCGGAAATTGAAAGCCGAGAGTCACGAACGGAGACTTAGGGGGGGGGGGCCCCCCCTCCCCCCCCCATTCGATTCCCCCCTGGTCCGCATTTTTTTCTCTCTCTTTTTCTCTGACTCTGTACCTACCTCCTTATCCATCTATCTATCGATATATCTATCTATCTAGTTGTCCATCTATGTATGTATTTATCTATCTATCCTTGGATCTATCTATCTATCTATCTATCTATCTATCTATCTGATCTATCTATTTATCTATCTGTTTATCGATCAAGGTAGCCATCGATCTATCTATTTATCGATCGATGCTTCTATCTCTCTATCTATTTATTCATCTATTTATTTATTTATTTATAGTTTTATCTATCTATCTATCTATCTATCTATCTATCTATCGATGTATTGATCTATCGATCTATCGTGGATGTTCTAGTCCCATTGAGGCCGTGCCGGGGAATAGAGACTCGCAATGTTTACGTCCCGCACATGCGTGCGCTCGCGCGCGCGCGGCGCGCGCGCGCGGAGAAGCACCTGCATGCAGGATGGTTCACGCGCGCGCGCCGCGCGTGAAGTTACTTTACATTTGACTCTATTCCCACAAAGCTTTTTTGGGGGCTAACATTTTCTTCTGCGGGAGGTTTGAGTGAAGAGAAGTATCAATCTCAGTTTGGCAATATTTTTCCTGTTGCTCTCTTTTGCCCCCCCCTACCTTTCGTCCCCCCCTCTCAAGTTCTTGCATATTTTTGTTCTGGTCGCATTCGAACACAATCCAGTCCAGTCAAATATAGTGCAAATCAAATGTTTCAACTGATAATATTGACAGTTGCACAAGTTGCACCCACTGAAGCGAATCTAGACTTGATAGGTAACCAATGATCCTCCAGCCCTCCACGATTATCCTTGTTTTATTTTGAACTGTTGCCGTTCCAGTGTTCCCTCCCAAGCGTTTTCCCTGAGGCTACACGGTGCACTCAGCGATCCAAAAGCCACCTTTGCGAGGCTTCCCAATTGCAAGGACACGTGTCTATAGCGCCTGCATTCGAGATGATTTCACCCTGGCCGAAATCAGCTGTTTGAAGTCAGCATTGGAGGGGCTTGACCGTTTCCCCACTTTCGACGGTGGCCACCTATTTTGTGCCCCACATGACGTTGTGATTCAGCAGCAACTGTTTCACTGTTTCTGTCAATGTGGACATTGTATGTCAATCCGTGCTAAACTATGTCACTATGTGTTTGCTTCACTGTTTCTCAAACAGCCCGACTCGCCGACTCGGTCAATCATGCTTTAGACATATGGTTTATTTAAGGCAAGTCGAATTCTTGGTGTTGGTGATGCTGTAACTGTAGCTGTGACAAATTAATACCATTCCTGACTGGTTTGGGGGCCTGTGATGTGCAGATTTCAATGGACTCTACAGTCTACAGCAGTGTTTGCATTGTATAGTATCCCTTGTGACGGTTTGAAGTTTGAAGATCGAAGATTTGGTCATGCTTGTCCGTGTTTTGTCATGGTTCCCTCCCTTTATCCGGCGTCTCTGCTTCCTCTGAGGTTGAAGCAGAGCTCCAGGTCCTCTCCAAAGGCAACCGCTGCACAACCTTCCTGGATGCCCTCCCCGCTGCATTTCAGGCCAGGTTCCGGTTCAGATTGGTTGTCGAGTGGTGGTTGAATGTGGTTTGATCTAACTGAATTGGCCTGGGGCTTGGCATCCGTATTTTTTTTAACGCCTCCATTAGCCGGTACCATCGGCCAGACGGCTTCTGCAAACATCAACGCAGATCCAACACGTCATAGAACCACACACCTTGGAGACGTAGTGTTGGGGGATTGTCTTTGTTTAAGCGGCATTCACATTGCCACTTGATTTACTTGTTTAGGTGAGACGTGATCAATACAATGACAACGAGAGGGTGAAGGAGATGATGTCCGACGGTTCAGATGTGATCATCAATTTGACTCAGAACGTGGACTTTTTGGCCTACGCCAGCACTCATTGTCCATGCCTTTTGACCAAGAGCTACATGTGGTCACTTCGACAACACAGGCCGCTGACATGGCAGGAGCTGTTCAATGCCCAGGGCATCCCAATGTTTGATGAGTCGGTGAATGCTGCTGGTATTGGCGTTTCACCAATTCCAAAGGACTTGGGACGGATTCCCGGAGTGAGGTTGGCCGGCAACGGGTTCCATATAGCCTGTGCTGGCACTTTCGTCGGATTTGTTTTGGCACTTCTGACAGAGAAGAGTCCAGTTTGAACAATTTGTTCTGTTTTTTGGGTGCATTAATTGAAACGAATGGGACGCGCAGACCATTGATTGCCCATACAGAACAGACAGTGCACGGTAGCGGTAGCATTGTACCTGGCAGTTGCAGCCGTAGCTTAGCCGCTGAACAAGGCAGGGCAAGTACCAAAAACAACTATGCCGAGTCCAGTTCGTACTCCAACCTTCAACTTGTGATGTTCAATTCTTTCGGGCTTTCATCTTCGTAGTATCGATGGCCATTACCTTCAACTGTTTCGCGCCATTGTGTGACATGTTTTGTGATCGTGTGCAGTTGTTTCACCACTTGTGTCAGCGGTTGGTTCATTCCGGTTTGCCTGAACTTCTTGAATGATCCCCTCTTGAGTCTTGAGCTTTGTGGCTATCTTCAGCAATAGGCCGCTGTGTGGGTTCACAGCTGCTCATGATGATGAGAAGTTGTTAGGGCTTTGCATAATACACATTTATATTTCGATACAACGGTCATCACAAGTAACGGCTTGTCCAGCAGCTTGTCATTTCGGCCTTTGACCTTGGGATTTGGACTGGGGTTGAAAGTTGGGATTTGGTTCTCAACCCAACAGGCAAACTCTAGGCTTGTCGAGCTATGGCGGACCAGAAGGAGCCGACGGCCATGCCATTGGTGGCGGGTGGTGACCGAGACGGTTCTTCATCGAAAGATCTTCAAGCTGTTGCTCCTACGGATCCTGATGTTCCATGTCCAGATCCACTTACAGATTGTGGTATCTGCCAGTGCCCCATCACACCAGAAGATCGCAAACAGATTGCCATCAAGAAGCTTGCTTCGGGCTTTTGCCTCCAAGACTCTTACGCAGTGAGGTCGTTTCAACTTTGTTGTAAACAGCAAAAAACTGAACAAGAAATGGAACGGTTGAGAGCTACTGACTATGAGTTGTGGCGTAGCACAGTGGTTGCATTCAGAGACCAACGAAGTGTTGGTAAGGGTACCAAATTTGACATGATGAAGCACATAGAGTCAACCAAGAAATCAATGACCCAAGAACAGGACGACGTGTATCGCCCCCTCCTTTTCAGTGCCTACAAGGAACATTACCAAAACCTGCCCGCCCCGCTCACGTTGACAGAAGCTCAAGCCACAGCCAAGTGGTACCAGGACTTGGCTGACCCAACAATCAAAAAAAGTGACAAGCGCTATTACAACCCTCGGAGCAAACAAGACGAGGTGCCTTGGGGGCTGGTGACCGGAAACCGGAAAAACATGTTCCCTGTCTTATTTGCGGAGTAGCTGGTGTAGTTTGGCAATATTGGCGGAAATTGGGCGGGCTACGTGTTTTTGTGTGTGTGTGTTTTCTTCGTTAAACAATGTCAAGCCGCCATGGCAAGCAACTTAAGTATTGTGCTGATGATGGTGAGTGACTATGAGTATTTGTTGTCTTCAGAATAGAATGGAATTTTATTGGGTTCTGTGTTCACTGATTATCCGTGTTAGTGTTATCAATGTGTGCCAGAAGCGCAATTCCAATCACAGTGCGGTGATCAGTGATCAGTTGTTATCATGAGTCACCCGGCGGCCAGCCGCAATATAGGTTCTCACCAGAGTGCATGTGCAAGTCGATGAACTTGAACACCGAAAGGAGGCTGTCGAGTATCTTGGCACAACTGGCACAACTCTGACAACTTCTTGATTACATTTAGTATATTTAAAACTAACCTTTGACCATGGACCATTGACCAGACCATGCGTCATGTTGGGCCGTTGGGTGGATGATTAATGAATTACCAACGTGTTGTGTGTACACATGCAAGGCGTGCTTACAGTCGCAGGCGGTTGAACCATCTTGAAGTTTTGCAACTGGATCCGTGTCATTTGGCATGGGAAGATGGATTGAACTGTTAACTGCCAACTTGCTTCAACTTCCCGTTGTCCAGCCGGTGGTTTACTGTTTGGTGCTACGCAAGTGTCCGTTATCCTTGACCATTGACATTGACAGTGAGCGACAAGCCCATTGACCCATTAATTGGATCCACCGTTCATTAGATCATTAGTGCGCTTGACTTGGCTGGTATCCTCAACGCACATCACAACTCAGGCGATCCCAGGTAGTGCAAAAGGAGACTTCATCAAAGAACCCATCTCCAGCTCAAACTCGTGAATTCATGGACAAGTTGAACACCCAGCCTGTTGATGCGAAAGCTTTCAAAGCTGGCCAGGTTGATCTGCCACTAGAGTTTGAGGCGGGGCCTGGTCATATGGGTCATTTGTGGTTCCAGTCCAGTCTTCTGTGGTTTCCTCCAATCTTCCAAGGGGGGGCAGCATGTTAATATGGTTTAGATTCCGGTTTGGGAACATGAACTGGGGTGAGCCACTGGTGAAACTTGCTGTTGCCAAGGATGAGGATGGTCCTCCGAGCGCTTTGGGAAAAGGGCGTAACACTCGAAGGAACACCAAGGGTGCTGATGCCTCAGCACCTGCCACTTCCAGACGGGCTTCTTGCAAAGCTGCCCCAAGGATTGAGAACATAGATTTGGTTGCATCCAGCAAGGCCAATGTTTTGATGGTATCGGTGGAAGCTGTTCATAAGCAGCTCTCGCAACAAGTGGAGACGGCCCTTGGAACCTTCAAAGAAGAGTTTGCGCATGTTCCCGGGTGGCATTTGGAATTTGGCACGGCCAGCACTTGTTGTAACTACTGTAATTGTTGTATGTTGTTTTGGACCTGTCATGCCAACCAACACGGTCGGTGAGCCGAGGGGCCCAGGTGGTTGGGTCAGATCGGCCCGATCGGGTTTCAATTTATCGTTGTTACTTAACACTGTGACGCTCTGACATTGACTGACCCCGGCACTGTCAAGAGTCAAGAGTCAAGCTTAGTCAAGCCAGCCACCTAGTCAGGTCAAGAAATGGTAACAAGCAATGATTGTTCTTTACCAAATTAAATATTTAAATAATTAGGTTCAAGATTCTAGATCAATAATCTATGATTCCCCACCTGCCAGGTGAGGGTTGTTAGATTTTATCAGAGTTGTTCTTCTCCTCCTCGGCTAGCTCTACTCCTCCTTCTCCTTCTCCGCCTCCTCTTCCTCCTCCTGCTCCTCCGCCTGTTTCGCCTCGACCATGTCTGCATCAACTTCCACCTCAACTTCCGCCTTGCCAACTCTGCGCCAAGCTCTTCCCAGCTCAGTGTGCACCGCTGGACCTCAACCTGGGACCTTCCCAGCTCAGTGTGCACCGCTGGACCTCAACCTGGTACCTGCCCAGCTCAATGTGCACCGCTGGACCTCAACCTGGGACCTTCCCAGCTCAGTGTGCACCGCTGGACCTCAACCTGGCACCTACCCAGCTCAGTGTGCACCGCTGGACCTCAACGGCCAGATAGAATGCCAGAAGATATGCCAGATAGAATGTCAGATAGAATGCCAGAAGATATGCCAGATAAAATGCCATGAGATATGCCAGATAGAATGCCAGAAGATATGCCAGATAAAATGTTAGAAGATATGCCAGATAGAATGCCAGAACATATGCCAGGTAGAATGCCAGAAGATATGCCAGGTAGAATGCCAGATGGAATGCCAGAAGATATGCCAGGTAGAATGCCAGAAGCTATGCCAGATAGAATGCCAGATAGAATGCCAAAAGATATGTCAGATAGAATGCCAGAAGATTTGCCAGTAACAAAATGTATAAATGTCATGGTGGGGATCACACGAAGTAAAGTAATTTGATTCCATATCAGCCAAAGAACTTGTGTTTTTTCAATTATTGGTGACTTATGTTAACTTGCGCCGTGTTTTTTTGATTCCCCATCACAGCGCTTGCAACCGGTTTTACGACCAGGTGCTGGCAAAAACGGAGGAGTTGATTCGCGATGGCATTACGGAGGCAAACATTGCATCCTGGGTGGTGAAGGGGGAGGACCCTTACAACTTGGGAACCAACCGGTCGGTCTACCGATGTGCTCTACAATTCCTTGACCGGGTCAACATGGCGAAGGTTTTGCTGGGTGAGAAGGCCCTTCAAGGTTTCGAAACATGTGAAGAGTGGGCGTTGACCCTAGCTTGCAGATGATTAGGGCTCATTGCCACTTACTACTACTGCATATAGCTGCTTCAAATATTCACATCGTTTATCATCGTTTGTATTGCCCAAAATGAAATGACTCCTGACTCCTGGGCTCCTGGGCCTGGTCCTCCCGCCCTCCTCAAGAAATTTTGGTCTCCATAGCTAACTTAGCAAATATGCAACAAAAACACGAGGGCCACTTTAGAAATTTTCTTGTGGGAGGTGTGTACCTGGAATGAACACACAGAGGGGAAGGAAATCATACCAATTACTACAATTCAATTGTTATAACCTTACAATGTCATGTCAACTTTGGACTTTTCAACCTACAACTCACCTCACAGAATAATCAGAATATACAATTACAGTTTACAGTGTTTGCTGTTGTAGATTTTACAGATTTTAGCATGTTTTCTGTTCACTGTCCACTGCCCACGGCTGCCCACGGCCACGCCACGGTGCCCCGTCCACTGGACAGAGTTTGGAACCCGTGATGCATACACCAGAATCATTGCTAACAGTAACTTACACCTAGTCATGGGTTCTAACTGTTGAAAGGAAATTTAAAGACATGTCAGACATGTTGAACTGAGACTTAGGACCTGGGACCAAGGACTTTGACTCAAGACTTAAGACTTGAGACTGAGACCGTAATATTAGTGACTAAAATGTATACACAGAAATTTTCACATGACATATTGACACATTGCCCGATACATAGATACATAGACACATTTACACTTGACTTGACTTGACTTGACTTGACTTGACTTGACTGACAGTGACAGGACAGCTGACAACCTGACAACTTGACGGACTTGGACATTGACATCTGACAGGATTTTAGTTAATTCAACAGTTAAATGTTACATGGTAAACATCTTACAGATCTCCTGCTTTCCAATGTGTTCGCATTTTTGTATTGTATTCTTTTGTGCGCACTCACAAAGCCGCTTGTTTCAGGAAGGGCGGGTTCCTTCCACAGGAGTTTGCCACAGTCGCTGTGCCATGCAATTTGCTGTTGATGGATTTGAAGGGCTTCCTTTTGGAAGGGGAGCACACACGCAATGGCATTGAGGATCAGTCCAAGAAAGTCCGTCTTATCTTGAGTGGCTATCGCTCCATGGGCAATGCGCTCAGAAAGGGCATCACCGATATGCAGTCTGCTTTGAACACAATCAAGACAGCAGCGGCCTTGAGAGCCAAGCAGGCCAAGTCGGCGAGTGATAGGAAGGCAGCGAAAGCAAAGGTCAAAGCAACGAAGCTCCCAAACTTCGCCGCCACGAGCGACCCAAGCATCATCAAAATCCACAGGTCCATTACCAAACACATGGACATTGAGAAAGCATCGTCGTTTGAAACTTTGAAAAATTGCAGGGGGGGTGACAAGCCATTCATCCTGAGGCCAGGCCCTGCGACCGGTGACCCTTTGACATTTGCCAATGTTTGGAGTATAGGATCGTTAGGTTTCAGTGCAGGGCACAGGTCCTGGGTTGTGCCTTTTAATGACGGAGAACACACTTTGGTGACATAGTGACATGTCACTATTTTTTTCCGGACTACCAACCCGTCTGCACATTCAGCCTAGCATTGAACCCCTAGGCCCTATTGCTTCCCCTTGGTCCTGTCATGCCAGGCGAGGCAAAAACATCTACAAAACAGTTTGGAAGGATGAGACCGTGCGCACTATGGTCACAGCACAGGTGACCAACTTCAAGGGCAAATGGCCAAAGGCCAAGGACAAGATCCAAGCAAATCTACTTCCACCAGGACAAAATTGGGTGATGGGCCAGGTTCTAGCCAACAGCCACTAGTGCCCTTTTCTTCGCAGAATCGGATCTTCCAACCCCAGACTTACACTTCATGTATCGTGGGTTAAGATGGCCAGGTCAGGTGACCAAGTCATGGTACCAATGCCAAAGCGCAATCATGAACCCTATTCTCCACTTTTTTGTGCGCCACCAGCGGCTTGACATCACAAACATCAAGCAAACTTGGGTTTCAATCACACATTGCATACCCCAACTTTCATTTCTTTAAAAAAGTTTAATTTCAGTTTTTTCATGACTATGATGAAATGCATTTTGAATTGCCAATTACCTATTTCAATGTCCTGCCCACCATTCTTACAAACCATTAGCAGATCAGATGACATGTGAATCCAGCTAGAATCCGCCTTTGCAATCCAGGAGCCAACCTTGATGACAAGCAAGAGCTGGTCACCACACGCACCGACATACTGGGATTGATCCCTGGGACATCTGACTGGCCATTTGTTTCGGAAGAAGTAGTGTCCGAGCCTCATTCGCCCATCTTGCTCAGGTCCACAACATCCAGATAATGATTCGTGTTTTTTGTTTTCTATTGCTTTACGGACGCAGTCATGTATGAAACCGTTTGGGGCTGGCATGACGGGGTAGGCAAAATCAGAATCAATCTGATTCAGAATCTTTTTGACATTTAGTGACTTCAGTGAATTCAGGGACAAGTGACAGTGAGCCCAAATTTATCTCATTACTTGTATATAGTTTTATTATTTACGACTACGACTTACGACTTTCCAAGCATGTGTCACATGATGCATGCCACACGGGCGCATGGCATAATGGCAGAAGGTTTCCGTCAGGATTGTATGGACCATTGATTTGATTTGTGTGGATACCTTTGGCTTTCAATAAATACCAATTACTTAGATCTGACGCCGTGACACCATGGGCTGTGCCAAGGGATGCTTCAGCGAGTGGATTCTCTGATGCCGACGACACCGCATGCACAGCATACTATGAGTCCTTGTTTCTGGCTGGACAGCGCAAGGATTTCATCCATCATGGCGTGGAGTTGAATGGTTTGGCAGGTGTCCGTCTCCAATTGGAAGGCAACAGGATCCTTGCCATGGCCCTTGTTGATGATATCAGGAAGTATCTTTGTGAGAAGTCCGGGGATGATGACCCTGAAGAGGCTTGTGGGGCATGGCGGGACCGCACCCACAAAGAACGGTGGGCGTCAACGGGTGAGTGACATATAAAATGTTTTTTTGGACATCGATGTGGACGACAGACGACATCAACTTCAACAAGACTAACTAACCAGACTCAGACTCAGACCGTCGAACTCTTAACTGTATAGTAGCCAGAACAGTACCCATACTACAAATTGGAAATTGGACCTGGATGAGCCTGGATGATTATTGATGGTTTACGTTTACGCTTTCAAGCTTCAAGTTTGGCCTGGCCTTGGAGCCGGGTTGGGATGGGCCCAGCCTGGGGTGGGAATATGCTGCAAACATCACGTCACCATGGAAATCAACATTGGCAAACCAACAGCATGTTTGTTATTTTTTTGATGGGTAATTTTGAAAATTGATGAAGTCCAGAGTTTCTGGGTTCCCGGCACTAACATCGCATTTTTGTTCTTTTCATGTCTCAGCGCATGATTGCTCTTTGTGTCCAACATTTTCATATCCACATATTTCCTAAAGTGTCCTGTCATCGTTGTGAATAGGGTTGTCATTGTGGCATTGTGGTATTATATTTAGGTAAAACAATTCCTGAACTCCTGGGCTCCTGGGTCCTGAGACGTCCTCCTTTGTAAACAGGTATCCTTCGATCGATGTTCTTCCTTCTTTCTCAGACTGGACCTGGACAATTTGAACGCAGCGGATCGCATTCCATCTCTCCGAGCAGCAGTCATCAAACCTGGTGACATTACGTACACGCCACCAGGGATGCTTATCGTTGATAAGACCGTTAATGAGGACTCGATCTGCTTGTGCGCTCCTTAGGTATCTCCTTGTTCTTGTGGCATTGGTGTGAACTTGTGACACTGACACGGAGCATAACCATGCTATACCCATAACTTTGAACTTCGACCAATACATGCCTTCCAAGAGGCAGCTAATAGAGGTTTAGACCATATTTTTCTATTGTAAGTGGCTGCTTACGCGGTTTTCAACTTCAACATATCCAACTAATCCATGGCATGTTGATGTACTGTTCATTCCCACCAAACTACCCCAAGCACAACTGAAGATGCCTAGGCGAGTCCCCGTGGCGGTGATGCCCTTGGAGTGCATTCCTTCCATGAGGATCTTCTGTCATTCTATTGACAAGCCGTTGCACAGGAGGTTGAATCCCATTCTTGACGGCATGGAAGAAATCTTGAAGATGGACTTGGAAAGACAAGTGAAGGAAGAACAGGACCGCACAGAGCATGACAGTGTTGTTGTGTGGGCGCAAGCTATATTTATATTACCAACATATATTCTATTTATGTTAGTGGGTTTGTTGTGTTACGGACTCCTTGGCCCCAGTGCCAATGCCATCCACAAACTATCTTGGTTCAATAGTTTGCATTTTTTGGAAAATATGTCATGTGCAACATGCAATATGCAGGTCAATGCAGGTGCGAGTGGTTGTTTGGTGCCAAATGGTTTTGTGACTTTCTTGTAGCATTTAACGCGACACCCTGACTAAAGATTGTAACACACCAAAGAAAACAACACAAGTTCGATTTTACCTGTTTGAACTGACCGTTTAAAGTTTCAAATGTCAAGTTCAAACTCGTAATATGATTTGTGCTGTTTTCGACATTGATTTGGTTTTGATTCATTGGTTCAAAAAGTTCACTTGGTACTCTGTCCCTTTACGCTTCAACATTGTCAGGCGGAAGGGAAGACGACAGACACTACAGGGTTGGCGCTGGTGGCGAAGGCAGGGCAACTAGCTTACCTGGAATCTGGAGACTCAACGCAATCCATTCTAAGCCAACTAATTTTTGGGTATGTTAATTTATAAAGATTGAATTGGTTGGTGCTGGTGCTTTTATCGGGACGTTAATCGCGGAATCGTGGAACATATTTAATATATTTAATGTAATATATATATATATATAAATAATATATATATATATAATTTTACATACATATATATATATATTTATATATTTATGTAAATGTACCTAATGTACCTCCAAAATTCCGGTCCGTTCCTTCCTTCCTTCAATTCCTTCTTTCCGGGCCGGGCCCCGGGCCGGGCCCCGGGCCGGGCTGGGACTTTGGGCTTTGTTGTGCATCCGGGGCGTTGGTGTTTTGAGCCATCTTGAGCCCATTCTGTGACCAAAACTACAGCTACAATGATTGTTGCATGGCTCATCATTGAGCCCATCTGTGGCCAAAGCTACAGCTACAATGATTGTGGCATGACTGATCTTGAGCCCACTCTGTGGCCAAAGCTACAGCTACAATGATTGCTGCTTGAGCCATCTTGGGCCCACTCTGTGGCCAAAGCTACAACTACAATGGTTGCTTCTTGGGTCGATATCATATTGAGCCCATTCTGTGGCCAACGCCGCAGCTCTCTCTCTCTCTCTTTCTCTTTCTCTTTCTCTTTTCTCTCTCTCTCTCTCTCCTTTCTCTCCTCTGTCTCCTTCTCCCATCCAAACCTAGTTGGAATAAGATGGTATGATATAACAATATGATAATATATACTGCCGTCCTGTAATAATGAAGACTGAAGACGACTCTAGCTCTAGTTTAATTCTAAGAGGGCAGACGACATGCCAGACCCCGAGGACAAAGACACCGAACTGTCGCAACACACACACACACAATTCCCAACTTTGTAGTCTCAAGGCCTGTATGAGTTATGACCCTAGGTGGAGAGTGGATGGGGGCCGTGATGGGGATGGACAGGGTTACAGGGTATGTTAGTTTTTGTTTTCCCATAATAATTTAATTACATTCACATTCAAACGGCAATTTTCAAAACGTCATACAACAACCATAACTCCATTCGAGTCACCACAGGCATGACACTATGCCGACTGCCTGGTCATGAGTTTGATTTTGCCCGTAAATCGTGAACCATGGCCCAGCTTTGGCCATTCATTCATTCGCGTGGCCCACCCACGCATGACCAATGTATCCATTGCCACTAGTTTGATGCACATGTACTACAACACATCACTTTATGTTTTTTTTTAGCTGGCCACCGGCTGGTAGTGTGAATTCACAGTCCAAGCCCCAAGGCCCAGGTCAGTTCAAAGACAAATTCCAAATTTTGTTTTAGATCAGGATTAGGTTTACATCAAAGATGCAATGTAATATAACAAAACTAAAACCATGCCAAATATCAGAATGAAGCGCTCGACTGGCAGAGCAACAGTGTGGTATTGCCATCTTCCAGGCTGACGACGTTGAAAGTGATGGCCAAAGTCAAAGCAGTGACGGCGACCACAACAATGAAGATGACTTTTGGCTTGGGGACCCGGACGAGGAACTGCCCGCTTCAGAAAGCACTGAGAGGCTCCTTGACCTTCTGGACAACCAGGCCAATGTGGCCAGCCAAGCCCAACCCGCATCAACAGCACCGGCTCCAGATGCAGCCACCACGGCAAAGGCAACCAAAGAGCGCAAGGACACAGATCAGCAGACAGCAGCACCCCCCGCTGGACCACATGAACAGCCAGCTGAAAAACCTTCCATAGACGAAGCAGCACCTGCAAACACCATGGCGGCAGAGGAGCACACAGCCCCTGCTGCACCGCCAGCACCAGTGATAGAGGAGCAAAAGCAAGCAACAACTGAAGCCTCCGCTGCACCACGGGAACAGCCAGTTCCAAATAACACCGCCTTGCCAGATGAAGCAGCACCTGCAGCCGCATCAGTGACAGCAATACCCGAAGTTGAAGCTTCCACTCCGCCACATGAACCCGTGACAGAGGAACAAAAACAAGCAACAGCTGAAGCCCCCGCTGCAACACAGGAAGGGCCAATCCCAGAAGACACCCCCGTGCCAGATGAAGCAGCAGCAGCAGTCGCAGAGGAACAAAAGCAAGCAACAGCCCACGCTGACCCCGCTGCACCAAAGGCAGAGCCAACTGAGGAGATTGCAGCAGCACCTGCAGCCACCACTCCGACGCAAGCAGCAGCTGAAGTCGCTGCCACTGCTCTGCAGGAAACCATGACAGAGGAGCAAAAGCAAGCAACAGCTGAAGACCCCGCTGCATCACAGCAACAACCAGTTCCAAAGGAGACCGCCTTGCCAGATGAAGCAGCAGCCGCAGCCACCTTGCTTTCAGAGAACCAAGCACAGACAACACCCGAAGTTCAAGCCACTCCACCACAGGAGCAGCCAGTTCCAAAGGAGACCACCTTGCCAGATGAAGCAGCACCTGCAGCCACCTTGCTATCAGAGAACCGAGCACAGACAGCACCCGAAGTTCAAGCCCCCGCTCCGGCACAGGAGCAGCCAGTTCCAAAGGAGACCGCCTTGCCAGATGAAGCAGCATCTGCAGCCACCTTGCTATCAGAGAACCAAGCACAGACAGCACCCGAAGTTCAAGCCCCCGCTCCAGCACAGGAGCAGCCAGTTCCAAAGGAGACCGCCTTGCAAGATGATGCAGTAGCACCTGCACAAGCTGCAGACACTGCAGAAGAGAAACCAGACCACCCTGAGACAAGAGCAGCAATCACCTCCGAAGAAGAGATCCCGGAACCTCCATCCAAGGTGGCAAGGCAAGACACCCAACCAGTTTCACCAAGCTCCAAAAAGGAGCTAGCAGCCTCCGCAGCTGAGACCTCGAAGGAGCGCCCGGCAGCAACAGCTGCGAAGCAAAAGAGCCCGAAGGAGCATTTCTTCAGCCAGTACGAAGTGCCCAAAACAGGCTTCTACACGCCACCGGGCATGGACAAGGATGAATATGACAAGAAGAAAAAGGAATTGGCCAAGAACAACAGAGAAGTTGAGATGGACGATCCCGAGACAAAGCCAGCAGAACCCAACAGACGCGGCACTCAGAAGGCTCCGGAAACAAAGAAAAAGAAGGAGAAGAAGGATAAAGATGAGAAAGAGGAAAAGGCTTCGGGATCCAAAAAACGATCCAGCAATCGCATGGATGACAATTCGCCCAAAAAATCTAAGAAAACCAAAGCCAAGTGAGGCTGAGACAGATTGACATGACTCTGAGACGGTGGCGATGGTATCACTGTATCTATGTGAAAAGATGGCTGAGACAGCCCCAAGCCGCGAGGGGTATGCGGGTATGGGGAAAAAGCGGCCTGCAACAGGGGGTGCTCATATTATCCAAATTTCTCCGATATTCCCCGGCATTCAGAACAGTATTGGTTGCACAAAAAAATGCAGAACCTGCTGTGCTCTGAGGCAATCATTGTAAATCATATGGAATCCCTTTTGTTTTTGACAAATTCAAGGCTTGCAAGCCCATGCTGACACCAATTTTTGCTGATTTCTCGTTGTGCCAAGTTTACCCTCACGGCTAATGTGCTCTAAAACCGTTGTCGGGTGACAAACCCGTTTTAAACCTATAGGGTCTGCAAAACCCCCTAAAACCCCATAGCTCGCGAAATTTAACAGAATTGGCTAAATCATATTCTAAATCCCCTATTTTGGAATTTGGGTTTGCTTGAATTATGAATGCTCAAGAGTTTTTCATGCGCCCAGAACCAATCATGATTAGACAGCCATCTCTCGGCTACTTCCTGCAAGTGTTCCGCTCTACCAAGTTTTTCATAAGAATGGTAATTATCCAGAAAAGTTAGCTATTGAAGCAGGGCACCCCCAAAATTCACCTGGATGTTTCTAGATGCCGGAACCCACCTATGTAGTATATAGATAAGGGTACGTATTTATAAACCCACACCCGATGTTTATAGCGACTTCAAAGCACCTCGCTACAATGATGATTCATAATGATTCATATTTGAGCAACTGTAAAAAATGCCTTGAACAAGACTTCGGGATACTTCGGGCATATACATTGTTTATCAATCTATAAATGTAGGTACTGTAGTGTATATCTATGTGCTTAACTGTGCATATATATATATACGTACATGTAATGTACATATATTATATCATATTATATTATATGATATTATATTTTATTTTATTTTATCATAATTTATTTTATTATATTATATTATATTATGTTATATTATATTATATTATGTTATATTATATTTTATTATGTTATATTATTTTTTATTTTTTATATTATATTTTATTATATTTTATTTTATTATATTATATAATATAATATAATATTACATTATATTAAATCATATGATATTATATTTTATTATATTATATTATATTTTCGTATATACATATGAATTTATATATATATATATACATATACATAGCAGTTAACTTTGAGCGTCAGGATTGGCGTTGGACAAACTCCTAACCATGTTTTTCTCAATTGCAAACAGCTGCAATGGTCACGAGAAATGTCCACCCTGAGGCGCACTGGAGGCATTTCTTCGTGTCGCTGCTGGGTGTGCCGGAAACGCCCACCCCGGACCAGGTCAGATGGGGCGCTGGAGATTGGGATGGCGTTGTACTGCAGGATGGGGAGCTACTGTGTACAGGAAAAAAAAGGATCAACTTCAGGAGTCTTGTTCGGAATGCGGACTGCTTGTGAAGCGAGACAACGAGTATCTGTCAAGAAGTGGTTTGTGCAAAGCAGTGGATCTTGGGGTCCGAATCGGGTCCGAATATTTATCTTAAGATGACTTTGTGATAGTTGCAATGGTGGAGCATTGTGGAGCACCCAACCTCGAGGGTCGTGTCTTAAGAAGATATGTCAAGAACCATAAATGGACATGGATCAATAGTTACAAACACCATTTTTAGGGGATGGACATTCATCTACCAGCTAGATTTGGTGTTCATCAGGGATGCAGGACTTTGACTCATTCCCAAATCAAGAACCAAACGATTACAGTAATTTAAGAAAATGTTAGACGGACACCATGGTGTTCCCTATGACAATGTGGCCAGGGGTTCCTGTCTTTAAACAGGCAACATTACCGGCTGTGTACCACCAACCTTGGAAACTACGCTTCAGGTGAAGGTGTCGTGTTGATTGTATCCGCGGTATGGTTTGTTTCATGTTTCATCCCATGTTTATGGTGAGTACATGCCCATCCTTGATCAACAATTTCTTGGGTCGAAATATGTCGGGGCCAAACATGCGTCAACATCTCATATCATGCGTTTTTTGTGTTTTCTGAAGGCCATTTGTTTCTTCCTGATCTGTTGACCCACCAGCGCTGGTGCATCTATAATACTAATCTGTTCATTCTGGGGACTGGAACCAGCCTAGCAAATCCTCGTATCGATCAAACCTCGGGCATCATCCAAGTACCTTTTTTTTCGTCACCAGGTAAAATCCTCCTATGTTTCTTGAATTAATGAATCATAGAAATCCCAACTTGTTTGATCACCAAAACCATGTGGTTCTTGAATAAATCCCACATTGTTGTGTCGCCAACATGGCAAACATTTTGTTTGGGGGTGGTTTAGCACCTTATTTGTTTGCTTTCAAGTGAGATTTATTAAGCTATCCATGGTAAAAGTTACACCACCGCCACCGCAGGTCCTTCGACACGTAGACCGCCTCTCGTCGTCGGCGTCGGGCTCGGCGATGTGGGCGCCGCTGCTGTTGCTGGCGGAAAATTTGGAGAAGGAGGCACCATAGCCTGGAGGTATTGTATGGTATTTCAAAAATGGGTAGTTATAATGGGATAATAAGGAAGTAACATGATGTAATGATATAATGGAGGTATTGTATGGTTTTGTCAGGATATCGGATTCCAAATGCTAACCACAATACTCCAAACATAATCCAATACAATTACAAATGGAAGATTCTGATCTGGAACTATCCAAGTGAACCCTAAGTATATCATAATATATCTACCAGCACCATGCAGCATCCTTATAATTTATATATATATAGAATATCACTTGGAGTTGGGTTATCATGGATTACGCAGATGCATCAAATATGCCCATAGATTTAACCAACCCAACCCCAATTTATGGTGGTATAGCCGGTATAGCCATCAAAGATGCTTGGTTCTACGGTCAAACTCTGGGATCTAAGTAGGAAACATGGGGATTCAAAACGCAGATTCGTTTGAATATGTTTGTCCAAGTAGCTGGGATACCAATACCAACGGACAAGAGCGATCCTGATTTCTTGGCTTAAACTATCCATTCTGATGGGTGCAGATGGTGACCAACCCACTCAATTCCAGAAGTCTGAACTGTTGAAATAGATGACCTAACAAAAAAAAGTATAAACCCAGAAATGACAGCAGGTGCAGTACAGAAGAGTCGGAAGGGAGAAGTGGGTGGATGATGGTGGATGAATGTATCACATGTTACAGTATGTGTCAGTACGTGCAGTCCACAGACACATAGACAAAATGTATCAGTATGTGTGTATTCTGCAGGATGTGTACTACAAACTGTGCATGCTTGTAGTTATAGAATATATGTATATACATATGTATATATATATACATTATATAATATATATATATATTGTCGCGTACTTTATGTACGTATATACTATTCAGGATGGGAGGATTTGTGCAATGCATTGCATGCACTTGCAAACTCGGTCTTCAGATAACTCAGCTCATGTTTGTGTTTGACGAAAAAGATCATCTCCTCAAAACAGCCAGTGTAAGACTTGTCTATACTTGTTTGTCATTTTCGATACTTATTCATTGCCAAGTTTAGGCTCTGTCCCGCGTCTAGCATTCCAGATCTTGCAATGGCCTGTGTTCAGCCTACGAGCGCAAATATGACAACCAAAAATGATACAGTAGCATATCAAAAATTTTGGAAATGATAGCATCCATACTAAGCGGTGGATATGTATTCGATTCTATTGGTTTTCAGGGTTGCAACTTACAACAACCTTGAACCATCAATCAGACCCCCTGTATCACTTATGCTATCCCATTAGACTCCATATCTTCCATGATATTCCATGATATTGATCTATAAATACAATGCTATAGGATCAGGCCATACTATCCCTATGCCATGGCAGAGGATAACACCAGCCCAGCCGCCAGGTCTGGAAGGACCTGGCTGAGAAGCTGAAGCTACGACGCTGCATCCCGCTGCTGCGGGAGCGTTTGGGAACACCCAAAGACGGCCCTACGCCCAGGGGACCGCATCGGAGCGGATGTGGGGACCTGATGTTCTTGATATTTTTTGTTTGAACAGGAACTAATGGTAAAGGATCTTAAGGTTGAATCATAGCTGTTGTAATCAGAACATGTCAGCATGTACTGGGGTAATTTTATTGTGGAAACAAATCACTTGGTTTATGGCTGACGCGGTGGAATGTGGTGGATTTGTTCATTTGGGGATCTCATATGTAGGGAATATTAGGGAATGGTACTCGTATCATTACTTGGACGGAATTAATTGTCATGATTGTCATGGCTGACCCTAGCTGCAACTTTACAGCAGGCATTTGTTTCGACCAGAGCAGAGTTCTCGCACCAGTGAACATGGTCAGGGTATGGTGCAGGGTTTGTAATACAGCCCGAAACCAACTGTGTCAGGGTTTGTCGATGGTGCATGTGTTTGCGAAGGGTATGTAATTGTTGGTAGCCTTGCACCATGGACAATTGCTGGCTAAACAATAAGTATTTCGTGATAGTTGATTCCCCCATCAGCCAATGTTGTCACTGGTTCCAGAGTTTAAGATTAGTTGAAGTTATGCTAGCTGTTCCAGTCTTTTGCCATTGGTTAATCCACCAGAAATATGGAATCAATTGGGAGTATGTGTGCTTTTTTGCAAACCCAAGTATGTGTATGGCTCAGAATCACTAACCCCGGTAAAATAAGCATGTGTTGGCTGATGTTCATTGACATCCCAGTTTCAGTCCATAGCAATATCTGAACAAAATATCTCCCAACTGAAACTGCACTCGCCGTGGCCGTGGCCCCCAGGTGTTTTCGTCGACGACGGCGTCTTGCCGTCGCCGCTGCTTCTGCGGCTGCGCGACGCCGACGTGAACCTGGCGGAGACGCCGCCCACGGCGGCAGTGCGGCAGTGCCCCAGCGACAGCCTGGGAGGGTGGGTTTAAGGCTTTTAAGGCTTTTAAGGGGACCAAGTAGCGGTAGAACAGGAATTTAAGCAACAGAGACAACTGAGACAACCAAAATGATTGGATTTTATCATGAATTGTTACGGATTCGCTGGGAATTGACCAACAAGCATGGGTAGGGTAATATTGGGAATTGTTCATAAAAACATGATTAACAGTAGCAACTTGATACAACTTGTGATTTTAGGAATGGAGACTCAGTCAGGAAATTTGGGTATCGATAGGGACAAAATCCTACCAACAAAATAAAACTGGTTTGTTCTTTCTTAAATCTTAAATCCTGACAACTGGATTTAATTGAACAAGACAAGAACTGAATTTAACCAACAACATTCGATTTAATTTAAAGAATGCGTTTTCAACTAGAAAACATTTATTTGGATTTTACCAAAAAAAATGACGAAGCACGGGGATTGAACCAGAAAAAACTGGCTGGAGAGTTTATTTACATTTCAGCTTATGGGTTAAAACCTTGAGTTGAGGGCCTTTGTCAATGAGGTTCAACGTACAGCCCATCATGATTGATACGGAGATGTTTGATGATTTTTGAGGATACTATTTGGGGGGTTGAGTTTTTGTTACACATATTTGCCAGCATTGTCTATACGGTATTCCGCTGATACTTTATGCGTCTTTGTCTTTATTAATGGTTGTATCACGTTGTACTAAGATTGTGTACTGTAATTTCCTGGAAAAGATACTGTGATATACTGTGATATCTGTACTGTACTGCAAGTATGATAAGTACGTGTATGTATCCAACTTTGATATGTCATCATCAACCAAGGGCTTGATATTGGGTAGAGGTAGAGGTCAAGTCTCTGTGCGCGTGGTTCCCTGAATCTTAGAGTTTGACTTTTAGGTGCGTAGCCAATCATGAGACAAGTGTTAACAATTGTATGCGACTTTCCAATGTTCCTGTTGCACTGTTCAGTTGCATGTCGGGTACCAAACCTTGACGGTAGCCTTAGGGATGCAAGGAATCAAACTTACAGCACTCCATCTTTCGGCACTGGAAATAGGTGCATATAATCCCATTGCCCGGGAGCTTGCTGTTATTATGAGATCTCAGGATGAACGCATCCGTTACTACTCAGTGTTTCTTGGAGGTTGTTTGTTGTTGGGTGAACAGCAGGGATGACTTTATAGCCGCATGATACCCATGAGGTTTCTGCAACAGCGCTCAGGCATTGGCCTCTCCTTTGTCGAGCCCTGGGTTTGCCCATGCTGTCGTCAGCCACTTGCCGCTGAACTATTGGGTGACCGGAGAATGGCTGCAGGATACCCAGAGCACTTGGAAAAACAAAGCTGCAGGATACCCAGAGCACTTTTGACATACAGCAAAACTTTCTTCTGTCTCGAGCCAGCTTCAAGTTTGTTTTGTTTTGATATAAAAACGATTTATCGATTTCAAGTTGCCTACTTCAAACAGAGACAAGACGCTGTGGTGTCCCAATTTGTGGGGGCAGATCCAATTGTATTTCAAGTATCCTTGGCTTCAATGTGATGCCAAAATTTAGTCAAATTGAGTGAAGCCCTGACCCCTGCTTGAGTTATCATCTCTTCTTCAATATACCTGATGCATCTTTTGTCACCATGACAGGGCCTGAGGGGAATTTTCTTGGAAATTTACCTCACCAAGGAGTCCCAGCAGCTTTGCGCAAGGTCTGTCAGGTTTCAGTTCAGCACGCAGGGACTGCCAAGTGCAGCGTCGGGAGGCTCAACAAAAGTCAGTCCATTCTTGGTTGACATTGGAGCTTTGGGGGATGACTATATTTTTGACGCAATGTTCGGCCAACCAATAAGGGGTATTAGTCACTAGATGTCACACCCGAAATGTTCATGTTCACACCATTTGCATCCATCTGCAATGTGTTGGTGTTCGCACCCATATAAATATGTATACATATATATATGTTAATTAATTAATAACAGCATGTTCACTACATCATACTGTACAGAATCGTGTATATATATATGTGTATATATATATACATTATATATATATACATTGATTTCTTGGTAGATCATCTTAAATCACCCAATGATTAACTGGCGATTTGGGTTAGTGGTTTGTAATTGTGCGGATACCCCATCGTGATTCTCCTGGGAGCCTAGACAACCAACCGAAAGCAGCGGGTAACAATTGGTTGATTGAATCACCCTTGTACACAAATGGACATATCCATAATTTGTTTCTGGATGTTTCTGGTGAGATTATCTTAGATCACAATATTTACAGTAGTGTAAATTAGATCAGATATACTGTTGTCATAAGCTGCTTAAATTTAGATCATAACCAATGACATCTAATCATTTGATTGGTCTCCCGATGTCACCAATAGGGATACCCTCTGGTACTCAAACATGGTTTGCTGGACAATTCCCTATTTAGTTCGATGGTATTTTCCATTCAAATTGTCATTTCGGGATTTCCCAGCTAGCCAGCCATCTTTGACTGTTGGTTATAGTTATATCATATCTCCATTAAATCTCCATTATATCCTTATGAAAGCCCCACTGAATCCCCATTGAGTTCGATGATTTCCCAACCAGGAATGGAACAGCCCAGGCCTTGGGACGTGCTGTGTCTGAGATGCTGGTCCCTGCGCAGCGCTACTTGCTGGCGCGACACCCGAAGGTGTACCATCGACCTGAGGTGCCACTGTGGACGTGCCAAAAAGATGGGTGGTTATAGCCCAAAACAGCAATTCGGATATAGGAAAAAAGATGGCTTTACTTCCAAATGAGTGGTCTTTAGATGTATTTATATGATTTTACATGTGTTTACTTGTTTTTCATTTTTATAGGAATGATATAATGATGATGAAGTATGAAATCTTTGGCCTTTTAGAAAAAGTCCAAGGGATGTGCAGTGAATCTGGACAAATGTTCAGTGACCTCAAGACTAACCTCATCAATGATGACACTAAAACGGACTGATTGATTAATCAGTGCAAGGTGCCTAACTTTCCTGGTTAAACTGTTGGTTTTGGAAGTCAAAGTCGAGTGGAGAAAATGGGCGCCGCAACTTTTAAAGGCGTCGCATGTAGCCGCGTGGTTGGAGAAACTTCAAGTGGTCGTTGCTGGGCTGGCAGGGGGTGCGGACCACAATGTTCGGCGTGAAAAATCATGTACGAATCAAGAAAAAACTCTCAGAAACTACATGTTTTTAGTCATCGATAGACATCCTTAGCAGTAAACCATGTCAATTAGGATACGACAGTTTGACCCACGTATAAGCAGGTGGAAATAGTTGGGTCCAACCAACAATCACAGGATTAAATCAAACAACCTGGAGGCTTTCGAAACATGTTGGTTTCGAATGTGACCAACATAGATTCACACTAAAACCTTTGGTTAGGCCAGTGGGAGCCTGGCCTTTGAGGTCATGATTGTTTCAGACAATTCCATATACATACACAGACATGCATACATATACTAATATACAAACATAGATACATATGAATCATATATATATATAATTATATATATATAAACCACATAAAGCATATATGTCGATGTATTTCATATATGATGTTGGCATATGTTGGCTGTCGCCCCGCCAGCGCCTAGGAAGTGGCTGCTCCACTGCAGCTGCAGTGCCGCCTCCCGGACTTCGTCACGGAGCTGGAGGCGGATTCGTACCTCGAAGGGTGCAGCAGCTGCAGCACCTTGGCACAACGATCACAACGGGGGAAGGTCTGGCCTTGGCGACTTGGCGATTCACGGCGTAGATTAGTTGTATTAGTTCACCAAGAAAAAATGAGAAGTTCCTTGCAAAGATGGGGAACATAGGGGTCAATGTGTAAAGATCCTCTTACCAGTTTCCGCCAGAAAGTCTAGGGGGTCAACCCCCCTGTAAGCCTTCATTTCCTAGTCATCCCAGGTTTGTATTCTGGGGATCGGCTGCTTTCATAGGGGCCTTAATTTTCTAGCGTGGCTATTTTAAGCACCTCAAAGTTGACAGAGCCTAACTTTCTGGCGCGGAAGATGCGGATTTTACGGACCCAATTTTGGGGAGTCAGCCTATGAATTTCTAGTGGGCTCTGTCTTTCTAGTTTAGTTGAGTTAGACTTATGTTTCTGAATACTGGTTCCCTTTTCCTTAGGAAATCCGGCTCGTTTTAACTGCCTAACTAGTTCTGGCTTATGTTTCTGAATACTGGTTCCCTTTTCCTTAGGAAATCCGGCTCGTTAACTGCCTAACTTTCTGGCGCGGAAGATGCGGATTTTACGGACCCAATTTTGGAGAGTCAGCCTATGAATTTCTAGTGGGCTCTGTCTTTCTAGTTTAGTTGAGTTAGACTTATGTTTCTGAAAATACCGGTGTGAGTTTCCTCTAGGATTTCAGGGGGGTCAACCCCCCTAAGAAGGACTGATAATCTGGCGCGAAAATTCTTCGATTTTGATGAAAGGCTGCATTTATCAACCCCCTCATTTTCTACAGAACAACTTTTGGAGACCTCTGAGTCGGGAGACCCTGATTTTCTGGGTAGCTTAAGTGCCCAAAATCCAGGAGCATAATTTTAGCATCTCTGGGAGGACGTTCCTAGAGTTTCTAGTGGTCCCTGATTTTCTAGAGGGGCACTGGTAGGTCATTTTGTTTTGTTTAAACATGCTTAAAATCTAGTCCCATCTCTCTCCTGTCCAAGTTTGCAACACTTGCCGCATCTCGCAATTGGAAAACAGCCAATCCGAAGCGCTTGGGCTGGAACTTTGAGTACCTGCGCGTCGCTGCGAGTCTGGTAGATCAGAGAAATTGAAAACACATGAAAATAGATTGGGATTAAAAATGAAATATGATTAATATACAGAAAACTTGTGAAAATAGTCATTTCGAATATGGATTTTCGAATATGGACCTCGATGCAGGCGCCTAGAAAATGTGGAAGGCACATGTATGGAAAATTGTGGCCTCTAGAAAATCAAGCACTGGATTTGAAACAGCGCGCGTCACTTCTCGAAAATCACATTCTTTCTGAATCATTGTTTGAAACTTCTATGACCAAAAACTGCTGTTTTATAAGGGTACGCCAAAAATATTGAAATATTCTATATTCAAGTCCAAAACGCCTAAACCAGAATTGCGAGTCTGGTAAATCTGAGAACATGAAAACACCTTAAAATACATTGGGATGGGGTTATATAAAAATGAACATATGAAGAACATGTGTACAATGTGAAAACATGTGACGCATTGTGACAATATGTGAAAATAACGATTTCGAATATAGGTTTTCGATGGTTTTCGAATATGGACCTGGATGCAGGCGTCTTGAAAATGTGGGAGGCACATGTATGGAAAATTCTGGCTCTAGAAAATCAAGCACTGGATTTAAAACAGCGCGCGTCACTTCTAGAAAATCACATTCCTTTTGAGTCATTGTTTGAAACTTCTATGACCAAAAACTGCTGTTTTATAAGGGTACGCCAAAAATAGTGAAATATTCTATAATCAAGTCCAAAACGCCTAAACCAGAATTGCGAGTCTGGTAAATCTGAGAACATGAAAACACCTTAAAATACATTGGGATGGGGTTATATAAAAATGAACATATGGAGAACATGTGTACAATGTGAAAACATGTGACGCATTGTGGCAATATGTGAAAATAACGATTTCGAATATCGGTTTTCGATGGTTTTCGAATATGGACCTGGATGCAGGCGTCTTGAAAATGTGGGAGGCACATGTATGGAAAATTGTGGCCTCTAGAAAATCAAGCACTGGATTTAAAACAGCGCGCGTCACTTCCAGAAAATCACATTCCTTTTGAGTCATTGTTCGAAACTTCTATGACCAAAAACTGCTGAAGTGAAAGAAGTGAAAGAAGTGAAAGAAACTGAGGCGGTATGTTTTTGTACAGAGTTGCAGCATGCTGTACGGTAACGACATTTAAATGTGGGGGGCGGGCCAGGCTGCGAAGCCCCGGAGGTAGTATGAAATACCAGCTCGTATATTAAAATATATGAAAATATCATAGTTTATCATAGCAACATGTATCGATATATTTCTGATTGTTTCTGAATTTGAATTCATGGCGACTATTGGCTGGGAAGGGCTCATTTTGGAGGACGCTTTGAGAGAAGACTCGAAAAGTTCGAAAAAATCCAAAAAATCGAATCTCGGGAGAGGGGAGGAGGCCGGACATGAATGTTCTAGAATATCATAGCTCAGATGTTGATGCTAAATAATTATGACATCAAGCTCCGCATTTTTCGCCGGAGCCCAAGGATCAGGTTTCAATTTTCTACCAAATTTTGGGCATTTCAGGGTCTAAAATGCCGTTTTGTGTGTGTGCTGATTTTCTAGTGAGGTGGTATTTATTTTTTTTCCAGCTGTGTTTTTCTAGGGCCCAAGTATCTGTTTTCACCTATGTTTTCCCTAGAAAATCAGGTGAGCCAACCTGACCCGGTAAACTCGTAGAAGGATGTGTAAAGTGTGAACCAAACAGTCAAGGGCATTTGTTTAGTATATATAGGCTAACCTTTTGCTATGGATGGGGATAGATACTCTACACATCTCTACACAATAAATACATATAGATACTAACTAACATCTAAGGCTGGCCATGATATGGATGACATCTTATTTCGTGGTGCCAATTTCGACCTGAACAATATATCTTAAGGTACTGTTGAATATGAGCAGAGGAGAACAAAACATAACAAAAACCATATGGGCTACGCCGCTTCGTTGCGATTGTGAGTGTACCAAGTCACCAAGTCGTAGATTTCTTGATAGGTGATTCATTACGTAATGCATGACTGAAATGCCTTTGGAACAGCTTCTGGCAACAATATGATATTCGCTCATCAAATTCTGCATGACCATCCAGATGTCACAGGTGGATGACCAGCCTGGCCAAATCCAATGAACATTGGACTCGTTGCTGAGGTGACACAAACCCGTCGGCTGCTTGGATGCAGCTGAGCCATGGGACCTTGTAGGAACGGCAAGAAGTGAAATGGCAAAACTGACGACGAATCTCTGGATCCTTGAGTCTTATTAGTAGACCCATATCACGTACGTTCGTTCGCTTCGTGAGGTCATCCAAACAGAAGACTTCGCATGGTGTTAACAGAAAGTATGGGTGGGAGGACAATCCCTTTTTCAAGATTTTGAACATGGCACGTGGCTTCAGAAACCTTATGACAACAAGTATCCTGGAAGGTTGGATGGATAGAGGCGAGCACATTTCAATCCTCAGGGTGTCTGATTCAAGTGGTGTTAGAGTTCTCCTGATGTGTTTCAAGCCTACGCATGGCTCAAGTGGCACAGTCACATCAAAGCTACTAGTACCGCTGTTCTCATAAATCCCCAAGATAGTCTGGGCTTGTGACAGGTCCATAAAAACCATAAAGGGAATTCCAAACGTTTGGTAACCACCAGCCCTTTTTTCATGGTGACTAGAACATTTCAGTGGCGGCTTGGGCATCGAACGTTTGGCTCATCATTTCCCCATCGTTCCACTGGGTAAACCTTAGTTCGCTTGCTCAATGGGTCCCTACGGATAATCTCGGAAAAGGTGATCCCATGTGATACTGTGACACCCGGCAAACTTGCAACCAGCGGTTTGTGCTTGGCCGCTTGGCTTGCCCTTTGGAACTCAACCCTCGCTGCCTCCAACAATCGTCAACCAAAATGGATGCGTTGATGGGATGCACCCAGGAAGGAATGACAGAGATTGAGTAAGACACCATTGTTTTGATACTTCAACTCACGTTTGAGTTTGAGTAATTAACTCACCCTCTTGGTTGGTTTCTGTAGACGGTGATTTACCATGTTCCGGCTTCAACTTGTAGGTTTGTCTGAAACTCTAGAATACAGTGGCAACGCCTGGTTTTCACACAAAAATGACATGGCCATACGCAAAATCATTCAAATTGCATGAAATTGCCATGAAATCATGTTCCGTCGCTCATCATCGTTTTCCCACATCGTCCAGTAATAAAATCGCCCTATTGTAAAGTGGGGGGTCGGGGTATACCCCCACTTCCAGACACACCCATTGTTGGCAATTACATCCCATCATATTCCCCTTCTTTACATCCCATGAAATTAATGAATCCTCAATAAAGCAGGTGTAATCCTCATGTCCATCCATGTCCACAGTTTAGGTCCGTTTGTTGCTGGTTCCTGGCGCATCCTTGGCGTCAATCTGCGTGGAATTGGCACGGCTGTTGGTGCCTAATGCACAGGCGTGGCTGATGGGGTGGTTGGACTAAATTTGGGGAAGGTTGAGAGGTTTTCTTGCTTTTTTTTCTTCGAGTTGACAATCTGAAAATAGCATTGTTGACATTGTTGTTGTTTGCTTTTTTGAACATACGTATAGATAACAACATCAAAGTGGGAAGATTTGTGAGACTTTCCTGATGTCGCTTGATTGTGAATATATATGTATCATGTATATACATACATACATACATACATATGTTATGATATCCTGGATGCCTCTCCCAATTATGGTAGATAGTGCGGCCATGGTGGCAGGTTTTTGCCCGGTGTGTCTATTTTCTTTAGAGTTTTCAGGCCTGGCATTGCAACAATGAAATGGTATAAACTTATGATCATCCGGCTGGTCAGTGCTAGGGGGTCATACCCCAGAGCTGCAAAGGAAGATGCCGCACACGCCAGAGAGGCCCCCCATCCAATGGGAGATTGGGCATGGGTAAAGCCTAAAGACAAAGGTTTTGGGCCATGAATGCTATGTGGATGTATAGGGGTCCTCAAGAAGACAAAGAGATACAGTAAACAGTTTATTCGCGAATATGTCGGTCATACGGTATGTATCTATTTGTTTGATTTTATTGGAGAGCTTGCATGTCCACTGGAAAAGGTCGTTTCGCCACTCGAAAGCCAATTCAACAGCCAGAGATGAAACTTAATCAACTGTTGTACAAGATACATGGGGAATATAGCATTAAGTGTCTCAAAAGCAGGATGGCGGTTTGGAGCCAAGATACTGTGGCTGGCGGGTGAACCTTTTTTTTGGTGTATAGCCATGCGGTGAGCTCCATATTTTCCAGCACTTGTTCACTCATTGTTTGATCCAAACTTAGTATCTGGATCACATGTTGATTTCTGCTCGGTTTTGGTTGGCGCAATCACCATGTTTGTTTGTAAATTTCCCATTTCTTCTCATTACTGGTTAGCTTCCCTTGTTTGTTCCTTAGACCATCACTTTTTGCAGGTTGAACCGGTTGAACCGGTTGAACCCCCATGCTTTTGCTAGGCATTGACCACCTTCCTAGCCTCGGTGAGCGCGGGGGCGGCGGAGGAGGTCTGCGCCGCGCTGCAGGTGCCGCCCTTGGAGGTGCGCCGCGGGCGGTGAGAAATTTCCCAAAATTGGAAATGTGGCATTGGAAGGCCCCCCCATGAAATGCCATGAATAAAGATTTGATGTATATAAATGTGGTATTCCTGGATTTGTGTGGATGTGGGTCTCCGCAATGTCAATGTATTTTCATGACTAGTACATTGGTATTGACCTGACCTGTGATGATTTAATGGCTTTAAGCCAATACTAAGAAGCCCTTCCAAAAAAAGATCGATCGTTGTTTGGGGTGGAGCTCACCTTAAAGAGCCAGGCTGATGTGACTCCATGGCCCATGCCAAAGGAGGTGTGGAACTATGTGGTGAATGGACAGGATGGTTCCGATAATTTGGAAATCAAACCTTCCAAAAAGATCGGAAGTTCCCCCAACAAAGTTTATATTCAATTGTTTTAGCATTCCGGCAGAGAAAACACACATACTGTATCATACTGTAAATTACTATAATATATCTTTGATTATGCACGTGTATATATCAGTTGCAAATATCTAATGTGTACGGAATCTATATTTGTAATATTTGGATGCTTCACAAGTTGGTAACCTGGTCAACGTATGTCAACGTGCAACCTCCCCGGGTTTGGACCATTCCTGTCTCAGGTGGCAGACCAACTGGCGGCCGAACAGCGACTGTTGGAGGCGGCTGAGGTGACGACTGTTGGGACGGGGGGCTGGAAGGTGGCGGGAGGTGGTTGGTTAACCAACAAAGATAGTGATTTTGGCAGGAAACATGTTGATTACCAAACAGACACTGGAATTTACTGCGGAAAAGAGTTTACCAACAAATTACGACAAATGGGGAGTGACTGGGAATAAATTATGATTTGCCATGGTTAACAAGCCCCAAAGTGGGGTTGTCTCATGTGTACATGGGTCTTCATTAACCACTTACGAGTTACTAACCAGTTACTACGATCCTCCAAGTCAGAAGAAAGCCAAATCCAGTAGAACATGTGTTGCATGAAACTTTTTGAGACACTTATGATATACCTGGTTGGCTGGTTCAACAAAAGAGACCTTAAATATATCACCAGTAAGAACAAACTTTTTTTGTTTGATATGCCGAAGAAGGTTGCAATTCGTCAGTACGTTTCAAAACATTGCGTCCGCGAGTTCATGACATCTACATTTCATGACATTTGCGAGTTCAAATCATTGCCGCAAAATGATGGTTCTGTTGACAACGTTCTGGCATTATTTCGGGGAACAATAGGGAGAGGCAGCATGATTATATCATATTTGTATCATTAATTTTGGTGAAACATGACAACTTTCGATTGCAGGCCGAAGCCAAACCTGGCCCATCGGAGGTGCCGGAGGAGGAAGAGGCACCTGGGTCGATCAACTGCTGAATGTTGGGTGTATGGTACTTTGGCAAAGCCCAAAATATAAGCCAACTCATTACAGAGTTTTCATGATGTCATATTGTGTTTGATATTGTTTGATCAACTGTTTCAAGACTTGATTTGGGTACAAAGTTGTTTGGCTTTCCACATGACAACTTACAACCAAAAAGTATAGGGGGATAATTTAACCACGTCAGCCGTCAGCCTTACGGGTTAACTGACAAAAAATGGGGACATGACTTGACAGGGTAAAGTGACTGGTTAGCATCTTAATGGGCTATTGTGCTTTACTGCCATTCTGATGGAGGTTTTATTGATCTGCTGAAGAACAGATTTGGGCTGTACCTGCTTTGTGGCTTTTTTTGGCGCTTGCCTTCTGGATTTTGCGTTTTGGCTTGTGCCGTTTCCTGTTTGCATGTGCTTTGTGGCGCGTTTTTGGCGTTTGCCTGGGCAAAAAGGAAAGAGCAGTGAACCCAAGGGATCTGGAAAGCAGTCTGGAAAGGTGAGCAAACTGAAACACGGACATGTTTCAAATGCGAACCTTGTCATTAAGCAGACAATTGTCCGAAGAAGGGCAAAGCAGAAAGAATGAGCAGAGCCAATCAAAGGGGAAATCAAAATACTGTAAATCAAAAGGAGGCAAAAAGAGGTGGAAATCAAAAGCAAAAAGATGCAAAAAAAACAAAAACCAAAGGAACGTTTCCAAAGGAAAGGGCAAGAGAGCGACAGAGCTTTCATGAGCTTTCTGCCGTGCCTCAGAGAAGTCCAGTTTGAACCTGTTTTGCCATCTTTTGAGAAACTTTGAAACAACGTTTGAAACTAAACTGTATTCCATTGTACTCCACATATTTTGACTTGGGTGGTGAGTTTTTTTCAGCATGATGTTTTTGCCGGTGACGTTTTGGAACTGGAGACCAGATTTCTGTGACCCGTTTTTTTGCATGCACATATGTGACATATGTGCATAACCCAGAACCTCAATACTGGTTGGTCGACAGTGGGCCAGCAGAATTGTTATCGCTGACTCAGCGTTGGGACAGTACAAGATCCTGAAAGAAAGAACTCTGGAAGAACCACTCCTGTTCCACACAGATGCCGGTGAGGGTGACCAAGGAAGTCATCATAGTTATTTTTGTGTTTTGAGTTTTGACAGTGAGAAGACCCGAACCTGGGGCCATCTCAGGTTAGGCATGTGAAGAGCACAGGAGTTGTCCCATGAGTTAAGACAGCGAGCCACACATGTTGGTCAGGCTAAGTGACTAAGTGGTAGTCCGATTTGTTGGGAAGGCAGGACTTGACCTGTACCAATATCTGGATCACTTTGAAGAGCTATTTAACATTATAAAACATTGACTGTGTTTTTCCGTTTTGATAAATATATCACAGTAATACTGATAAGCTTGGGACGCTGTGCCGCTGGCAAAACTTGGTGAAGATCCCAGCGAATTATGGCGTGTGTTTATTCGCTAATTGGGTTTGTCTGAAAATGGAGTATACCCCCAAGTGGCAATTCAATAGGAAAGCCAGAGGATTTGAGGCGTACCTTGTTTGGACTAAGCGCTCTTCTCGCCGGTAATCGCACAGCGCGAAAATTGCAAAACTTTTCGCAAAAAGTCAAAAAGTCAAAAAGTTTTCGACTTTTCGAATTTTTTGATTTTTTCGAATTTTTCGACTTTTCGACTTTTCGAATTTTTCGATTTTTTCGACTTTTCGAGCAGAAATCTCCTGGAATGTGAACTTTTCGACTTTTCGAATTTTTCGAACTTTTCGACTTTTCGAATTTTTCGATTTTTTCGACTTTTCGAGCAGAAATCTCCTGGAATGTGAACTTTTCAACTTTTCGGGTGAAACTTTTCTACCACGGTTGGAGTTTTCAGCGAAAAGTTGCGTTTGAACCACCCAAACAATACACCAAACTGAGTACGCAAGGGTTCTTGTCTTATCATCTATCCTCCACCAGAAGGCAAGCGAGGTCGAGGTTTTGTGGATCGCGAAAATGCCTAGCCAGAAACCCACAAAAAGGCCGCATCGATTTGGGTTGAGATGGGTAATTGTTAGGATATGTAAATAAAGTAATAATATACCCGGTAAGGCTACACATACAATACTATACCATGTTATTTTATATAATTTGACATTAAGTTGCATTATGCTACATTATGAAATATTTTTCTATAACACACAACACATCACAAAACCATATCATTCTATATGACATCCCATGATGTTACCGGTATGTTATAGTGCATTATTTTTTATTGCATTATAACTAAAACATATTATGTATAAACATATTTTACCTATGATATTATATCGTACCAGATGATATTTTACAATATTATATTATACTATGCTATATTATATTAGTTTATATTATATAGGATCTGTTATTATGTTTTAATTTATTATGAAATATATTATTTATTGTTATATTATAGCATAATATTTTTTATATATTATATTAAATTATATTATTTTATTTTATTTTATATCATATTTTTAAATATATGATATTGTATTATATTATTCTATATTTTTTTAGCGCTAGTCAATATATATATATACTATAGATATATTGATTAATATATACATTATCAGTATCATGATAACTCAGAACTATGCAACTGTTCCTTACTTATTTATTGTTATTATTTTATCAAGAACGCATACATGACTTTCAAAGTCCAGTTTTGTTGAATATGAAGTGCATTGCACATGTCATGTCCAAGCAAGATCAGTGGACTTTTATATATGTTGTTATTCTTTTTTTGCCACGCTACTGAAATTTCTCTTGAACTTTCCACGCGTACGTCATGCTACGCTACTGTAAGTTCTCTTGAACTTTCCATTCATGCGTCATGCTAAGCTACTGGAAGCTCTCTTGAACTTTCCACTCATGCCTAATACCACGCTACTGAAAGTTCTCTTGAACTTTCCACGCATATGTCATGCTATGCTACTGTAAGTTCAATTGAACTGTAAGTTCTCTTGAACTTTCCACCCATGCGTCATGCTACGCTGCTGTAAGTTCTCTTGAACTTTCCATGCGTACGCCATGCTACGCTACTTTAAGTTCTCTTGAACTTTCCACTCATGCGTCATGCTAGGCTACTAAAAGTTCTCTTGAACTTTCCATGCGTGTGTCATGCTACGCTACTGTAAGTTCTCTTGAACTTTCCATTTATGCGTCATGCTACGCTACCGTAAGTACTCTTGAACTTTCCATTCATGCGTCATGCTACGCTACTGTAAGTACTCTTGAACTTTCCATTCATGCGTCATGCTACGCTACTGTAAGTTTTCTAGAACTTTCCACACATATGGCATATGTCATGCTACGCTACTGTAAGTTCTCTTGAACTTTCCACTCATGCCTCATGCTACGCTACTTTATGTTCTCTTGAACTTTCCACTCATGCATCATGCTAGGCTACTATAGGTTCTCTTGCACTTTCCATGCATATGTCATGCTACGCTACTGTAAGTACTCTTGAACTTTCCATTCATGCGTCTTGCTACGCTAGTGTAAGTGCTCTTGAACTTTCCATTCATGCGTCATGCTGCAGATTTTCTGGAACTTTCCATGCATACGTCATGCTACGCTACTGTAAGATCTCTTGAACTTGCCATGCATACGTCATGCTACGCTACTGTAAGTTCTCTTGAACTTTCCACTCATGCCTCATGCTACGCTACTGTAAGTTCTCTTGAACTCTCCATGCATACGTCATGCTACGCTACTGTCAGATCCCTTGAACTTTCCATGCATGCGTCATGCTACTCTACTGTAAGATCTCTTGAACTTTCCATGCATGCGTCATGCTACGCTTGTAGGTTCTCTTGAAGTTCCCACTCATGCGTCATGCTACGCTACTGTAGGTACTCTTGAACTTTCCATTCGTGCGTCAAAAGATGACGCAAAACATGTCACGTCGAATTAGTTTCAGAATCGGCAAAAAAAACAAAAATGTTAGTTTCGTTTAGGCGAAATGCCTGCTTTGAAAAACTGCACCAGAATAAGGGGTTAACGGCCTTAAATTTCACATCAAACAAATTCCTATTTGCACGAGCGCATCAAATATGATCCATGACACCCCGTTGATCACAAAAAACCCACGGCCTTCTAGAGGCCGTGCTCCTAGTTAGTAGTTGTAGGCAAAACTGATCAAAACCCTGTTGGTTGATCAGGGTCATGCTGCCCCATCCCTGGGGAATTCCTGCGACACAACCAGAAAGCCTCAGTTTGGCTGCGCCGAACACTGTTTCACTCCTCAAACCGGCACAGTAGCTGGAAACAAATCTTGAGACGCTTGGAGAGTGCTATTTGCCCCCTAAACTGGTAGCAAGATGTGGCAAGCTGAGTTGCATTTGGCCTCTAAATTGGTTGCAACTCAAGACAGTTAGTGACAGCAGTGGCCCTGGTAGCCCTGAGCCAAATACCTGCTCAGCAATTCTGTGGGTTTTCAGTATCCAGCTTTCAAAACCCACAAAATCAACACAAAAAAATAGAGAAACCCACTAATTACATGAGCAACACAAAATCTAATCCTGATACACTGATTGCAAGTTTCCTGCTCCCCTGGAAAGTAACCAACCATTCGACAGGGAAAGAGCAACCAAACAACCATAAAAAGCCCTGTGCGTGGATACTGCCTGTGCTCCAATGCCTCCAAAACCCACGGGGTTTATCACTCTTCCAGGGAAAATTTTCGCAAAAAGTCAAAAAGCCAAAAAGTTTTCGACTTTTCGACTTTTCGAATTTTTCGAATTTTTCGAACTTTTCGACTTTTCGACTTTTCGATTTTTTCGAATTTTTCGACTTTTCGAGCCGAAATCTCCTGGCATGTGAACTTTTCGACTTTTCGACTTTTCGAGGGCGAACATCGTGATTTTCACGGTGTGACCGATACCAGCCAGAAGAGCACACAGAGGGAGGCACCCATCTTTTGACACGGCCAAGCGTGCCTGTGAACTTGGTCTGACATGCTGACTTGCTACCGCTCCTGTTTTTGGCTGTTGGAAACTATGTGGTTCATGTTCTTGATGTTCTGGAACCTTGTGTTGTTGTGCTCCTACATTCATGTTCGTTTGATTATAGATCACGTATCCATTCACGAACACGATGCAAGATATCTCCAGTTATCAGACTGTTGTTGGAATTATATATATAATTTATATATATAATTAATTGTAATTATATGTATATATACATATATATATATATGCATGATTTTATAATTATATGATTATATATATACGTACATATTCATATCCAAAACAACCACCAAAAACAGTAACAATTAATGATACCGACAAACATTGGTACTCCTGAATCTTGTATATTTGTGTAGCTGAAATGGCACCATGTTGGGCCAATCTGCCAGGTCCAAGAACCAGCTGCCAAGCGAGCGCGCACTGAGCCGGATCCAACAATGGAGGATGCGGAGGCGGGGCCAGCTGAGGAAATTGCTGTGAGAGCCTGCGGCGATCTTTCGTTTCAGGTCATATGGCTGAAAAGACTCAAAAGTGGTCGTTTGATCATCAAAAAGATTGGATTTATCTCGGACAACATGGGATTTCCTTCCGATGAGGGTCAATTTCGAGCCATTTCGACTGGAGGAACCGTTTTTGCCGGGTCCATGTTACGTTTCAGCCGTTTTGGTGCTGCTGGGATGTTTACATATTCAACTTCAACTTGGGGAAGATTTATTTTTTCATGAAAGGCGTGTAACGTAGTATACATATATAAGATTAGATAACCACTTCTTGAGGATGTGATGCCTGAAATTTGCATTGAATCAGGCCCCATGTCTTTTAAGACCTCCACCAGCCAGGAGAGTTTCGAATCTTCGATGGTGCAGAAAGCCGCCAAGAACTTGGCCGATCGCACGGAAGATCCCATAGCGCAGGAGCACGGTAGAATTGAGCAACGCTGGGGGTGTTTCGAAAGCATAAAAGGAGTGAACATAACTAAGAACGAGTGAAAATATACAAGTAATATCAAGTAATACAGTAATTATCAAGAATGGGGGGTTGGTGGAGGTACATGACCCTTGCTACTTCAGGCCTTATTCTTTGGAGGGGTTCCGATGTGGATGATTCAGCCATGATTTCCTGACTTGTTTGAAGACGCAAAACAATGGTTGGTTGCCCCAAGCAAGGTGGTGGGCTGGAGATTGATTAAATCCGAGAGGATTGTCATTTTCCAGGGATTTCCAGGCTTCCAGGGGCCAATTTTGGAGTTGAAACGCCACAAGGTTTCTCTTTTTTAGCCCTTCTTGTTTTCTGTTCACAATTATTTTGCATGTATCTTTAAATGTCATAAGTGTGATGCATGTTTGTATTGTTGGCTACAGAGTAGTTCCATGGTTCCTACATGTTCCTACAATACAAATGCATCCTATTATAGTCCAATGTTTATAGTGCCGGACATATACTTAGAACATTGGTTTTGGAATTCCAAAACATGTTCTAAGTAGAGATCCTGGACCACTACTTAGAACATATATGTTCACGGGATGTTCTAAGTAGAGGTTTTGGGGGTTCCCCCATGTTCTAAGTAAGAATCTCCCCAGCTATCTACGTGCATTTTTGGAAAATCCTGTGTATATATAATATATTTTTAATATTGTAGTTGTCCGGCACTATATATTCATATAATAAAAACTTTCCAAACCTGATGTTCGAATTGTAGCCTCTCACCTAGAGCATCCGGATCCATTCGCTCATTTTGTTCAGCTCTGGGTTCTGATCTATATGCACGTTGCGGTCTTAGCCGCCAAACTCAGTTTCTATGGCCTATCGCGGATCATTTTGCAGGGATCATCCTGCTTGCACATGTAGCGCAAAGAGTCACGGCCACAAATTCCCTGGGAAGCCGGGACTGATGGCAGAAAAAAAAAAAAATATATATATATGTACCTATTTATTGTTATTTAATTATTTGAATATGTATAACTTCTCCCAAAATACAGTATATAAAAGGAAGTGGGAAACTATATGCAAACTCACCAATGTGACAAATGAGGGTCTTACCAGCGCACGCCTTACTCAAATGAGCACGGAAATTCTGAGGTTTCGTTGGGGACACATAGAACGTATTCTCCGTGATTTTCAGAAGTGTAGATCCTTTTTTGGAAATCGGTTGCTTCATATGTCTCCAAGTCATCTCCTCGGAAAAGGGCTGGTAGCCACAAGAGCATGTAGACACCATCGTTCTAGCACCGGACCTGTTCAGTGGCTGGCCCATATAAAGATATGTATATATAAATATATTCCCATAATACAATATATATATATATATATATAGCATGTAAACATCGGAAGAAATGGTAATGAAGTGAATGTCTGGAATGGCATAAATAGTTGGTGGGATTCTTACTTAGAACCCTTGGGAACATAGTGGGGTGAATATCCGGAATGACATAATTAGTTGGTGATATTCTTACTTAGAACATCTTAGAACCCTTGGGAACATAGTGGAGTGAATGTCCGAAATAACATAAATAGGTGGTGGGATTCTTACTTAGAACACTTGGGAACACTTCGGTGATGTATTTTTTCAATAAAAAACACTCGTAAAGTTGTTGTGAGCATGCAATCAAACAAAAATTTATGTGAACTCTATGGTTTTTTGATGAGCACGTGGATATAGGGTGATAAATACGAACCCCGATGGAAACTAGTGAAAAATGTTTTCGATATTGCAAATTCCTACTCACACGCCGGAGCGCCTGCAAGGGCAGACCAGGGCACCCAGTAGGAAACAAATAGTGTGGGTCACGATCAGCACCATCACAGCCATTTCAAAAGTATCCATGGCTCTTTTTAGATGTGTCAGAGGTCGGAACCCTATGCCCTTGAAATTGCATTGGCTGCCCAAATTGGCCGAGGAGCGGTAAGTCTGAAACTTTCCATTATATCTCGATGCCTGTTTCTGAGCAGGCTGTGGCACCGTCTATACTTATGCATTTATATATATATGCTGCATATATAAATAGATACATACTGAATGAAAAAAATGCCCGGAACCCCACATATATCCAAAACCAAGCAGCCGAACACGTAAAGGACGTTGACAACAAGAGTGTCTTGTTCCATTTTCCCCTACTGACTTCATTCGGTCAGTGATGGTTCTCATCCAACGTGCACATCCGGATTCAGTCAAGGACGAACTTGTGTCAGCCTCCTGCTGTGTCAGCCCCCTGCTGGATAGATGATGTGCAAGTTTCTTAGTAGATCGGGTGGAGGTATGACAGTAATCCTACGGTTGTGTTTAAGATTACAATGTTTTGGTTGAACAAATGCAATTTGGTTGAAATATAGCAACTTATTGAAAGATTCCCACATAATGTTCTGATGTTCTAAGTAGAGGTTTTCCCATAGGCACACACATATATATATATATACATACATACATGTATATACATATATAAATTGAAGTATAGATTGAAATATATATATATATATTGACCTCCTCCCAATCATTCGCATTCCCCTAATGATGGGCTTCAGCCGTTCCATATCCAGTCAAGGACGAACTTGTGTCAGCCCCTATGCTGGATAGATAATGTGCATGTTTCTTAGTAGATTGGGTGAAGATATGGCAGGAGTCATACGGTTGCGTTTAACAATCGAATATTTTGGTGGAACAAACGCACTTTTATGAAATATAGTGACTGGTAAAGAGATTCTCACATAATGTTCTGATGTTCTAAGTAGAGGTTTTCCCATAGGAACCTGTATATATGTGTATACACCTATATATATATATACATACACGCATATAAATGCATAGAAGTATATATCTGAATATATAACATTCCAATGTTTTGGTGGAACAAATGCAATTTTGTTGAAAATATGGTGAGGTATTTAAGGATTCCCACATAATGTTCTGATGTTCTAAGTAGAGGTTTTCCCATAGGCACACACACACATATATATATACATATATATATATACATATATAAATGCATATATATAATTGAGTATATATTGAAGTATATATTCTGAGCTCCCCCCAATCATTCGCATTCCCGTAATGATCGGCTTCAGCCGTTCCGGATCCGGTCAAGGACGAACTTGTGTCAGCCCCTATGCTGGATAGATGATGTGCATGTTTCTTAGTAGATCGGGTGGAGATAGGGCAGGAATCTTACGGCTGTGTTTAACATTCGAACGATTTCGTGGAACAAACGCACTTTTGTGGAAATAGAGCGACTTGTAAAGAGATTCCCAGATAATATTCTGATGTTCTAAGTAGAGGTTTTCCCATAGGAACGTGTATATATATATATACACATATATATATATATATATACATTTACTAATGTATGTGTATCTATTTATATATATAAATATATATATTTAAGTATTGATTTATAAATCTAAACAAATAACATTCATATGTTTTGGTTGAACAACTGCAATTTTGTTAAGATATAACCAGGTATTCAAAGATTTCCGCATAATTTTCTGATGTTCTAAGTAGAGGTTTTCCCATAGGCACACACACACATATATATATATGCATATATATATATATATATACACATATATAATTGAGTATATATTGAAGTATATATTCTGAGCTCCCCCAAATCATTCGCATTTCCGTACTGATCGGCTTCAGCCGTTCCGGATCCGGTCAAGGACGAACTTGTGTCAGCCCCTATGCTGGATAGATGATGTGCATGTTTCTTAGTAGATCGGGTGGAGATAGGGCAGGAATCTTACGGCTGTGTTTAACATTCGAACGATTTCGTGGAACAAACGCACTTTTGTGGAAATATAGCGACTTGTAAAGAGATTCCCAGATAATATTCTGATGTTCTAAGTAGACGTTTTCCCATAGGAACGTGTATATATATATACATATATATATATATACATTTACTAATGTATGTGTATCTATATATATATATATGTATTCATTTTTAAATCTAAATGTATTAACATTCATATGTTTTGGTTGAACAAATGCAATTTTGTTAAGATATAACCAGGTATTCAAAGATTCCCGCATAATTTTCTGATGTTCTAAGTAGAGGTTTTCCCATAGGCACACATATATATATACATATATATATATATACATATATAAATGCATATATATATATATAATTGAGTATATATTGAAGTATATATTCTGAGCTCCCCCAAATCATTCGCATTTCCGTACTGATCGGCTTCAGCCGTTCCGGATCCGGTCAAGGACGAACTTGTGTCAGCCCCTATGCTGGATAGATGATGTGCATGTTTCTTAGTAGATCGGGTGGAGATAGGGCAGGAATCTTACGGCTGTGTTTAACATTCGAACGATTTCGTGGAACAAACGCACTTTTGTGGAAATAGAGCGACTTGTAAAGAGATTCCCAGATAATATTCTGATGTTCTAAGTAGAGGTTTTCCCATAGGAACGTGTATATATATACACATATATATATACATTTACTAATGTATGTGTATCTATTTATATATATATATATAAATATATATATTTAAGTATTTATTTATAAATCTAAACAAATAACATTCATATGTTTTGGTTGAACAACTGCAATTTTGTTAAGATATAACCAGGTATTCAAAGATTTCCGCATAATTTTCTGATGTTCTAAGTAGAGGTTTTCCCATAGGCACACACACATATATATATATATGCATATATATATATACACATATATATAATTGAGTATATATTGAAGTATATATTCTGAGCTCCCCCAAATCATTCGCATTTCCGTACTGATCGGCTTCAGCCGTTCCGGATCCGGTCAAGGACGAACTTGTGTCAGCCCCTATGCTGGATAGATAATGTGCATGTTTCTTAGTAGATCGGGTGGAGATAGGGCAGGAATCTTACGGCTGTGTTTAACATTCGAACGATTTCGTGGAACAAACGCACTTTTGTGGAAATATAGCGACTTGTAAAGAGATTCCCAGATAATATTCTGATGTTCTAAGTAGACGTTTTCCCATAGGAACGTGTATATATATACATATATATATATATATACATTTACTAATGTATGTGTATCTATATATATATATATGTATTCATTTTTAAATCTAAATGTATTAACATTCATATGTTTTGGTTGAACAAATGCAATTTTGTTAAGATATAACCAGGCATTCAAAGATTCCCGCATAATTTTCTGATGTTCTAAGTAGAGGTTTTCCCATAGGCACACATATATATATATATACATATATATATATATACATATATAAACGCATATATATATATAATTGAGTATATATTGAAGTATATATTCTGAGCTCCCCCCAATCATTCGCATTCCCGTAATGATCGAATTCCGCCGTTCCGGATCCGGTCAGGGACGAACTTGTGTCAGCCCCTATGCTGGATAGATGATGTGCATGTTTCTTAGTAGATTGGCTGGAGATAGGGCATGAATCTTACGGCTGTGTTTAACATTCGAACGATTTCGTGGAACAAACGCACTTTTGTGGAAATATAGCGACTTGTAAAGAGATTCGCAGATAATATTCTGATGTTCTAAGTAGACGTTTTCCCATAGGAAAGTGTATATATATATATATACATATATATATATATACATATATATATATATACTAATGTATGTGTATCTATTTATATATATATAATTGTATATTTATATATATTTAAGTATTTATTTATAAATCCAAATTTATAACATTCATATGTTTTGGTTGAACAAAAGCAATTTTGTTAAGATATAACCAGGTATTCAAAGTTTTCCGCATAATTTTCTGATGTTCTAAGTAGAGGTTTTCCCATAGGCACACATATATATATATATATATACATATATATACATATAAATGCATATATATATATAATTGAGTATATATTGAAGTATATATTCTGAGCTCCCCCAAATCATTCGCATTTCCGTACTGATCGGCTTCAGCCGTTCCGGATCCGGTCAAGGACGAACTTGTGTCAGCCCCTATGCTGGATAGATGATGTGCATGTTTCTTAGTAGATCGGGTGGAGATAGGGCATGAATCTTACGGCTGTGTTTAACATTCGAACGATTTCGTGGAACAAACGCACTTTTGTGGAAATATAGCGACTTGTAAAGAGATTCCCAGATAATATTCTGATGTGCTAAGTAGAGGTTTTCCCATAGGAACGTGTATATATATATATACACATATATATATATACATTTACTAATGTATGTGTATCTATTTATTTATATATATTTAAGTATTTATTTTTAAATCTAAATTTATAACATTCATATGTTTTGGTTGAACAAATGCAATTTTGTTAAGATATAACCAGGTATTCAAAGTTTTCCGCATAATTTTCTGATGTTCTAAGTAGAGGTTTTCCCATAGGCACACACATATATGAATATATATATATACATATATATATACATATATATATACATATATATATATATACATATATAAATGCATATATATATAATTAAGTATATATTGAAGTATATATTCTGAGCTCCCCCCAATCATTCGCATTCCCGTAATGATCGGCTTCCGCCGTTCCGGATCCGGTCAAGGACGAACTTGTGTCAGCCGCCATGCCGGATAGATGATGTGCATGTTTCTTAGTAGATCGGGTTGAGGTATGGCCGTAGTCCTATGGTTCATTCCAATATTTTTGTTGAACAGAGGCAATTTGGTTGAAATATAGCTGATTATATAGAGATTTCCCCTTAATGTTCTGATATTCTAAGTAGAGGTTTTCCCATGGGCTTACATATATTAGATACATTATATATATATGATTCCTATACTGAAGTATATATTTTGAGCTACTCCCGATCATTGGCCTTCCTCTAAAGATTGGCTTCAGCCGTTCGAACTTTGTCGAGTTGCCGTCGCCACATCCCATCACGGGGATGAACATTCAAATGACTCTCCAGGATGGCTCTAATTGCACGCAAAAGTGCTTCAGCTTCCGTCCTACGGGTGGTGCCACCCCAGGAGAAGCACATAGGAATTCTTGTTTGGAAGTAGTGGCCCTGCCACTGACGGTTTCTGGCGTGATATGCTATGCTGGTGCCACGTATGTGGCGCGGAAGGTCGGTCAACCCCCGAGCCTCAAGAGTGTTCCATGCCTCTCGAGTATGGAAACTCTTTACCTTCTTCGCCGTCGGCGGCACCCCGAAGTCGGAGATTTCCTCGTCGGAATCCGCAAGGAATTCAATCTCATCATCCTCGTCGTCCAACTGGTCGTCATTTTGGGCCTCCGCCTTCTGATCATCCAGCTCTCGGATGGCAGCTTCTGACATTTCAGGTTGATCTTCACCCTTTTCAACATCTTCGGCATTCTCTGCATCATCCAGTTCCTCCTGTTCATCCTGGCATGGAAGGTCATCCACGGTAGCGGGGTTGTTCAAGATTTCTGGCAAGTCGGCATTGGACCGGGCAGGCTCTTCTTGCTTCAACCACACCAATTGAAACATAGTTTTGTCGGCCGCTTCGATCTGAAGCTCTGCCGGTTCATCGCTCAAGTGCAGCTTGAGGGCAATGCAATCTTTCGCATGCTTTTTCAGAGTTGTCGCATCAGAGACACATTGTTTTTTCGTTTTGTCAAAGATGAACTTCTGAGTCTTGTTGGCGAGAAAAACATTGTAGGCCTGATGCTGCGTCGGTGTCAAGTCCCGGTGCATTTCGGCCCGTTTGGCCAGGATACCTTCCCATCTTTGATAGCTCTGCACAAACGAACAGATTCTCATCTCCAGGTTCCGACTCATCCATCGTGGCAGAATCAAACGGGAGCTAATGTCATTTCCCGATTGGATGGCCCACATGTAAGCTTTCTCTCCAGCCTTAGTTTATTCAATTCTGGTACAGATACTATGTGTATATATATATATAATAATAAAGGTACGGGTATGGTGTTAGTGGGGGATGGTCTCAATAGTTGCAGGACCCTCTACTTAGAACAGTCTTTAAAGGATTTCATATCTTTAAGAATATATATATATATATACATGTACATATATCCATGTAAAATTACATACACATATAATCAAGGGGCCAACTCTTGAACCCGCATATGTCTCTGAACGTCTGTTTCCTCACCATCAATCTCCGGGACTTCCATCAACTGCAGCACAGACGTCATGGAAGCACGGCTGCGCTGCAAAGCTTGCGTCACCTGCTCCACATCGCCTGAGGAGGAAGGATCTCCTTATAATATAGTGCCCATGGACTTATCGGGTTCCTACTACCATGATTCTCTTACACATTTGGGTTCCTAACAAAGATGCTCATAAATCATCCGAAATGAAGCCAATTTAATAAGGAAGCTCCAAGTATCTAGAAAATCATCCATTTGAAGAAACATCAATCGTACCTTATACATATATATATATTTATTTTTTAGATAGAGATTCCTTCACATGACTGGGTCTACCTACCGATATAGGTGTCTTATTCTTTCATCCTACTACATCCCCCCATGCACTCCGTAGCGAAAGGCAAGTTTCCACCAAAGTGCCACTGGGCAATGTCTTCCTTGCTGCAATATCCTCTTTGATACCAGGACAGCCAAATGAGCTTGTTGTGCCTGAAAGCGCGGAAGGATGTAGCAACCATAGCCAAACTATAAAAACCACAGACACCCCATCCATAGGTACCAAAATATGTATATATATATATATGTGTGTATATGTATATATATATATACATATCGTAGTGTATACATATATATATATATATTCATCTACGACGTCCCAACCGGCGGCCAAAATGCTCAGCAGAATTGAGAATCGAAAGCGCCCATGCATCGGCACGGAGTGAGTCCTCCATTTCGCACCTCACCGGCGGTCGATGCAAAAAGGCACCTATGTATGTATATATGTATGTATGTATGTATGTATGTAGGGATAAGTGGCCACATGTATATTCAGAATTAGAAGGTGGAAACCAAACTTAGAACATAGTAGCATTTCATCTACCTTCCTATACATGTAAATATATGTAAATAAAAATTATAAATATATATATATATATTACACTTCTTTTATGTGGGTTTGTATTCAGGTATATAGTGAATATATATATGGATATATATATATATACATAGGGATGAGTGGTCATATATATATATATTCAAAATTAGGTGGTGGAAACCAGACTTAGAACATAGTAGCATTTCGTCTACCTTCCTGTAGATATATACATATGTATATACATGTATATATATATACATATATGTAATAAATAATATGTTAGTATATTTGCATATAAGTACTATATGAATATGTATATATATATATATATAGATGTACATTGGGATAAATGATCATATATGTTCAGAATTAGTTGGGGGAAACCAGACTTAGAAGATCGTAGCATTTCGTCTACCTTCCAATAAATATTTACATATGTATATACATATATATATGTAATAAATAATATGTTAGTATATTTGCATATAGGGACTATCTGGATATATATATATATATACATTGGGATAAATGATCATATATGTTCAGAATTAGTTGAGGGAAACCAGACTTAGAACATAGTAGCATGTCATCTATATTCCTATAAATGTAAAGATATGTAAATAAAGATTATCTATATTTAAATATATACTTATTTTATGTAGGTTTGTGTTTATGTAAATAGTGAATATATATATGGATATATATATATATACATAGGGATGAGTGGTCAGGTATATATATATATATTCAGAATTAGGTGGTGGAAACCAGACTTAGAACATAGTAGCATTTCGTCTACCTTCCTGTAAATATATACATATGTATATACATGTATATATATATATATACATATATGTAATAAATGATATGTTAGTATATTTGCATATAGGGACTATCTGGATATATATATATATAGATGCACATTGGGATAAATGATCATATATGTTCAGAATTAGTTGGGGGAAACCAGACTTAGAACATATTAGCTTTCCATATACCTTCCTGTAAGCAAATATGTACTTATATGTATAATTAAATAATATAAAAACCCAGGCGCCTGGTGATCGGCACCGATTGGACTGACATCTCCAGTTCGTCCAACTGTCTCCGTAAGGAAGGATCACACCCCCAACCCACGGCCACTCTCAGGTATGATTTTGTAAGTGCATGTAATGCCTGATGGAATCCATCGTTGGGTCCGGCGGAAGCACCGAACCCCCCGGGAACGGGTGCCTGTTCATGGTGTCCGCACAACAGGTCCTGAGCGAAGGAACCGATGGACATGGCTGAATAAAAATGAACACACATGCAAAAATATATTTCTTGTACATATGTATATATATATACATATATAAGGGTATATATACACTCGACTTGGATGATCTTGGGGGTATACTACACCCTAACTGTACCACCATAATTTGATTTAGAATATGTTTGTTACTATCTATCATATGTATGTATATATATATATATATACCAAACGTTTAGTTAATGTTCAAATAAAGTGTCCACGTTGTTTTCTTCGCACCATTTCCTTTGGATAGTTTCGAATGTGCGGGACATGTGTGCGCCGGCCTGATCCATCAATATGAGGGCACGATGCTGGCCGGTCAATCCCAAAGCCTTCCTTCGAGCTCGTAGCTCGCCAGCGAGAAAATCAAGGTATGGTATGAGACTGCCCTCGGCCCATACGTGCGACTTGGGCTGGGGTTCCGCGACGTGCAAGTATCGCTCCATTTCTCGGTTGATTTTGGCAATCGTAGCACGAGGGATTGTGTTGACCTTGCATGTGACATAACCTCGTGCTACAAAACCATCGATAAAGGATAAGGTCGTGAGTGTGCGCGGCTCGCGCCAACCTTGCACCATGGCACTCGCTGCAGCTTGTCCTTGAACCTGAGGCTGGCTTGGCTCCTCCTTGAGCTGTGCACGAGGATCAACTTCTGTGATTTCCATGTCCAAGGACCGCTCCACGTTGTGTCTGATCTGCCGAAGCAAACGGGATCGCATGATCGGATCTTGTCGCAGATGTACCATGGAGGCACTCCTTTGAAGGCACGTCTTGGCAGGTCTGAACGCTGTGGTCCAGACCTGGTCAAAATTGGCTACTAGCCTCGGGTGCACATTCCTGCTGACAATTTGGTGCTTTATATATGCCCGTAAATTCTCTAGCCTGTGATCACCCCACTCCAAGTGGGCCCCAGGCTTCTCATTTCGACGAGGCCGCACCCCTATCGAATTGCACAAACGACGTGCTCTTCTCCTGAATCCAGCACCCACCAGTGCAAAATAATCAAAAAGTAAGTTGTTATGAGCTTAACCAATTGACTGCAATGGTCCAAATGGTCCTATTAGGTGGGGAGATTCCAACTTAGAACATATATATATATATATCTATAATCCAACATGTGGGAAATAACAACCATGAGTCCATTTGTATCAAATTTACATCCCAATATATAACTCAATGTGTTTTTTCCTGAATATTATTTTTGTGAACACTGCAGGAAACCATCATGAAAAAGGAAAAGGTGTTCCCGTGCCAACCCTGACAGGAACCGGAGTTGATGACGTGGACACCGTGGGGAAATGGCTGTACGGTCTTTTTAGGTGGTGAGAATCCTACTTAGAACCCATGGGATCAAAACCGACCCACTGGAAATCACACATGTATATAAAACATATGTAAAAAAAAAGAAACACAATCATTGACTGCATTGAATTTACATCTCAACCTGTCATCCGTCCGTTTTTTGGAAACTGTTGTGAACCCTGCAGGACAAACTAATGAAAAGGGGTTCTCGTGCAAACCCGGATAGGAATCAGGATTGATGATATGGAAATGCGTATGTATATATATATCAGATAGAAACAGTTGAGATAGCTGTGAATGACTCACCAAAATCCCTAGGTATATATCTATATGTATGTATATATATATATATTGTCGTCCGCACATTCGTGCATTCCGGATCCGAGGGGCTCCAAAGTAGGATCAGTCTGATCGAGATCAATCGGCAGAATCCTCCCCTGCAGTTTCTCAATCATGGTCTGTAGTCGAGCCTCGGTTTCCTCCTGAGGTAGACCAGCTAGGTTGGCATCCTCATTCTGAAGGTGCCGAAGACAGTGATCGGGAAGCTTCTCCTGCAATGATTTGACCTGAGCAAACCAACCGGCCGGTGACCCTTAAGCCAGTATGCATATATATATATATATAAATAAATAACTGAATATGTATATATATATATTTCTATTAAAACAAATATTTATATTTATATCCATATATATATATATATGTGGATGCATACACATATATATTATGTATACACTTGTATAGTTTAACGAATAGAAACATATTCAATTCATAGAATGGGGTGAATCAATCAACCGTGAGCCCTTTCTGGGAAAATCAACAAAAGAGTACGTAATCTATATATATATGTATATATGTATGTATGTATGTATGTATGTATGTATAGCTAAGTAGGCCGGGAACATCAAGTTATTATATATATGTATATATGTATACAATGTTCTAAGATAAGAATTTACCAGCAGACTTCGCCCGCCCACAGATCTCCCTTGGTTCAGCCCGTGTAAGCGGAGCCAAAGAACGCTGGTATTCCATGTGTCCACCAGCATACGGAGCACGTTTCGGACGTAAGGTAGCTGCACTTCCTCTCCCAAGCCGATTCTTTCCAAGATATGTTCCTCCACCACCTCTTGAAAGGGCACAGGTAGATGAAACATAGCCTGATCCGTAGGACGTCTTTGGCTTTGCCTGCGGTTTTTCATTTTCAATATTTGCCTGAAGGGTTGGGGAAATTCGTGAACCTTGTTGCACAGTTGCGGTGCAGCAGCCAGGAATACATTCCAGCTCTGAGCATCACGAATCTTGCCCCACTTGCTTGGGTAAACGCAGCCATGAAAAAAACCTGGCATTTTTTTCACCAGCGAGTATGCCTTGGGATCCCCTCTGGCTTGTGCCTCCCGATAGGTAGCCATGATTTTCTCCTTTTGGGCCAAAGTGGCCATCTTCTTCTTTCCAGTAGCGCTTTTGTTTCCGTTTCCAGCATATTTAGTGTTCTGATTATTCCTGTGCCTCTTGCCTGGGGGAGGAGCCAATGTCACAGCTGTCTTTCGCCTGAGTCTCCTGTTGGGAACTGCAGATTCATGAGGAGCTGGGTCACCAGAGTTAGGATTCGATCCATTCTTCTGGTGTGATGGAGCTACCATCGCCTCTGCCTCACGGGCAGAAGAAGCCCCTTCCCCACGGTTCTGGCAAGATTGACGACGGCGTTTCGCCGCCGGCATAGGAGAACTGATCTCATTCTTTCCAGGTGATCGAAGAGGTGACTTTACTCCCACATGTCTCCATGCATCACAGGTAACTAGGCAAGATATAACGGCTGCTTGAGCCACAGTACCGGAAAATGAGTTTCCCGCCAGATCGCGGGCTAGCTTGCCGTTTTCAGCCATAGTGTCGAAGGCTTGATGGTTTTCAGAATCTTGACGCCAAATGCCTTGCAGGGAGAGGTGCTCCGTTGGAAGCAAATATCTCTGGAGTTCAACGCTGTACACCGAATGGGTCGGCGTCAAACAGGTGGAAACGTCCAATGCGGACTCACACCATTCCTTTGATGAAGCTGTGTCCACGAATACATTCGTGCTGCCAGTTGCCTTAGATAGGTTGCCAAGATTGGCTAGGGGATTATGTGTATATATTTGTCCGATATGTATATATATATATATATATGTATTATATATGTATACATGGGGAAAGAAAGAATGGCATTAGTTTTCCCATACACACCTATTATGTGTCTATATATATATATGAGACGGCCGCAAAGCAGCTGAGTTGCCGCGTGGTTCGCAAGACACTTTTCGATCAATTCCTTGGGTCTCCCCTCCAGTTGGCAGCGAGGAACATGTTGCTGGAAAGACTGTTCCATGGTGAAGTGCACATCTGTTTGAAGACTTTTGATCACCTTCTGGAAATCGGACTCAAAGGCATTCTGCTGCTGGGTGCCGGTGGAAAGCGCCACACACCCCCAAGTTCTGGTTCTACGCTGGCGAAGTAGAAACTTCTGCGTGTCGACCAGCGCGAAAGCCTGGACAGAAAGTTGGTTCACTAATAAAAATACGTTGGTGCACGTGAAGACTTTTTCCTATACGTATGTATATATATATATATCTCTCTATATCTATATATATATATATATAAATAATGAATGTATATAGCTGACTGTTCTAAGTAGAGATCTCCCAAGCTAAATCCCTATATCGGATATTTCTTGTTGAAATACAACATGTATATATAAATGAAATATATATATATTGTATCCACGGCCCATGCACCCATTCTGACGAGGAGCACTCAGGTACCCCAGAAATTGCATATCATCCTTCACCACCTGAGAAGACAAGACGTCAAACGTATAACTACCCCATGACCAATGCTTGGGGACACAGAACCAAAAGAATGAAATCATTAGGACACCACTGTCTTTTACGGTCTTGTAATTTACACATGTATATATGGTGCTTTCTATTCATAAAGTTTTTCCACTAAGTCCGGGGTGATCATATTAGGTGGTGATTTCTCTACTTAGAACATGCGTCCCCTGATGAGCTCAACACATGAAAAACGGCAAACGCCTTCTAAAATAACATTGTAATATATATGTATATATACGTATATATGTAGACAACAACATAGCAGATGCTTTGGGACACATATTTCCGAAAGAAAAAGAATTATGGGGATACCATACCTCTTAATGATTCTGTAATTTACACATGTGCCTTCCGTATCTTTCTATTCGGGAAGTTGTTTCCACTAAGCCCGGGGTGACCATATTGGGTGGTGATTTCTCTACTTAGAACATGCGTCCCTGATGAGCTCAACACATGAAAAACGGCAAACGCCTTCTAAAACAACATTGTAATATATATGTATATATACGTATATATGTAAACAACAACATAGCAGATGCTTTGGGACACATGTTTCCGAAAGATAAAGAATTTTGGTGATACCATACCTCTTAATGATTCTGTAATTTACACATGTGCCGTCCGGATCTTTCTATTCGGGAAGTTTTTTTTCCACTAAGCCCGGGGTGACCATATTAGGTGGTGATTTCTCTACTTAGAACATGCGTCCCCTGATGAGCTCAACACATGAAAAACGGCAAACGCCTTCTAAAACAACATTGTAATATATATATATATGTATATATACGTATATATGTAGACAACAACATAGCAGATGCTTTGGGACACATGTTTCCGGAAGATAAAGAATTATGGGGATACCATACCTCTTAATGATTCTGTAATTTACACATGTGCCTTCCGGATCTTTCTATTCGGGAAGTTTTTCCCACTAAGTCCGGGGTGATCATATTAGGTGGTGATTTCTCTACTTAGAACATGCGTCCCCTGATGAGCTCAACACATGAAAAACGGCAAATGCCTTCTAAAATAACATTGTAATATATATGTATATATACGTATATATGTAGACAACAACATAGCAGATGCTTTGGGACACATATTTCCGAAAGAAAAAGAATTATGGGGATACCATACCTCTTAATGATTCTGTAATTTACACATGTGCCTTCCGTATCTTTCTATTCGGGAAGTTGTTTCCACTAAGCCCGGGGTGACCATATTGGGTGGTGGTTTCTCTACTTAGAACATGTCCCATCCGAGCTACATTCAGGAAAGTGCAACCATCTGTACATAAAAAACAACACAACTACATACTATTATATATATATAGATATTGCAAATATAGCTAAGGAATTATTGATTTATATCTATATATATATATGGAAATGTATATATATATAGTCCATTGTCCTGGTTTGATCGGAGTTGGGAAAGGAAACAAGATACATAATGTCTCTGGTATGAATATATCTATGTACACATAGATATATATATATAATTATAAATATACAGCTCCATAAATCAACAAAGCCACTTCAATCGGTGGCTGATGCACTTGTCCATCTGGCCCCTTGGAGCGCTGAGAAGCTGCCGCCACATTTTCGTATAGGGCAGCCACAGGCTCATGGTGTTGGATCACCTCATCTCGTATGGAGGAACCCGTTGGCAATGTTGGGAAGGGAACCGATGTATCCCAACCATGTCACCTACAGTTATCACAACCATACTGGCCCATATATATATATGTAATTGGGTGGGAGGCTCATCACCCAGCATGTAAAAATGTATGTATATAAATACAGGTATATCCATATATATATATATGGTGACGACCAGGCACGGCTTTGAAACCTTGCTTGTACGTGGGCCCGGATGTGCCATCCGTCTCAGGAGCGCCCTCGCTGTAGCAGCCCGCATGCTGTGATCGGCTATGGTTTCGCTTGCCTAAGAAGACGCATCGATGTATGCCAACACCCACGCCGATAATCTAAGTAGGGACTTCCCCACCTAGCGGGCTGATGGCTATAGTTTCCATCATATATATATGCATATATATAGATGCATATATATATAGATATTGGAACCATTCTGAACTTATGATAGAGGCCAGGGGAGCCTGGGGAGAGATGTTCTAAGTAAGAAGTTCACCACCTATCTATACCTATCATATATATATATATATCACGGAGATTCCGAAGCCAAGGAACTGATGTCCTTGCAAGATGGACCGACAGCTAGCAAATCCACGTTCAGGGAGGAGTCAAGAGCATGTTCTCCCCCACACCGATAGCAGAAGCCAATTCGTTTGGCAAAGCAAGCCACATCAGAGAAAACATGCTCCGCATCCTCGAAAGCTTCGAGAAGGTAAGCCCTCTTCGTGTCGTCCAATTCGGCAGAGAAGACATGTCGGAAGCCGATGTTCACCTAAGTGCCCGGCCCGAAGCAATTGATTTATATATATAAATATATGTATATATATATATATACATAAAATTATGTATGACAATCCAATGGCCACTGTTTAGGGCACCAGAAACAATAAGCAGGAAACCGTTGTGATACAAACATTCCGTGCATCTTTCTATATATATATAATTAGAAAGCATTGCCACAAAGTCAGTGGCAACCGTGTTATAGGTGGTGATTTCTCTACTTAGAACATATGTCTGAGGATAGGCTAAACACAAGAAAATACTACATATGATTATATATCTAAATAACTGACAACCCAAATGCCAATGCTTGGAGATACATACATCAAAGGGATGAAATCGTTGGGATACACACGTCTCCGTGGTTCTGTAATTTATATAAATATATATATATATGCATATATATATATATGTAAATAAGTTACAAATGTGTTTTCCGTTTCTTTCTATATATCTATTTATACATATATATATATACATATTCCGAACAGATTTTTTACAAAGTCCGGAGTGACCATATCAGGTGGTGATTTCTGTACTTAGAACATATTTTATAGTGGTACGAATGAAAACGATTACTATATGTATATAGACATCCAGTGGCTCCAAACTCCTTGTTCATAGCTCTCAGCACGCTCTTAATGGCTATGATGCCAACATCAGAGCCCGAACAGGTAGTGCCGACCCGAAGTTTGTATCCATCCAGGTTGTGTGCCGTTTCTCTCAACTTGGAGTAATCGGCTGTGGACAGCAGCCGGATGAAAAAACTTGAAGTGGAATACAATGACATAGATGCAGGAGGGTCAACAGACCAACTAGTCTCCAACATAGATTTCTCCATGAAAAAATGCCGATTGCGATATCTCTGCGAGGTAAGTTTCACCACCATGGGGTTCGTCAAAACTTGGATATCGCTCAGATTCCAAACAAAGACTGCCAAGCCATCTTTCAATCTTTTTTTGCAATAGCCAGTAGAGAGCCGAACAGGTACCTCGCCTTTTTTCAGCTGGACGGTTTTGTTCACTTGGCAGTGCCCAACTAGTACAGACCGGGTTCCCTGGTCTTGGCTGAGAATGATGGAAATCGACATCGGTTTGATGTTGTAGGTCATCAGAATTGCCCGTTCCTTCTTCAGGAAAGCCCATTGGGAATCCCGAACCATCAAGCAAGCTTGTACATTTTCTTGGTGGTTCTCCTCATTCTCATTCTCATCCTCATCGGCTTTTGCTGGTGCATCATTTCTGGCCAAAAGCGTTGCTGGCAATGCCACGTCTTCAGGTCTAGGCTCTACGGATGCATTCACTATGGGTGCTATAGCTTCGCGTCGCCTGCGAAGTCGGATAGCACTACGTTGCCCAAAGTGCTTCATCAGTGCTTTGATGCCGGGCTCAGGTGTGGTAGGCTCCTTTTTGAGGTGGGTGGACTGCATATCATCCGGAGGAGAAGAAGTTGCCGGCCTCAATCGCTTACGCGGAGGAGGGGCTGCTGGTTCCTCGTCCGATACTAAATCTATATGCAGAACCTGATCAGGAGGCAGTGGGTTGGCTTTTCTTTTTGGCTCTTGCTTCACATCTGATTCGTTCTTGGTGCTTATTAACGATGCTGCTTGATGAATGAGTGATGCCGCATTGCCTGAATTGTCATTGTTCTGGCTTACCAGTTGCTGCAACCCTGCAATCAGTTGCATGATTGTCTCTTGCTGTGGCATTTGTTGATGGTGGCTCCCCGGGTCACACAATGGCTCCTGTTTCACTGTTGTGCCATGCGTAGACTGTGCTGGGGCCGGAATCGATGTGCCTACAGGTGCTGCTTGTTGTGCATTGCTCGGTATGCTCCGCTGTAGCTCAGCAGGTTGCACTTTCTCGGCAACAGCTTCATGTGCTGGTGGTGCACTGCTCCGTGTGCTCTGCTGTGGTGCACTGCTCGGTGTGATCTGATGTTGCTCAACTGGCTGTGCTGTCTCTGCTACGGGTTCATTTGCCTGTGCTTTGGCTGGGATTGATGTGCTAGTGGGCGCTGCTTGTGATGCACTTTTTGATGTGCTCTCAGTGGTTTCATCTGCTTGTGCTCGGGCTGGAATCGATGTGGCTGTTGCTGCTGCTTGTGGTGCATTGCTCGGTGTGATCGGCTGTTGCTCAACTGGCTGTGCTTTCTCTGCCACGGGTTCATTTGCATGTGCTTGGGCTGGGATCGATGTGCTGGTGGACGCTGCTTGTGGTGCACTTTTGGCTGTGCTCTCAGTGGTTTCATCTGCCTGTGGTGGGGCTGGAATCAATGTGGCTGTTGCTGCTGCTTGTGGTGCGCTGCTCGGTGTGATCTGATGTTGCTCAACTGGCTGTGCTGCCTCTGCTACGGGTTCATTTGCCTGTGCTTTGGCTGGGATTGATGTGCTGGTGGGCGCTGCTTGTGATGCACTTTTTGATGTGCTCTCAGTGGTTTCATCTGCTTGTGCTCGGGCTGGAATCGATGTGGCTGTTGCTGCTGCTTGTGGTGCATTGCTCGGTGTGATCGGCTGTTGCTCAACTGGCTGTGCTTTCTCTGCCACGGGTTCATGTGCATGTGCTTGGGCTGGGATTGATGTGCTGGTGGACGCTGCTTGTGGTGCACTTTTGGCTGTGCTCTCAGTGGTTTCATCTGCCTGTGGTGGGGCTGGAATCAATGTGGCTGTTGCTGCTGCTTGTGGTGCGCTGCTCGGTGTGATCGGCTGTTGCTCAACTGGCTGTGCTTTCTCTGCCACGGGTTCATTTGCATGTGCTTGGGCTGGGATTGATGTGCTGGTGGACGCTGCTTGTGGTGCACTTTTGGCTGTGCTCTCAGTGGTTTCATCTGCTTGTGCTCGGGCTGGAATCGATGTGGCTGTTGGTGCTTCTGTGTAGTTGGTGGGCATTGGATCTGATGTTTCTCTGCTGATCTGTTCGTTCAAGATATGTGTTTTGTTCATGTTGATCTGAAACATACTGGCTATTGCATTTGCTTGCTCCCTGTGGTCTAGATGAAGACAGGGTGGCGGCTTCTGCTTGATGCCAAACCGTTCGGCTGAATGCTTACATCCCTGTGTCAGTTCCTGTGCAGCTTGTGAGTTCACTCCGCCCCAATGGATTTCCCGGACAGGTTCCTTTACCACCTTCTTGGGTGATACAGGTAAAGAATCAAATTGTAGATTCTTCCATGTGTTCGGGTTGAACAAGTGAGGTTTCGGGCTCGGAGCATCTGAATGGTAGGAAGGTAAAGGGTGCCACAAGCCCTCCAAGTTCTTCAGAAGACGCATGCTATCCAAGGAATGTTCAGTTGACACCTGAGATATAGGAATCAGGTTGGGGAAGACATCTTAGGACGGATTTCCTTTTGAACATCATGAATAGGCATGTACGCTTAAAAAAAACTATCTGATGTGATCGATAACGATGGTTTGTCATCATATCATCTAGGAGATGATGGTGCCACAACAAAAAAGTATGTAGCAAACACTGTGGAGTTCTCTGGCAGCCTACTGTTCTAAGTAGAGGTATCCCCACCTAATTATCACGGTCCTAGGGGCATCCCGTTGGGGAAAATATCCTTGTAGGAACCTCGTGGCATCCCGTTATGTAAGAGATGGTGGAAATATATGAGTAATTTCCCGGTGGACTAGCGGTATCCCCAGCTAGCTACCACCTGACAAAACAACCCCAGGCACGTGCAGGGGAAGAAGGAATCCGTCTTGCTCATCGCAGGAAACTGCCTGGTCCGCAGGGATCAGCAAGCTGTAGTGGCCGAAGTGATGCTTCTCGTCCCCAGCCGATTGCTGGAAATGAAATAGCAAATGATAAATGGGATCACCAGTACCGAAGCATATTTCGGCCAGCTGACCATTGATCTCACCCACCTGCTGAAGTGGACAAGACACTTCACCCCGGGGATAGGAAAATTCGTTAGGATTTTCGTGTCTTAATAGTTCTGTAACTTACAAATGGTCATTCTGCAGATCTTTCTATTCAGAAAGCTTGTCCACTTCGTCTGGGGTGACCATATTAGGTGGTGATTTCTCTACTTAGAACATATGACACCTGACGTGCTGTTATATGTATATTTACATACTATATGCACAATGGCCACGGCTTCGGGCACAGGTTCCTGGAGGATGAAAAATCGTTGGGATATCATACACTGTACTGATCCTAAAATTTACCAATACTTATTACGCGGATCTTGATATTCAGGATGTTTTCCCACTACGTCCGGGATGACCATATTAGGTGGAGATTCCTCTACTTAGAACATATGTCCCCCGATAATCGGTTATATGTATGGAAATTTATGTATATGTATATATATATAGATGGATGGATACATTACATGAACAACCTCATGGCCACGGCTTCGGGCACATGTTCCTAGAGAATGATGAAAAGGTTGGGATAATGGACATTCCGTGGATCTTTCTATATATTCAGAAAGCTTTTCCGCTAAGTACGGGATTGCCATATTAGCTGGTGATTTCTCTACTTAGAACATATGTCCCCAGATGAGCCGTTATGAATATATTGAAATATAAATATATATATATAAGTACTAACAACACAATGGCCAATGCTTCGAAGCACGGGTTCCTACAAGACAAAAAAATCGTGGGAACACCACACGTCTTCATGGTTCTGTGATTAAACAAATCATATTACACGGATCTTTCTACTCAGGAAGCTTTTCCGCTAAGTCTGTGGTGACCATATTAGCTGGTGATTTCTCTACTTAGAACATATGTTCCCTGGTGGGTTCAACGCCGAAAAAATGACAATCGTATTTATATAAAAACAACACAGCTACATACCTATGTATATATATATATATACAACTCCTATATATATATATATACATGTTTTTCTTGAGATTCAGGTTCCACCCCTTCCAAAAATGAAATAACAACGGCCTCGGAGCAGCAGGTGCACCGAATCGATGCCCCAGTTACTTGAGAAATCCATTGTAGATCGCAAGGTCCAAAGTCACCACGACCCAACACCCCTAAGACATGGGGATGCCACAGAAGGTCCAAAGCTTTCAAAGCTTGCGCGCAAACGCTCTCGCACAAACTTTTGGCAGCATCCTCCTCATGCTTCACCATCTTTCTTGCCGATGCATAGCCAGAACTTTGGCGGGGGACTTTCTCAAACCTGCCAATGTCTCGGGCAGCCAGAAGGCAGTGCCACCCACAATGCCCGTCGGCAGGGACTCGAACACGGCGATACTTCTGCATCTTTCTCTGCTGCGAAGGCTGGATACTCGCAGAAGAATCTAATGAATCTTGTGTCAGTTGCCGGATCATTGCTTCACACACTTTGTCAGCTCCGCTGCGACTCACCTGCAGCTGGGTTTCCCAACAAATGTTGTAGGTGAATCGTCTGTTGGTGTCTCTGGGCTGGGTGGTCCAGGAAGGGTATACCCTGCGCAGCGCAGGAATATCCTTTCCGGTATCCCGCTCCAGGTGAAAATGCTTTCCCAGCATAGACTCGGAAAAGTCCACTCCCATGAACAGAGGAAATTCACAGGCAAGAAGATCCAAGAGATCAGGCACTTGATCTCTCCACTGTGCCCAGGTTCCCGTCACGAAAAAACCACATGGCTTCACATCCTTGATTCTACAAGTTTCGGCGACAGCCTCACTGCTTACCAGCAGACGAAGATCTTCAAGACCCATCACAATGTTAGTGACATGGAGCTTGCCATTCCACGCCTGCTTTCCCAACAGTAGAGCCACCTGTTTCGGTGTGGATGATGCCGATTTGGTGAAAGTGTTGAAGGTTCCACGATTCACACAAATCTGTGATGCAGCCATTGTACAAGTGTAAACTTTGCTTGGTCGAAGGATGGAGGCAGTGACATCCACCGCTTCATCTGATGATTTCGTGGGAATACTAGCTGACTCCAGCGCCTCCGGAAGCTTCTCCGCTGTGGTCAAACAAGCATCAGCAGCCTTCTGCCACGCTGTTTGCTCCTTCACTTCCCTGGTTGCCTGATTCATATGTCTGTGTAGGTTACCTTTCTTGAAGGAGTTGGTCATCGATACAAGCCAGTCATTGGCTTTGGGGAGCGATGCAAAACATTTGACTAGCTTTTCATCACCATTGTCGAAGGTGGCTCGGTACTGACTGTCGGAAGTCCATTCTACCAGTGAGGTGGATAGTACGGATGGAAACTCCACCGAAGAAAGGATTGCCTTCTCCACCTTCATGCTCTTCTTGGTGGAACAGTGCTCCACAAGGTTATGCCGTAGTTTCGTCAAAGGTATGGTGCCATTGCCCGTTGCCAGACCAATCTCGTCCGTCCATTCTTTTCTCTGCTTGGCCTTGCGTGACCCAAGGTGGTTGTACGTATGTATGTATGTATGTATGTATGTATGTATGTATGTATGTATGCATGTATGCATGGTCATATCTATATATATATATATATATGTATGTAGGCTGTTAATGAGGATGTATATATATATATATACATATTTATATAAAACAACCTTTTCCATGAGCATGTATGTTCCAGCACTGCCTTTCCCCAGAGTGAATCGAAAATCTGCAGCATCTGGGTGGCGCTGTGGAAGTACGTAACTGCCGCACTCTTGCAGCCATCTTTGCTGGGGAAATCCGTGAAGCAAAACTTCCTCCCGAGGTGGTTGTAGCCGTCCAATTTGACCATATACCTTAGCCGGATGGCCCCCATATATGTATATATATATATAAATTACACTTGTTACAACCTGGACCCAGTACCTGCAAGTATAGGTGGTGGTCACCACAGTGCATATATGTATCTATCTATCTATCTATCTATCTATCTATCTATCTATATATATATATATGTATATATATTTAAATAACGATATACTGTGCACTTAACGATGTTTTCTCACCGGAACACCCGTACTGGTACGACTTGACCTGGGAAGGAGATTCAGAAGCAGCTGCCGGATGAATGCCAATCCTTGGAACAGGTGGTGATTCCATCACTTAAGATGGGAACATACGAGTGGTTCTATCCTGGAAGAAACATATATATATAATTATATAATGAGTGAAACAGAGGTGACAATATTAGGTGGTGATTTCTCTACTTAGAACATATGTTCCCTGATGAGCTCGACACCGGTGAAAAACAACACCTTTTAAAACAACATGATATGTATATCTGGCCACTTCAAAATCACGACGTGGCTAATCCTAATCCTTATCCGTGCAATCCGCGTTTTGAGGGGTAATCCGTCTAATCCGCAATCTGATGGAATACGACCTATGTGGAGGTTATTCCTGTCTAGCCCAGGGACCAACGAAATAAAACGGAAGAGAAGCAAAGAAGAAGAGAAAAGGAAGGCTCGTGGACTTCCACTGTCCCTGCCCCGCCCCAATGGAGCCAGGTACAGGCGCTTCCGTCCACAACAAGCGTTCGGGGTGAGCCATGAAAAAGTTGGGGGAAAAAAGGGAAGAGCAGCAAAGAAGAAGAGAAAAGGAAGGCTCGTGGACTTCCACTGTCCCTGCCCCGCCCCAATGGAGCCAGGTACAGGCGCTTCCGTCCACAACAAGCGTTCGGGGTGAGCCATGAAAAAGTTGGGGGAAAAAAGGGAAGAGCAGCAAAGAAGAAGAGAAAAGGAAGGCTCGTGGACTTCCACTGTCCCTGCCCCGCCCCAATGGAGCCAGGTACAGGCGCTTCCGTCCACAACAAGCGTTCGGGGTGAGCCATGAAAAAGTTGGGGAAAAAAGGGAAGAGCAGCAAAGAAGAAGAGAAAAGGAAGGCTCGTGGACTTCCACTGTCCCTGCCCCGCCCCAATGGAGCCAGGTACAGGCGCTTCCGTCCACAACAAGCGTTCGGGGTGAGCCATGAAAAAGTTGGGGGAAAAAGGGAAGAGCAGCAAAGAAGAAGAGAAAAGGAAGGCTCGTGGACTTCCACTGCCCCTGCCCCGCCCCAATGGAGCCAGGTACAGGCGCTTCCGTCCACAACAAGCGTTCGGGGTGAGCCATGAAAAAGTTGGGGAAAAAAGGGAAGAGCAACAAAGAAGAAGAGAAAAGGAATGCCTGGTGAATGGTTGTGCAGTGAATGTGATGCAAACCTAGGTTAGGTAATGATTAGGGATTATTGAGGCATCCAAATAACCCCCGAATTGGTGGAAGCCGAACAGACGGTTTGGGGGTTATTCTTTCTATTAGCTGGACAAAATAAAACGGAAGAGAAGCAAAGAAGAAGAGAAAAACAAAACCTATATAATCATGCCCAAACCGCAGTTGCCTGGAAAGGCTTAGTCCGCAATCGCACAAGCGGAGGCAATCGGTAAACCCCCTAATCCGCAATCCGGCGGGGGATTAGGATTGGCGGTGAACAGCCCAGTATATATATATGCCAATGCTTTGGAGAACATGTTCCTAAAAGATGAAAAATGTTGGGATATCACACGTATTCCTGGTTCCGTAATTTAAAAATAAACATTCTGATTTCGTTTATTCAGAAAGCGTTTCCACTAGGTCCGGGATGTCCAAATTAGGTGGTGATTTCTCTACTTAGAACATATGTCCCATGAGGAGAGCAACCCCGGAAAAAGCGCCACCGTCTGTAAAAACAATACAACTACGTATTGTTCTTTATATATATATATATAGATAGATAGATAGAATTATATATAGGCATACTATGTTCCCTTCGGAAATCCGCAGCCTAGAAGCCGCAGGGCTTCCTTCGGTTGCGCTGGATTAGATGGAATGGATGGCAGGCGGTTCCTGCAGGTTCCGACCGGCACGGCCCCACAGGATACTGTATATATATATATATATGGGTTAGCGATAAGATGGCACACCGAAACCAGGTGCACTAAGATGGCAACAGGCAACAATTTCAGATGGCTATGATTTCCCACGTGATTTATATATATATATAAAGCATTTCCAAAATGAAATGGCCGAATAGTCTTATTAGTGGGGGAGTAACTACTCAAATTCCTAGGAACAATATATATAACGCACAGAGAACTATAATTCGTATTTCTTGTATGTATACACATACCTAAAACACATGTGCCAATATTTACATATATATATACATATATATATATTACTATATAAATATATACAATACATGAAGAACCCAAGGGCCACTGCTTCGGGCACCGGTTCCCAAAGAATGAAATGGTTGGGATACCACACGTCTTAATGGTTCTATAATTTTCGAATGAACATGTTGCGAATCTTTCTATTCAGAAAGCTTTTCAGCTAAGTTCGGGGTGGCCATATTAGCTGGTGATTTTTCTACTTAGAACATATGTCCCCTGATGAGTTCAACATAGGAAAAATATGGTACTACTCAATAATTGCTGCCTAGAAACAGCTCCTTGTCCTGGATGCCACTGGCGGCAAAGGCACTGGAAGCCATATCTCGTGCATTCCTGTGACAGGAAAAGCATGCAGATAATACGTGATATTGGAATATATATATATATATGCAGAGAGCGACGAATAGCCAATTACACAAATGCATATATCATGAATTAACAGTTGGTGACAAAGAAACAGTACAGTTTACAGAGAACACCAACCTGTCCTTCTCAAATATGTGTATATATATATATATGTGTGTGTGCGCTCATATATTCAATATAAACATGCATCAACATGTATATATATATATATATACATATCAATATCGATAGATACATCACATAAACAACCCAAGGGCCACTGCTTCGGGCACAGGTTCCTAAAGAATGAAATGGTTGGGAAACCACCCGTCTTAATGGTTCTATAATTTACGAATGAACATTTTGCGAATCTTTTCTGTTCAGGAAGCTTTTTCAGCTAAGTCCGGGGTGGCCATATTAGCTGGTGATTTCTCTACTTAGAACATATGTCCCCAGATGAGCCGCTATGAATATATTGATATATATTGATATATATATATATAGATATTCTAACAGCACAATTGCCAATGCTTTGGAGCACAGGTTCCTCAAAGATGAAAAATCGTGAGGATGCCACAAGTCTTAATGGTGCTGCAATTCACACACTAACATTCCGCTGATCTTTTCTGTTCAGGAAGTTTTTTCAGCTAAGTCCGGGGTGGCCATATTAGCTGGTGATTTCTCTACTTAGAACATATGTCCCCTGATGAGTTCAACATAGAAAAATTATGGTACTACTCAATAATTGCTGCCTGGAAACAGCTCCTCGTCCTGGATGCCACTGGGGGCGAAGGCACTGGAAGCCATATCTCGTTCATTCCTGTGACAGAAAAAGCATGCAGATAATACGTGATATAGGAATGTATATATATATATGCAGAGAGCGGCGAATAGCCAATTACACAAATGCATATATCATGAATTAACAGTTGGTGACAAAGAAACAGTACAGTTTACAGAGAACACCAACCTGTCCTTCTCAAATATGTGTATATATATATATATGTGTGTGTGCGCTCATATATTCAATATAAACATGCATCAACATGTACATATATATATATATATACATATCAATATCGATAGATACATCACATAAAAAACTCAAGGGCCATTGCTTCGGGCACAGGTTCCTAAAGAATGAAATGGTTGGGATATCACCCATCTTAATGGTTCTATAATTTACGAATGAACATTTTGTGAATCTTTTCTGTTCAGGGAGCTTTTTCAGCTAAGTCCGGGGTGGCCATATTAGCTGGTGATTTCTCTACTTAGAACATATGTCCCCAGATGATCTGTTATGAATATATTGATATATATATATATATACATATATATTTTTTTTTCTCACAGCACAATTGCCAATGCTTTGGAGCACAGGTTCCTCAAAGATGAAAAATCGTGTGGATGCCACAAGTCTTAATGGTGCTGCAATTCACACACTAACATTCCGCGGATCTTTTCTGTTCAGGAAGCTTTTTCAGCTAAGTCTCGGGGTGGCCATATTAGCTGGTGATTTCTCTACTTAGAACATATGTCCCCAGATGAGCCGTTATGAATATATTGATATATATATATAGATATAGATATTTTAACAGCACAATGGCCAATGCTTCGGAATATATACAAATCAAGATCGATAGATACATCACATAAAAAACCCAAGGGCCATTGCTTCGGGCACAGGTTCCTAAAGAATGAAATGGTTGGGATATCACCCATCTTAATGGTTCTATAATTTACGAATGAACATTTTGTGAATCTTTTCTGTTCAGGGAGCTTTTTCAGCTAAGTCCGGGGTGGCCATATTAGCTGGTGATTTCTCTACTTAGAACATATGTCCCCAGATGAGCCGTTATGAATATATTGATATATATTGATATATATATATATATATAGATATTCTAACAGCACAATTGCCAATGCTTTGGAGCACAGGTTCCTCAAAGATGAAAAATCGTGTGGATGCCACACGTCTTAATGGTGCTGCAATTCACACACTAACATTCCGCGGATCTTTTCTGTTCAGGAAGCTTTTTCAGCTAAGTCCGGGGTGGCCATATTAGCTGGTGATATCTCTACTTAGAACATATGTCCCCTGATGAGTTCAACATAGGAAAAATATGATACTACTCAATAATTGCTGCTTAGAAACAGCTCCTCGTCCTGCATGCCACTGGCAGCGAAGGCACTGGAAGCCATATCTCGTTCATTCCTGTGACAGAAAAAGCATGCAGATAATACGTGATATAGGAATGTATATATATATATGCAGAGAGCGGCGAATAGCCAATTACACAAATGCATATATCATGAATTAACAGTTGGTGACAAAGAAACAGTACAGTTTACAGAGAACACCAACCTGTCCTTCTCAAATATGTGTGTATATATATATGTGTGTGTGTGCGCTCATATATTCAATATAAACATGCATCAACATGTATATATATATACATATCAATATCGATAGATACATCACATAAACAACCCAAGGGCCACTGCTTCGGGCACATGTTCCTAAAGAATGAAATGGTTAGGATATCACCCATCTTAATGGTTCTATAATTTACGAATGAACATTTTGCGAATCTTTTCTGTTCAGGAAGCTTTTTCAGCTAAGTCCGGGGTGGCCATATTAGCTGGTGATTTCTCTACTTAGAACATATGTCCCCAGATGAGCCGCTATGAATATATTGATATATATTGATATATATATATATAGATATTCTAACAGCACAATTGCCAATGCTTTGGAGCACAGGTTCCTCAAAGATGAAAAATCGTGAGGATGCCACAAGTCTTAATGGTGCTGCAATTCACACACTAACATTCCGCTGATCTTTTCTGTTCAGGAAGTTTTTTCAGCTAAGTCCGGGGTGGCCATATTAGCTGGTGATTTCTCTACTTAGAACATATGTCCCCAGATGAGCCGTTATGAATATATTGATATATATTGATATATATATATATATATTCTAACAGCACAATTGCCAATGCTTTGGAGCACAGGTTCCTCAAAGATGAAAAATCGTGTGGATGCCACAAGTCTTAATGGTGCTGCAATTCACACACTAACATTCCGCTGATCTTTTCTGTTCAGGAAGTTTTTTCAGCTAAGTCCGGGGTGGCCATATTAGCTGGTGATTTCTCTACTTAGAACATATGTCCCCTGATGAGTTCAACATAGAAAAATTATGGTACTACTCAATAATTGCTGCCTGGAAACAGCTCCTCGTCCTGGATGCCACTGGGGGCGAAGGCACTGGAAGCCATATCTCGTTCATTCCTGTGACAGAAAAAGCATGCAGATAATACGTGATATAGGAATGTATATATATATATGCAGAGAGCGGCGAATAGCCAATTACACAAATGCATATATCATGAATTAACAGTTGGTGACAAAGAAACAGTACAGTTTACAGAGAACACCAACCTGTCCTTCTCAAATATGTGTATATATATATATATGTGTGTGTGCGCTCATATATTCAATATAAACATGCATCAACATGTATATATATATATATATACATATCAATATCGATAGATACATCACATAAACAACCCAAGGGCCACTGCTTCGGGCACAGGTTCCTAAAGAATGAAATGGTTGGGAAACCACCCGTCTTAATGGTTCTATAATTTACGAATGAACATTTTGCGAATCTTTTCTGTTCAGGAAGCTTTTTCAGCTAAGTCCGGGGTGGCCATATTAGCTGGTGATTTCTCTACTTAGAACATATGTCCCCAGATGAGCCGCTATGAATATATTGATATATATTGATATATATATATATAGATATTCTAACAGCACAATTGCCAATGCTTTGGAGCACAGGTTCCTCAAAGATGAAAAATCGTGAGGATGCCACAAGTCTTAATGGTGCTGCAATTCACACACTAACATTCCGCTGATCTTTTCTGTTCAGGAAGTTTTTTCAGCTAAGTCCGGGGTGGCCATATTAGCTGGTGATTTCTCTACTTAGAACATATGTCCCCTGATGAGTTCAACATAGGAAAAATATGGTACTACTCAATAATTGCTGCCTAGAAACAGCTCCTCGTCCTGGATGCCACTGGGGGCGAAGGCACGGGAAGCCAAATCTCGTTCATTCCTGACAGGAAAAGCACGCGGATAGTAGTGGTTCTCTGCCAAGACCCTTGGAATATATTATTCACGCAGTTTCACCTAGTATATATATATATATATTTATTTATTTATTGGTTTTTTGCAGCCAAGAAGCTGTAGGATGTCAGAAGGCGGACTTCCGGGAGGTGGAAGCGGTGGTGCTTCCGCCATGGTATTGCACGTTGAATGGATCCCCCAGGATCCAATTTGAGCCACAAGTAGGCTTTGGACCATTCCAACCGCTCAATCGGTCATATAATTTCAATATACCTCAATATAGACATCTCCATGTATCTTAACGCAACATCACACCACCTGTATATATAATATAAATATGCAGTGTTAAGTTGTATGTATGTATACATATACATATATTTACATGTATATATGATGGCATGTTCTAAGTAGAGGATCCTCATATGTTCTAAGTCACTTAGAACATACGTCCCCCTATTCGCCGAAAATGTTCTAAGTAGAGCGCGCGTACCCACCGAAAAATTTCCAAAACGATGTTCTAAGTAGTTGTCCGGCGCTATATTCCTCTAAAATAATATGGTTTCTTGGCTGCAACAGTTCCATCTTTGCACATACGTCTTGGATGCCCAACATCCATACATCCATTTTGTCAAACATATGTTTTCTTAGTGAGATTTATGGATATAGGAATCCTCTTAGGATTTCCGTTTTTCCATGTCTTGTGGATCAGGAAAACACAACAACTGGCCATCCCTGACACCAGGAGGGCTCGGCAGTGGAAGGCGGCACAGGGTTTCCTTCCACCAGAAATGGCTCCGCCGAGGCCCGACCACAACTGACAGATGCTTTGGGACGTTGGAAATCTCCAAGAATAATCCATGGTGCTGGGATATTTACCTACACTTGGGCCATTGGGATAAGTGTTGGTGGATATACAATACATGGAGCATATGGGCATACCACAACTTCGCGGGAAACCTGTTTGGGCAGGAGGTGCCGGAGGTGCTTTGAACAGCAGTGTATCAACACATCTGTGTGTGTGATTGTGCGTGTGACCGAAAATGTGGTATTTGTTGTATCTCCCAGATATCTGAATCAGCAGCGGATCAAATAAATCATGTGTCTGACATGTGTAGAAATATCAAGCAGTAGAAACCTACCTACCCTGGGTCTTTTCGCAGGAAACTCATTGAATTAGTGAATATTCTCACTCTTGTGACATGTGTTGGCTTTCAAAAATTGACTGGTTTGCCAGCACAGAAGGACCACAGATCATACCCGGTATCTATCTACAATATACAGTATATGCTAAATGTTGCGAAATGTTGCGACAATATACAATACCAGCCAACTGTTTTTTTTGGAAACTTGGCGGTTTCTAGTGGGAAGCCATGATCTTCGGGAATTTGATCAATAAGGATAATGGGTACTTAAATAAATGGGGATATGTAGAGTCATCTTGAACAAATCTATCGAACTGAAGATTGCCAACCTATCCACGTAAAACTCAAAATGTGGGCCATGAAGGATTGCATGCCCTCCGTTTTTTGCATGCACGTCATATCATCATTGTTCTCCAACTGCAGGGCGCCCAACACGAAAACTACGAGGAAGCAGAAGCCGTGGATAGCTTGCTCAAGGAGTGAAGCGGGTTGCTGTGGATGGAAGGTTGATGTTATCCACCAACCCTTTTTCGATCCTTCATCCTTTATTCCCGTTTAACCTTCCCACTAACAATTCCATCTTAAGACATGGTTGATCATTGTTGCCGTGGTCCGCGGTGACGTGCGGATTGATTCTCCAAGCATTGTGATGGTGGACTCCATGATGCAGGCAGAATCCGGCCTGGCCCATCCCCAGGATTCCAGCCACTTGGATCACCATGTTCTTAGTGGCCCCAGCAATAACATCAATAACCTTCACAGACCTTCACTATCCCAAGGTATGGCTGGGAACTCTTAAACTCAAGAAGTGCATTGGATTGCCTCAAAAAGATAGTGTCGTTATTCAGAAAACGTTTTCACAGACATATTAATTGCAATGCGCATGTCAAGGAATATGTCACAAGATGTCACATGCACGTGTGACTTGTTGCATTTTTTGCACTTTACCTTCGGATTAATTTGCATCGTGTGTCCTGTCATCATCCCTTATGAAGGACTGATTGTCTTAATGTAATACAGTCCAATCCATTTCATATTCACCCCAGATGGCCCCCGCAATGAATAAGGCCATAGGGCCAGTGCTAAACCAGGGCTTTCTGACTGGATTTTAATCGGGGGGATTGGTCTATGAGTCCAGTTGTTTTGTTTCCCGACAGTTTGGATGCAATCTCCGCCTGCTGGGATGATCCATGAAGGAGGCCTACTCAAACATTCCCCACGAAAGGTCGGTTGAAGGTCGAAAATTGTTTCAACTGCGGCTATTCTTTGCTAGTTGGATCATGCTGGAATGTTCAAGCCGCAACTAGTTTTGACCAGGAAAGCAGCCCATGATGGACCAAACTCTACCAGTAGTCCTTGGCAGGGGCATTATGTTTGTTTGGTTTGTTTGGCAGCAGTTGGACTAAAAACTCAAACATGCGGTGTAGTGCGGTCTAGCCGGTCCGCAGCATGGTGGAATTCATTTCATGTGATCCATGCACTCAGAAACTAGGAATCTCCAGTACATTTCAAAGGTGTTTTGAAATGTTTCTTTTGATTGAGAAGTAGTTGCACATCACCCATGTTTCTACCCTCCCCGACTTTTTGGTTGTTCTTGGGTCCATTCTGCAGCTAAAGCGTTTCCAGAACATCAGCGTTGGGAAAGATGATGACACAGGCACGGTCTGGCACTTTATTTCCGGGGGGATCATCAGAACCTGTGTCCCATCTACAAATTAGATCAAATTAGGCCCGCTGATTGACATCCCTGACACCTTCATAATTCAGCTGTTCTGTGTTCATCCAGAACCTGCCTAATGCCATAGGCCATTTGTGCCACAATTTGTGGGGGGCCATTAGTCGGAGACAGACTTCATATGGGGATTGCTGTATAATGGACCATTTTGTAGTGTCAACCATCCGGGCTGTGGCGTGTCCCAAAATTTGGGCCGTACAGTAGACCAAAATATGTCAACACGTTGCCATTGTCATGTTTGGCGTCCAAACCGGGGGCAGCTCCGGCTGCAGGTGACGGTAAAGGCAAGGGCAAAGGCAAGGGCAAAGGTGGTGAGGGCAAAGGCAAGGGCAAAAGTAAGGACAGGTCAAGGGGTTGGAGAGTCGACCTGGAGATGGGACCGGGTAGGAGTGAAGATTGACCTGGGAAGCACAAAATGGGATGAACCGCAACGTGGTAAGTCCATCAAGAAACCTTCAAGTGGAAATGGGTTATACCACCCATTTTGACTTTGGGGACGGTTTATAGTTGTGCTTACCAAATTGCTTTGGGGATTAGGGATATCCCAACGGGGTGCGGAGGATTGTCAGCGAGACCTCTTTTGCAGGGCAATTGAAGCAACTGGTGATGGGTTGGTGCTGTGACTGGGGGGAGGTTTCATATCCGGCGACTGTTTTTCTAAGTTGAGCCATATTTGTGGAATATATGATATCATATATGCCTATAGTGCTTGGATTTAGAGGTAATTATTTGGATGTTTTTCATGCAGCCAGAAGACATTTTAATCTGTGCGGGACTGATGACACAAGGAATGAGTGTTCAGCCATCCATGTCTAGGGTCAATCATGTTGACTCCCACTGATATTCTGGGTTGGACTTCATGATCTTTTTGATTTTGTAGGTGAGCCGAGACAGTAGTGTTTTGTTGGTTGAGGGGTGGCTCTGGCCCCACTTCATGATTAGGGGTTTGGTTTGCAGTTGGCTGGTGAAAATATTTTTGATTGGTCAATGTTGGTAATTTGGGATGGATGAAAGTGGTTGAACATGTTGAGCCCCGAAATGGATTCCCTCATGCCACGCCAATCTTCTTGGTGGTCTGGGGTGTGTTTGGTGTTCGGTCTCTTTTTGGCATTAGTTTTGAATATTCGTTTTGAAACAACAAGCAGTGGCTGTCAGAAGAACCCATCATTCAACGGAAGTTGCCAAAGAACTGAACTCAAGTTCTGGAAAATGTTGAGCTCCCATATATAACAAACAAACACGGTTTATCTGTACGTGTGTTTTAAACGGTTTACCACATCATCATGTTTTATAGATGCCGAAATATGGGTGACCCAACCGATAACCATTGCCTATTTGCACCTGCACTGCACTTCGCAAGTAGGTTATCACCATATCATACCCCAGGTGTGCGCTATACCCTTGCAACATGACCTCGGTCTAGATGATGGTCAGGATTGGATGAATCCTGCCAGGAGATTGCCAACTCTTCAGGTTTGTGAGCGATTATGTGCGTATACACGTGTGTGTGTGTTTGTGTTTTTCTACGTCAGCCAGATATGCGCCATACCATTGGGGTGGGTCGTCACCATCTAATATTTTTTATCATACCCATGTTTGATGTTTTAAGTTGGTAATTCTGGTAATTATGACAGAATCACCAATATATTTTTTCATGTGAGAAAAAAACAGATCTCTTATTTAGGGCATGGATAGACCACCGCAACCCTTGTGGACTGGTGCTCCAGGAGCGCAAGGCCGATCAACTGGGACGGATCTTCGACCACCTGCCAGGCATGTTCTAAGCGGAGCATCGTTGAACGAAACATGGGGGTAGACACGTCTTGTGCAGTGATGTGGAGTTACAATCAACCAGAATGGGGATTGATATGTCTGAAAAGAATTCAAAAGCAATAGCAAAAATTCAATAGGAGTAATTAAAAGCTATAATTAGTCATATTTCATAAATAAGGAGGAGTGGTTGATGGTAGGAAAGCGGCTGGGCCAATTGATTTAGTTTAATGGGCCCATTTAATTCAATTAATGGGGATTGCGGTATCAGTACCTGCCAATATGGGAACCCAAGCAACATGATACACCAAGTAGGTTTGGAGATGCCTTGGACGACAGAGGGTCTTGGGCTTTTTTGATCCTATAATGACCAGTCGGAATTCCCGCATGTGGCCCACAACAGGCATGTTTTGAAGAAAAGATTATGAAGACCTTGTCTTTGGATCCCCATCCCTTGCTTCCTCATTGTAGGGGCGCACCCAACTTGGTATCAGAGAAGTCTTGGCTCACTTGGTTGGAACATAACATGAATTCCCAAAGAGAATGTGGTAGAGTTCCCCCAGAATTTGGCTGAGATCACAGAGCAGAATCAGCTGCAAGGCTGATTCAAATGATTCAGTTGATCGTTTGCTGAAGCGAGTGGATCCTCGCATGCTCACATGGCAAGTTGTGTCACCATGGTGTGGGAGACAGAAGGATTTCTCAGCCGAAGCCAAATTGGAGGCTGGGAGGAGATTGACATCAAAGTTCAAGTTCAACAAGCCCTGGACAACACTGAGAGGTTTGGACCATGCTTACTGTACTGTCTGGCGCTGATGAGGAAGACCGGACGACGCCGGACGATCCTGATGCAGCTCAAGGAGAGGAGGATTCAGAGACAAGTCCAACGGGGCATTTCGATTCTGTGGGACAGAATCAGGGTGGTTGAGTGGACAGTGCAAGGAGCGGTTTTAAGCTTGGAACTGGAATCTTTTCAACCATCTTTTGCGATGTGTGAAGGCAACCGAAAGGAGCAGCGTGCCATTGTTCGATGGCCTGCCATCCGCACGTTCAACGCTAATGCCACCAAGGGGTTGGTCATTTGTTGATCTATTTCTTCAAGTATTGGTAAAAGTCGCATCTTGGATTTTTAAACATCACTCTAAAATGGTTGTTGTTAGTTATTTCAACCAAGGTACCCAGGTCTGTCATGTTCAAATACGATTTCGCCTGTCGTTGGGTCAAGCCCGAATCACTGCTCTGTAGAGGTCGAGAAGATGGGGAAGGACAGCTGGGCGTTGCTGAGGGGCTTATTCCATCCAGCAATGACATTTTAGGGGTAGGTAGAACCATGAAAAATGTCATTTTACCATCAAGCATGCACATTCATTCATTTCAAAAAAACACATCAATTGATTTTGTCTCAAAAGCGGGGATGCGCCCAAAGTGTATGGCCATCAAGATATTCTATACTGGGGAAAATGAACGCTTAACCCACAGCATGGAATTGGGGGTCCCATTTTGGAGATAACCTGATAAGGATTTTGTGAGCGAAACTACAGTAATTACTGATAATTACTGTATATTGTATCATATCATATTATACTTTATTTACAAGTAGGGTCCACCATTGTTTAAGTAACCCGTTTCACGCTTCTCATTGGTCCGACACACACAGGACAGTAAGCCATCTACAAGAATCGTTCACTAAACCGACAGACTTTAATCAATCACCCTGGTGGGCCCGGCCGTCCCTGTCAACGACTGCAATATGACAGTGTTTCCACGTTTCCAGTGTTTGATCATTTTGGGATGTCACGATATGTCACGTTTGCTTTCATGGAATTCTGGAAGGTATGTAGAATGCGACTGGCTGCTGGTTCCAAATTTCCTGTTCTATTGATCCCAATTCCAAATGAATCCTCAGAAGGTAACCAGACCTCCAAACAACCCGAAATTCCTCACGACTTACATGTTTGGAAGCGACATTATCTAAGCCATCGTACTTGCAACTGTTTCCATTTTTTCCAAAGCTTCTGGCACGGGGTCGTTTATCCCAAAGTTTTCAAGACTTGATTTAGTTGGTTTGAAGGAAATCAAAAGCAGCCCACCATATTTAAGATCCTGAAATCCACGGGGCTCCTGCAAAAGAAACCAGCCAAGTAAACCCACTGACGACTCTAGGAGAGCCTTTAGAAGAAGGTGAGGAGGCGCGAAGCCATGGGTAGACCGGTGAAGTTCAGGTGATTTGTCCGCCAGAAATCTGGGATAAACAGAGCGAGCAAGCTTGGGATCAGTATATGGTGGGTTTTCATGAGTTGTTGTTTAGCTATTTAGACGGAGAAATGTTTATCAACTACCGTAGTACAGGATAGCTAAGATTTGCCATGTCAATGTGGCTATTTGTGATACCTGCTGGTAATTTACTA
>CAMXCT020000247.1:5000-140000 GCA_947184155.2 Cladocopium goreaui | reverse complement strand
TAAAACCCGATTTCTAATACATAGTTCAACCAACCATTTCTAGGTTGCCAGCCACCTGCCATCATTCCTTGTCCACGATGGCCCCCGACCCTCCGTCTTTATTTGCAAACAGTTTTGTAGCAGCGTCCCAGGTTTGTGTACCATTACTTGAAGCAAAAGTTGGAGTCAGAGGCATGTTGACACGGGGTCCATCTTGTCACCATTGTCAATGCTTTTTCAGTAGGAAGTTCCAAGACATGGATGGAACAGTGGAGGCGCGTCGCAGCCTTTGATACCATTCTTATTGGAACGAATTGTGTCGGCATGTACCGGCTGTTTTGATGTTCTTTCAATTTTGACAAATGCTGCCAAGTGTCAAGCATATTTTATACAAAAGTCTCAACCACCAAAGGGGTCACATCAGTTGGGACAGGTTTCCTGATTCATTAAAGAATCCTACCCCCACCAGCTAGTAGAAAGAATCCGGAGAAGTTGGTGATTGAAAATCTTAGACCCCAGCTACCCAATAATAACACCACTGATTACATCTTACCTTTGTCAGCTGCTGAATCAAAAAAAGCACTGGGAAGTCCCAGCTTGTCAGAACCTAAAGAATTAGTCATAGTCATGTTCCATGATGTTCTAGTGCTAGGACTCGAAGCCGGTTTGACTCTTGTATCAATGATCAACCCTAGTTGGGGATAGGTATTCAACAACTTTTTGTTGGGATCAGTGCTGTAGTACAATTTATCCAGGCACCGATCACACTTTTTGCATATGTTTTGCTAAAATCGGCAGAATGATTGAGAACTTGAGTACTATTAAATAACATATACCGAAATATATCCAATCCATCCCAATCCACAACTGGAGCCTATCACTATCCAAAATAGATTAGCTTGGTAGGCTCAGACTGTCAGACTGAACCCTCACAGGATGCTGGAAAGTTTGGGATGCCCAGACGGGACGGGTGCTGATGGGGACGCTCATGAAATGGTTTCAAGTTTCCAACTCCACGTAAAATAAAAACATGAAAACCCCAACTATGTGGTTTTCCCCAGATCCTGCCTTTTGAACCAGCCTGGTTCATTTTGTTTTTTTCCATCCGTTGACAGATGCATGTCATACATTCATATACATTCATGTACATTATAAAACATTCCTGCCATTTTTCCAGTCAGTTATGGTTCATGATGGTTCATGAGACAAAAGGGATCCAAAGCAGTCGCTCCCAGGCGTGTGCTTTGGGTCAACGAGATTGAAGAAACGGGTTTCCAATACGACTTGCGGATCGAGGATATGGTAAATCATGGGACTGGCACATGTGGGGGTTGGAATAGGTTCCAGAAATTCTGATTAAATCCATGTTTTGGCTGATTGGATCTAGCTAAATCCTCTTATATATTCTTGGCAGCTTAATTCACGGGATGTTTGAAGAGATGTTCATGTGGATGGCATTGGGAAATGGGGAGATGTGAAATAATTCAATCGCATGTATGTTTGCTTGACAGCGCGCCCGTCAGAAAGCTCGACTTTGCGGAATGCGAAGCCCGCTTGAAGCAACAAAAGACACAACAACTATATAGAGATTGCACACTGCCTGATTGATGCTGTGAACCACCATGATGCATCAAGTTTAAATGTGAGGATGAGATCTTGGCAACTAACCCCCCACAGATGCTTACATTGGACCAGGGTGGCATCACCGTGAAACGTCAGGAAACATACAGTAGCATGGACGATGATAGGTTCAGAGTGGTTTTCCAAAAGTAGGACCGGGAAATATGGTTCCGTCATTTGCTGGGATCCTGTTCTGTGTTATTCTCAGTGTTCTGCAAGATCTGCGTGAATTCCATGATGATGAGGAGGTCGATGAGGATGATGAGGGTTCATGTTTTTGTCTTAATTGTTCAAGCGAAACTTTGTGAAATGTCCAGGCACACTTAGCGAGACATTGACAAAAGACTGGATGAAGCCCTGGTGAATGTAGGAAAAATATGGACAAGCACTTACATAGTGCCCAAACCTTTCCCCCCTTCCGCATGTTTTTCTGCGGGGCATTGTCTAAATATTGTTTTCGCTGTACTTCTACATATGTACAGTATATAGTGTAAATCCCGATAATGTAAATCCCTAGCGGTGCAGGTTCACTCAATTAAATTATGTTTCAAATAGAGTTTTGATGGTTCAACATGGTTCAACCACTTCAATCTGCAGGTAGGTGCCCAAACCTTGGTCCAGGACGGCAACGGTGAGGTCGACGCTTACGTGGAAGTGAAGACCTCGCGTGCCAAGGTGTGCTGCTCAGAGGTTTCGGTGGAAGCTGCAAAACTGGGGACCGAGCTGGATAAAGCTAGTGGAATGGTATATATAAATATATAAATATACTGTATAATATATATATATATATGTGTGTATATATATATATATGAATGCATGATTTTTATGGAGAGATATGCTGATATACTCAGAGCTAACCTAATGGAGTTTATTGCAGGTGTATATGACTGGTTAGATAGGTTAGTGGATGCATGTTTTTGTGATGGAGGAATAAGGAATATCCTAACCGGCTGAACAAAAAGTTGTTGCAGGGATTTGCACTAACTACGGTTGTCCATGTGTGAGCTGCCACCATTGCTTTGTCCAATGGCACGGGATACCCAAATGGCAATTTCAGACAAACCCGATAGAAATGTGACAGGATTTAAGAGAGGAAACTAAAAAGATGTGAACCACAAACAATGACTAAAACCCACAAACAAAACTGCCTGTGTTTTTAATCAACAATTTACATTTGTGTTCCTTTCATTCCCCTAATCCAGGGACAACTATCCCAAGTTGACATTTATATGTTCAACAGAGTTGTGTTTGACTGCCAACCATAAATTTAAAGTGTTTAGGCGGGGGATGGCATTTAAAATTTCAACAGTTTTTAAGGTTGGTTGCAAGTGTCGGTAGTGAACCATGTCATACCTGATTGGTGGGTTCAATGGTGATGTATTTTCCAGCCTGGCTGGGATCTCAATCGAGTAGTATCCTTGGGACAATTCAACCGCCAGCCAGATATATGTTGTTTATCATTTTGAAGTCATGTTATTTTATGGATTCAATCCCTATCTCGCTATGGCAGGTGCTTCATCAGCCCCACGTGGATCCACCAGAAATGCCTAGTGTGGCTGAATCATGAATATTCTATCATATTCCAGTTTTAATAGGCTGACCGCAGAACCATGGGCGTATCCCTATGCCCCACTGTTCCATGGGTTTATCATCATGCCCATGTTTTGGTTTTCATTGTTCCTTTGCTTCCACCTGTTGAAGATCAAATAAAGATAAATAAAGTTAAATCTCCATGTTTGTCAGTTCAGTCCACATTTCTCATGTGAACTCCCAGTTGTTTGTTGGTGAAATCCTCTGGGTTCCAAACTATCTCCTATTTGTCATGTGTTCTCCCAATCAGAAGCTAACACAGCGTGGGTCACTGATCCATCGGCCAGGACAAACAACTTTTTGAGTTGCCTGGCGGCATCCCGATAGTCATAGCAGTGGATGTCAGGGAGCCTTTCCCAAAATGAGACGATTCCAAGGGTGACTGTCAATGGGTTTGAGGATATATCAAGGATATATCAAGGTATAGAGTAGATATTTTTGGTCAACCAAAACGAGCATGTAGCAGATGCAAAAAGGACGAATAAAACATGAGCACTTGAACAGGAGCTAACCTGACATTTACCACCGGATAGTGGGCATGTCACATGACCAGCAAAGCTGAGGATCAAATTTACATCTACAAGGGATCACCAGCAGAACTTGGGGTATGATTGATACAACCAGAAAAAAACGCCTTGAAGAGAAGCACCAAAGTGAAGATATATATATATATAATTCTATAATTATATATATATATAATTATATATATACTGTAGTACTTGTAGTACTGCAACCAACGAAGCTGCGAACACGCCCAGCAAGAATCCAAAAAGAGAGAGAGAGAGAGACTTGAGAGCAAAGGTTGTCACCGGAATATCAATGATATCACTAATAATATTGGGGTCACCTCAGTAGTTTTGGGGTCCCCAAAAAAGATGCAACAGTAAAAAACGATCAACATACTAGAAATTATGGGAAGTTGCCATCTTTCGGGGACACCTGGAACCAAATGTGGTGTTGCTGCTAGCATATTGGTATTTGGGGACCACATACAGCTGTAACAAAAGATTCAGATGACATGTCTAAATGGCAAGGGGCGATTTGGATACAATCACTGCTTTGTGGTTCCAACTTGTGACATGTGATGTTCAACTCTATTTTGCATGATCCCAAATTAAATAACTCTATAATACTGAGGGAATGGGCGGAAACCACCAACAAGATTGGGATGGGCGGCAATATGCCATGAAGAGGGCAATATGAGAAATATGAGAAATGATCCTTGGTTTGTCTTAGGACCAACCATGCTAGATTTCTGTTCCCCAAACAATATACTGTAGATTATTCAGGGATCCTTTTATATATATGTGTTTCTTAGTGGTAAATCAGCAGTGGTCAACACCGCCCCAACATGTGATACCAGTAGAGGAGGTATTTCAGGGTTACCCTGTTGTTAAAATTTAACCTCCAATCGGACTGGCTGCGCCTGAGGATGAGTTATCGAGAATGGACCTTTGCACAGAAGGACCAGCCCCAAGCCTTTTGGAATTGCTGCATGAAAGTCGTGCATTTCGACGACCGACTGGGTCATAACCTCCTTATGAAAAACAAACAATGGGTGATCCTTGGAAATGGGGGATGCAATGAGTTTCATGGCAATTTTATTGGAATCAATCATGAATTGGAGTAGTAGCTGGGTGAAGTCACTGCATCACTATAATGGGATATTTCATGGGATACGGTCCCCACTTAGTCATGATGGATCGTACCTTCAGGTTCTGCCAGCAGCTGATTGACTCGATTGATGGATGAATGGTGGGTTTATGATGGATGACATGCAAGCTCCTTTAGTGGGGGGTGTTGGGGATATCCCACAATGCACAACCTTCTGAAGTGATACCAGATGGGCATAACCAACCAGGTGGATTTGTCTGGAAAAATATGAGATTGCCTAAAGGGACGGAATTCTAGGCTACATGTCTATATATTTGGATTTACGACAAGCTGGAACGTAAATATCTTAAATATCTTCCAAGCAACGACCAAGCACTATCTCTCGTATGTTCATTGTTGTTCCCAGTCTTGGTTGGCTACGGATGGCTAATTTGCTCATGCATGCTGCCGTTACGTTCCCCCTAGTAGCCAAAAACTATCCCCCAGTTACTGACAAACCAATAGGATGACTATAATGGCTTGCATGGCTAAATATTAACTCAAATATTCCCAGATACCACTTCAGCCAAGTCACGCCTGAATGTCTCCATTCATTTGGTGTTCAATCCCCATGGCATTTCCGTTTGTGAATTTTCTCTGTCGCTCAGTTGTGGGTGGTCAGGAAAGATCCTCAATTTTGAACGGTGAACAACTCCACTTACCAACCATAAACCTAGCTTAATTCCTCACGTCTTACAGAAGATTAAGTCTCTTGTTCAGAGTGTAAACTGCAAGCTTGAACCTCCAAATTGTTGACTGCCAGGAGGGTGGAAAGTTCGTGATCTTCCGCGTCTCCAATGCTGGGAAGGTCGTGCTGACCATGAAAATCTGCAGTCCAGGGAATGTGGTAATCTGGTCACCCAATCAATATCGAATATCATCTAATCATGTTTATTCATGTTTATTCTACCATCTGATGATATTAAAGGCTTTAAAGAATCGGTGATGTACTCATGCTGGCCAGTGGCCATCAAGCCGGCGAAATCTAAAGATAGATCCCCCCTGGTTGGCAGATTTAAAAAAAAGTATCCAAAACATGCCAATCTCACCAAACATGTGTTGTCATCCCAACATGTGCGTTTTTCATGAGTCAAAATCCAATGTGAAGTTTTGTTTCAACCGCGTGTCTAGCTATCATCAAGCACCAACGTTAATCATAGTCCAGCCATATGTTTTGGATCTTTAATGTCGGTCATATGTCAGACATCTAAGCTATACTCTACCAATTCTAGCCACCACTCTACACATAGTTTACCCATCCCGAATATCGCTCAACTTTAGATATTCTTATGGTGGATATGGCGGGTCCCCATATCGAATGATGGTTCTCTGTGGATCATCCAGGAAGACGTCGAGCTGTGTTCCATCACCAATCCGTTTCGCCAATGGAAGGCAGGATGCCCTTGGGCCTTCAGTGCCCACCGGCAGGATGTGTGTTCTTTGCGGAGTGGATTGTGCATGGTAAACCCAGAAAATATAGCAACTGTATCAGTATTGATTGCGGATCGTAAGAACAAAACCATTGCATATGGTTTCTCAACAATTCGTAGACCCGCTTTTGGGGGCACTGGTTATAGTTAATTAGAATACCCTCAAATACTTGACAGTGTACATGCGAACTAACAGTCTTTGGAGGTTATTCATTTTTGTTTATGCTTGACCCAAAGACAGCAAAGTTTGTATATAGCTTCCGTAATCCTTCCGTGACAAAAGAGCAACTCTCGGATGCGAACCATCCCCAGAAAACGGTCCTTTGTCACTATGATGGTTCATCACGAGTCACAATCCGCATGCAGGAGATGAACTTGGGACTTTGTTTGACTCTCTGATCACCCATCGCTTGTACAAACTTCTGGGGTTCTAAGGTTCTGAGGTCCGTTGACCGTCGAACCTGTGAACTATTTTGCAGCGTTGGGTCAGGAAAAGATACTGAAAATCAGGACCTTGGCTTCGCACAGAGGACATGTGAATTAAATACTTACGTACATTTACAACTTTGAAACATCTTGGGATGTGCATGTGCATCTACGGAAAGCAAAGATTACATATAACTTAGGGGTAAGCAAGTACGCCAGAAGCGTCCATGTTCCCCATCCGTTTGCCAGTCTTCTCCTGTTTGCTGGTTTCTTGAGCAGGGGATGCACAAATACTGCGCAATGAGCGACCAAACTGCGATGATATCTATCCGAGAAGGTCATGTGTTGGAATGGTCATCCAGGGGTCCCAAAAGGACACATTTTTTTGTTGTTTTCCATTGAGGTTTGCTGGAGACTTTATTCGCTTCTAGTTTGATGATTCGCGATTCTATTTGTTCAAAGGGTTTAGGGTTTAGGGGGATCACTGTACATTGGCATTCCATGCCATGGTCGGTGATCATCAGTACGCTGCAGCGCCCATTGAGTATGAAGATGAAATTGTTGATGTATAGGTGCTCCGTCCGTTTGTTTATATGTATATGTGATAATGACTTTATAGAAACAGACCAGAATTCTTGACCCGTTGTGACTGGTCATACAGTCATACCTAATACCCAGAGCTAGCTTGTGACACTATACATGGATGTATACAATTGAAAGAGATTCCTACATGATCATTCTAGATAATATTGTGGTGTCATAAACCCAATTCCCTCTTATTTTCTCCACTGCACCACCTTTGATTTGTGCTAGGGTGTCTCTTGCGCCATCACCAACCATGGGCTGATGCTCAAGCTGAAGAATTCAGCAAGGACCAAATGCAGTTGAGACATGTAGGCTAAGGCGTTCCACTTGTGTACATGGGTCACACTTGGATGACTTTGAACCAACACAAATGAGAATACGGCTGAAGAACATGGATGGTTATAAATGGGATGTGTTGATACAGATGCATTGCTAACATGGTTTGGCTTTCAAGTTTCCACCATTCCAAAAATCTAACATTACAGGTAGACCTCAGTCGGGGAATAGCTCTTCAAAGGTGAAGAAACTTCCACCGTGATCCGGCGACATGATTGGGCTTTTGTTGGGCAACATGAAACATATGGAACCCCACAAATTGATACAACTGGACAGTTACCTGCGTGCATCCAATCTTGAACGCTGAATTGATAGCCTCTGTTTCGTAACAGATGTTTTTGGGACAAAAGTCAGGCACAAGGAGGTCGCCAATCCATCCTGGGGTGGCAGGCCAGACCCGATGCAAGGGATGATGATCACCCCAGAACAGAAACTGAAACAACCAGTCAACCTATAGTAACTACAGGTCTTCTACAGTACTATTGAGGGGGCTCACTGGGCTTGCCCCAAATAGTAGATACAGTAGGAGATAACCATATGAACTATTCACAAAAGTCACGCATTTACCCACCGCTTCCTCGGTGGGCCATTTGAGCTGATGCCATGGGTGCCATGCGCTTCTCATGGCTCTTTTTCTTGGTCCTCACAGGCCCAAGGGAACCCCTCTGTGTTTTGTTTCACAGGAAACATGTTGGGAAATCCAGCACTAAATTGGGACCTCACTTCATTTTGCCAAGGCAATATGCCGGGAGGTCCAGAATCAATAGAACTGCTAGATGGTTCCATGGGGATGGTGTTACCTATGTTATATTTTTTTCCCGATTGGGCGGCTCAATCGCCAATCAGTCCTGTCTTCACACGGGCCAAATAGACGACTTGGCGGGTGATTAGTTGTTTGTTGTTTGAAACAGATGTTGGAATCACACCTTCGGTAGTTGCTTACAGAATTTAGACATATATTAGCTCATTTTAATTACATAATTACATATAATTTCTGTATTTTGAACAGTTCCAGAAATTTTTGACAATTTGTTAATCAGCCAAAGATGATGATTTGAGTGCTTTGGGAACTCACCTCCACGGGAGCATTCGGTGAGCAGCGTCGCTGAAGCTTCCCGGAAGTTTGATCATGGATGAAATGATTATCGAAGTGGTAACGGACTTTGATTGTTTGAACTTATAGGGATGGGGCACAGGGAACTACGGGATTTCAGAAAAGCGAATGCGAAAGTAATAATGTAATTTAATCTATATTAATTATAGTGTAAACGTTTGAAACCAGCTGCGGTTCTTTAGATAAAGCAAGAGTTGTCTCTGACTTCAAAGGCGGCAAAAAAAACTTAAAAGGCAGCGAGCTTCAGAGAGTGGCAATTCCATCTTGGGAATGAAATCCTTCTGGAATTTCTATACAATCAACAGATCTCAACGTGATACTTGTAGAGAACCATAGATATCAATGAATCATGTTGAATTATATAGTTGAAACGTATGCATGGGTGGTTTGGAACTAGAACGCCTTGTCCAATGACGATCACCGAAGGCAAAGCACTGGACTCATCTTTTATCACCGAGCTACAAGGGATAAAATTGTCTAAAAATCAGCTGAAGGCTGAAGGCATCTTAGAGCATATAAAATTGCATCAACCCATACAACCTCATCATAAGCCAATATCAAATAAATAAATAGTTCTAAATCGCACTTCATTGCGCTAAATCATTCAATGATTTTGAATCATACAAGATCAGACTAAAGTTCCATGATGGGCAGACGTGCCCGAAGTTCGTTGATAAAATATCTGTCAAATCCCTCGTCAGGATCTTCCTCCGAGGACAGGGGTTGCGCTTCGCAGGGCAAGTGTGAAGTTGTTAAGTGTAATTCCTATGATAGAAACAGTGTGTACATAAAATACACATGTGTAGTATATTCAAATGTATGCATGTGTTATTGTTTAAAAAAAACACATCCATTTTCTATGCATTATACATAACATATTCATGTGTATATATATATATACACTATGTATTGTATGTATACAAACATACATACCTATGCATGTGCATACACACAGTCACCCCGGGGAAGACAAAAAACGATTATGTTCTCATATCAACGTTTGAGATTTCGACATGATTTTCCACGATTTTCTGCGGCTATATTTGTGAGATGAAGATGAGTCAATATCTACGGGACCATTGCGGGACTTTTGGTTGACGGGAGATGGCGATCTATACCTACAAGCGACCTGTTTTTTGGTGTGAGCGAAAACGTAGCATAGTTTTTGGGTGCACACAGAGATGTATCAAATTGATCCAGATCATGAAGCATGGCGTATTGTTAAAGTATTATAAACCATGTTAAACGATCCTAAAACGGGTGTCAATACTTTTGCGCCATGCCCATATGTGCCACGGTCAAAAACTTGATTATTATTAATAATACATTTGTTTCTGCATGGTCATTTTCGGGATGGTCATCCCGTTAAAGAGGTGAATACACCATAATGGTGGGACCTGACCATGACGTGGTGCCTGGGGGAAGTTTGGCCCGAGACAACGCTTGTTCCGTGCCACACAATGGACGGCATCTCATTGGATTGCCCGCGCCCGAATCTTGACGCTGCTACTATGTATAGGAAACCTATATGGAAATCTTACATCTTTGGTGAATACCTAAAACATTCTAAAATGAATAAAAATGAATAACTAAAGATCTGCGCAAATCTGAGGTTTGACTTGAACGTCCGCTCCTCTTCTACATTAGCTGAAGTCATCTCGAGTCGATGACAAATGGGGTTGTCTGAACATTTTGGGAAAACCCTGTCGAATCCCATCGATTATTATTGTTTCTCATTAACATTAACATAATTTGGGGTATCACCCATACTGAGACAAACCCAACCGACTCGTGATTTGGTTTTACCTCCCAGCACACAAACCAGTTATAGGGGCTGAGGCAAAACTGCTGGTTGCATCTCGAAGGACCCACAAGCATTGTTGCTCATTATGTGTATGTACTGTACTGTATATCATACATTATCATACCACATTCACATCTTGCTCCATGCGAGTTGTGACTCGACTTTGTCACCAACTCTTGGACTGAGCAATCTTAAACACATGATAACACATGACAATGTTGCTTCTGATTCATTCTGACACCAAAACATGTGGATGTGTTAAGGGTCCAAAAACCTGAAATCAGCCGCTTATAAGTTGCTGTCCTACTTTACGCAACACGTATCTTTGTGACAGTTGCACTGATTAGTACTGATTGGGCTCTCACATGAGTAGGTATGTCCTCATCAAACTACCTGGTAACAACCTTAAAGCACATGATCGGAACTCTGATGACACCTCTGATGACATGTACCGCAACACAGACCCTACCAAATAGGGGTTGGAAGACCACATTACCGTTTGGAAAACAAACAGTGTTCCAAGTCTGTCTTAGGTAAGGGGATGATGCGTACTCCAATATCTTTCACTTTACTGAGGCTCTTTGACTCCGTGTTTAGCTCCAAACTCCTCATGGAACATCTACCCTCCAGCACGCTAACCTGGATGCAACACATGCATGCATGGAGGTTTTCCTCTAAAGAATGGGTGTTGCTGAGCCGTGCTTTGTTACCAGTAAGCAGTGATTGATAGCAAGGTGTTCTTTTGCTTAATCAATTCTTTCAAGCAGAGGCACACCTTCAAATCCAACATGACACCCCAAGAATGGTCAAATATGATGAGAGCTAAATCCACCTACAGTGGAGCCCCAGCTATGTTTCTTGGGAACACCAATCGTTTCGTTCCATTTTGCGTCGACGCTTGGCTTAGATTCTTAGACATTGTTAGACCATGTTGCTCAGGAAAGCAGTGGAGCTGTTGGATGATGGTGTGGAGAAGTGCGGGGTCTGCCCTGAGAATTTCACGATGCCCGGGAAGAAGTTTTTGAGTAGCAGTCAGCCTGAAGACAAAGTTGTGGCTGACGACTTCCCAATTTTTGGTGGAGGTCCAAGGGGGAGTTGTGCGGGAGGATATATAATATTACACAATTGTGTTGAACAAAAGGGGACTTGGATGGATTTGGTACTCAAATTGCAAAGATATCAAACTGCATGACAAAAGAGGAAAGCAATGAAGCAATGGTTGGGGTTTCATGCCAAATAGGCCCCAAATCCCATGGTTTCCCGGTCAGAAATGACCAATCACAACGGGAGGATTTTGGGGACCCCATGGGTTTTTAGATCTGCGAAATCACCAAGTTTATCACATCAATGAAGAGGACATGGCCTGGATTCTTGCCGCTCAGAGTTGAGTCATTTTGTGATGTGGCATTCCATGCCCATACAATCATGATCAGATCCTTATTTTATGAGATCCCATCCACCGCACATTCAATACATATGTGTATATATATACCAGTAGTACCGCACAAGGCGGTGGCGGAAGTTTCAAGAATAGAAAACCTATAGGAGAGGTTGGTTGTTGTGAATCAGGGATGGCAAAACGAATCCACTGATGGACCAAAAGGTGCTTGAGGTCTCCTCTCTGTCTCTCTCGTTCTCTGACTATCTACCTACCTATCTATCTTCTATGTATCTATCTATCTATCTAGCTATCTATCTCTCTCTTTCTCTCTTTCATCTAATTACCTATCTACCTATCTACCTATCTACCCATCTACCTATCTATCTCATTATCTACCTATCTATCTCATTATCTATCTATCTATCTATCTACCTACCTACCTACCTACCTACCTATCTATCTATCTTTATGAATTTGATCGTGGTAGTTTTGATGTCGATGTTGGGGAATTAAAACTTGAAAAAAAGGTGACTAAAAGGTGATCAGCAAAACCTGGAAAAAACGTAAAAAAGACGTGGCCAGACAGGCAGCCAAGAAGAGAGAGGCAGCCAAAAGGTGAAACAAACAGAGAAAGCAAACGGACAAGCAAAACTGCATGCACAGGAAAATGCAGGTCTTCAAAATGGATTGGAAATAAAACAAGGGTAAGTGCACAGTTGTGGTGAGCACTTGGACACGAAATTTCATGTGTTTGATTGTGCTTTGGCACCTTTCCAAATCTCTTGCGGACATGTTTGATGCAGGACATGAAAGCGTTATTGCCAGATTTTGTGTGCTTGTGTGTTGCCGTTTTTAAGGGCAAGACGTAGACGGGCACTGAACTGCCAATTTGCCATGAGTTGGGCAGAGCTAGAAGAAAGCCTGTTAGAGGTTTCCCGAACTAGGGCGGCCCAAGCGGTGGTGGCTGATGCTTGCCGCTGCGGTTCTGATGATGAAGTTTCCAGTGTGTCCAACAAGAGTCACAAGAGTTCACCATACTTCCAAGGGAGTTTGTCCAACACAGTGAAAGAGAATGGATATCAAATGCCCTTGTCAGCGCCGTGGTGGGCAAAACTGTTTCCACTTCATACTGCCCACCTGTTGCCCCAGAGTGGACTGCAGCAGTTTAGAGCAGCGAGTCCCTTGAAGTTGGTTTCCGGGTGCACGGCTAGTTTCGCAGAAGCTGCAGTGCTGAAGGTGCCCGCAGAGTGTTGTGAGCGCAACGTTTTGATTTGGAATTTGGCGTGGATTTTACAAGCAGTTGCGTCGGCAAATGTTTTTTGTTTGGCTATGGCGTCTCCTTTTGTCTCATTTTGTTTGCCAGGCGTTTGGGATCAACTTTCGCTGCTTGTCGTGCTCTGAGCCCACAGAGAAGTTTCGCGAATTCGCTTTGGCGAACCATAGTGATGTGATCCAATGCTTTTATCGCACCATGGGTGAACAAAGCTTGCAAAAGACTTGTGCACTTCACACAGAGTCCACCTGCTCTTCCCAACGCAGCCCGGAGCAAGCTGATCTCCTGGTGTTTGGGACCCCTTGTCCACCCTTTAGCACACAGAGACCAGACCGAATGAAACGCAGTTCTGATGACGTTGTGAAATCCCACCGCCTGTACACAGTGACTTTTGAGGAAAGCCTGGCACTGTTAGAATCTGTGGAGCCGAAAGCGGCTATCTTGGAGCAAGTATCAGGTTTCGGTATGGCAGCGCATGACATGGACACCTCCTCTCCGAAAGACAGGCAGGACAAACAAGATGTTTTGCGAAACGCACATTGGGTTTGCACGCGGACTTTTTTCCCAGCTGCCAGGTGGGGGTCTCTGGATTTTAATAAAGGTGCAACTCCTTCTCCTTTTCTTGTTCCTTCCTTCCTTGCTTCATCGCCTTGCCAGCTCCAGATGCTGCGGAGTGCTAAGGATGCTGTGGAATGTGCTTGGACGCGAGACTAGGATGCTGTGGGCCACGCCTGGGCCCGAACCCCATCAATTGCGAGCCTGGACCCGAACCCCACATCGGACATCGCGAGCTCCGGATGCTGTGCCTGGCCCGAACACCAAGAGCTCTGGATGCCGTGGGCCGCGCTTGGACCCGAACTCATGCCAGAGAGAATACGAAATAGAATGCCAAACGGAAAATCAGAGTTTATGTCACATAGACTGCCAGATAGGATGTCAGAATAGGTGCCAAATAGAATGCCAGAATGTATGCCTGAAAGGATGTCAGAATAAATGCCAAAAAGAATGCGGGAATAGATGCCAGAAAGACTGTCAGGATAAATGCCAGAAAGTATGTCAGAATAGATAAAGAATGTCAGAGTATATGCCAAAAGAATGCCACGTAAAAGGTCAGAATATACTCTAGAAACTATGTCAGAATATATAGTGTGCCAGGGTGGAGATCACTCGAAGAAAGAAATTTTCTCGTACGTGCTAAATTTGAACTTGGTCATTTTGAGCTTCTCCACCTTCCACCATGTAGGTTTTTGGGCTTGTTGATGAACCGCAAGTGGAAGCATGGTGGATACCACGTTGTCACGATGCTTTTGGACAACATCATTTGGGTGAAGCAGCACCGTCTCAGGCAGGAATTGGGGTGTATGGGTTGGTTTTAGGCAGTGGCAAGAGACAAGACTGAGTTGCCAGTGAGTGATGCGCAGGCGACTGAATGTTTCAGATTCTTTTTCCGCAGCTTTTGGTTTAAGTCAAGTCGGCGATCCAAACAGCGCTGACTCGATTGTGGATTAGTAGCGCAGTGCTCTTCAGCCTTAGGCTTGGAGAACATGCGCTGCGGGTGAATGTCAGATGAACATCTTTTGGGCGATGAGTCCAATGATGAAGGTGGCTGGGGCAGTCTGCTGAAGACGCCCGATGACCATGAAACTGGCGCCAGTTCCTCCAAGAAGCGAGTTGGCTCTGGACGTCCTGTAGGCAGCGCCCTATTCAGAAGAGTAGCTGCATCCATTCAGGCAGCCGGTTCAGAACGAAGTGATCAAAGACAAATGAGACAGACTTGGCTGTTGACTACTTTGCAATCCTTGCAACCCATCACCAGCTGCTCGAACAGACAGCGGCTGCTTGGCTCAACATAGCTGGAGGTGATCTCCATGGAGGTGGCCTTGACCAAGGGGAAGGTCCTGTGACATGGGATGACTTTCTCCGGCAGAAACTTCCTCCAATTGAAGCCGTGCCAGTGGCGGTGGGTGGCGAAGCGCCTGCAGATGATGATAGAGAAGATGATGACCTCGGAGGTTTGGTGAGCCTCCAAGCTCCTGTCCAGTCAGATGGCGGGGTTGAATTTGTGGATCGCGACTGGGTCAAGATCATCAAATCTTTGAAGCAAAAGTTTATTGCTTGGATCAAGTCAAGTTCTTCCTCCCAAATCTCTTTGGCTGGCAGGTTGGTTGTGATGCGGCTTTCCATGGATCCCTTGGTCCGTTTGATGCATACGTTTCTTGAATTAGCAGGGCGAAAGTGGGAGGAACAGCAAGAAGCCAAAGCAGCTGCGGGGCAGCCGCGCAGTTACAGAGTTCTGGAGGCATGCCGGGGCGAAGATGCGAACAACTTTTGCCAAGACCTGGGAAGAAGTCACCACACCATCCCCGTAGCTCTGCCACTGAAAGACATGAATTTGGCAAGCCGAAATTTGTTTTTCCGCTTGTTGTCTCGAGCAGGGTGCAATCTACCAGTTACACTGCTCCCGTCTAGGAAGGGTTGCCCAGTGATGTTGTTCTCTTGCCTTCTCGACGGGGATGCCGCGACGCTGTTTTATCAACAAAGGAAGTGCCTTCATGATTCCTTGACAGCAGCGTTTGTGCATTCTTTTCCAACGGCAGAAGCTGCTCTGTCCCCAACTGGCAAGGACATTTTGTTGTCCCTCGCTCTGATCATTGACATGGACATCAGCCAAATTGAGGCAAAGCATGCTGCTGTTCGGCGAATTGTCAAAGCTCGATCACTGCAAACTTGTGGCATGCAGTTGGAAGATTTGTCTTGTGACTTTTTGCTGAGACAGAACGCCGCAGATTTTGTGCGTGTGTGTGGCAGAAATGTTTTTGAAGGAGAAGGTCAACAGAAGAGAAAACGAAAGAAAAAAATGCGAAAAGTGAGAAAGGATGGAAAGATCAGAAAACGGCCAGTCCCTGGTCCTTTCAAAACTTATCTCCACCTGACAAAGCAGGGTATCCAATGGAAGGATGGCGCAATGACTAAGTTTGCTGAAGAATACCGGTCTTTGCCTCCAGAGGAAAAGGCCCACTTCGAGCACGTAGCCGCAGCTGCTGCGTTGAGCGTGGAGCATGGACACGCTCCCTTTGGTGCCAAGCCGGGTTCTTCTGACCGTGCCCTTGCCCTTCCATCGGCCAATACAGTTGAGTTGGCGCTAGTCCGTGCCAAAGAGGAAGCTGCAACTGTGAGAGCTCGTGCGCTTGAGGAGGCAGCGCATGTGAATGCAACCCTACAAGCCTTTGACCAAGTGCACCATGACAGCATGTCTGCCATGTTCACTGCGTTGTTGGGCCAAGATTTCCACAGATGCATTGCTGGCCCTTTGGCTGCTTTTGATATTCACCTTCCAGCTGACGCGCTCTACTGTGAAGTTTCTTGGTTGGTGATGTTATAGGAAAGTGTGTGCCAATATTCGGGTCTCAGTTCAGCAGTTTCTGTTATGTCATGTTTCATTCAGTTGAAAATTAAATAGCTGCATTGTCTTCCCCATTTTCCAGTATTAAATCTCAGCGATTCATGAACGGATGTTTTTTTTTGTGACCTAAGGTTTTGGAGAAGCATTGGCAAACTTCAGCCGCTGCCACGGCCTGCACGGGATCCATTTCAAGTTCGCTCCAAAATTCGTGGACTGAGCGTCATGAGTTGCTCCAACACGCAGATGCTGTGCCTTTGCAAGACACAGGTACACGGTTCCAACCAGCCACTTGCTGCGAGCTTGGGATTTGCATTTGCCCTGAAGGTCCCTACTTCCAAGCTTATCAGTTTTGGAGCAACATCAAATTTTTCTTGAAGCCGTTCATGCAGAAGCCCCGCGCCAAGAAAGACGCACATGGACGACCGCAGAAAAAAAGTCCTCTTCCTGCAGCAAGAGTTCTTGTAGCCAATGGAGAGCTAGTTCTTCGACTGGATTGCCTCCGGGTGGTGCTGGTGCCTATGGCCGAAGGTTCATCATGGGCAACCTTGGGTCTCCAGAATTTGGCCAGAGAAGCTATGAAAAGGGAATTCCATTCAAGTGAAGAGTTCAAGGCTGTCGTGGAAGACTTGCTGCGACCAGAGGCAGCTTGTGTTGAGACTGCTTGGTTTCACGTTGGCTACTGCAACTTCAAGACTTGGCACTTGGGCTTGTTGCCTTTGGACCCTGTGCGTACATACGAATCAGATGGCGAAGAGATTCAAGTCCTTGCTGTGCCTGCCGTTCCGAGCCCACAGCGGTGCTTCGAAGCTTTCAGCTCTCTGGACTTGGAATTTCCAATCGTCATGTCCTGGCACTGCATGCGTGGTGGCGACAGGCAACTGGCAGCAGCTGAAATGGCCCCGAACGAGATCGAAGTCACCTCCCTTCCTGACAAAATTTTCCCTCGCTGCCGTGTGTGGCGCGGATCGGAGCAAGAGGAGGTGGCAAGAAAGACAAAACCGACCAAGCCATCCAGAGGAAAGGGAACCAGAAGGCCCAGAGTAGCCCAGAATAGTTCAGATGGGCAAGGGCAAGGCAAAAAACGACAGAGAAAGGAAGACTTATGTGCGTCAGAGCCGCAGCCGCCTCTCCATGATTTGCATGTTTTGGAGGCGGCCTCGCAAGGAGCAATCGAACCTGCAGATGAATGGGAGATTGACCCTTTGCAGGACTTTGACGAAGTCTTTGACGCAGATGAGGCAGACGACTCTTCTGAAGAAGATGAGGAAGAAGATCTAGAAGAGGCTTTGGAGGAACAAGTTGGCAATTGGCTAGATTTTCTTGATGGCTTTGAAGAGCAAAGCGCAGACCCGCACGGCCGTGACCGAGGCCCAGCGGCTAGTGAAGCAGCTAGTGGCGAAAACGAAGAAGGTTCAAAGCTTGAACCACACCAGCCCGCAGAAGCAGCGGCGGCAGATGATGGCGCTGCAGCAGGCAGTAAGAATGCCATGGGCCCAGAACCGGATTCAGATTCAGACACTTCTTCTTCCACATCAGGGGATTCCAGCAGTGATGAGCGGGATCAGATAGCTCCACACTCCAGAATTGCTACCGTGCCAGAAGACATCATCAAGTTGGGCGAGTTTGGTGAGATCAGGTATAACCACACCAGTCAGCAGTTTCGCGCGCACTGCTCAAACCCTTCCCATGGACAGTGTCGGAAGACACGCACTTCCAAAGCTGGCCGCCTTGCTGGCCAGGGTCGCCCTTTGGGGTTCCTCATGCAGTGGCTTTGTTGCGCAGCAGGGGTAGAGGACCAGAAGACACATATGTCAATGAATAGGTTTCCTCTCCCGGATCGGTCTGCGGCTCGGGCCCGCTTCACTGAGTTTCATGATAGCGATATGTTTTTTGGCTTTGAGCGAGAACGTCGCCCTGGTGAACCGGAAGAACCGGAACAGTTGCCATGATGATTTGCCAAAAACATTGTTTTCCCTTGTGCGTGCCCGTGAATACTGTAGGAAACGGAAAAGCGCATTTTCGCAGTTATGAGTTTGATTGTCGCCAACGGCGGCTTCAGTGACTTCATACAATTGGATTTTCAGTTTCATTCCCAGACCTGGCCATTTTTGTCAGGTATTACTTTTTGTTCCTGCGTGCTGACCTCTTCACAATCCAAGATGCCCACCATGCAGACGCAATTGTCAAGGCAGCAGCTTCAACTTTTCATACTGCGCGCGCACAAGCATTTGAGAAGTGCATGCGTTGATTTGTACCACCTTTCTTGTTTGAATGCGCTGCTCAGTTTTTTTGCCCGCTGTCTTCTGCTGCAGGCGATCCAAGCAGGGCAAAATGATTTGACTCCAAAGCCAGTGCGGGAAGTTCTGCTAACCGAGCTAGAGAGAAAGGCTTTTGTCCAGGAGGTGCAGCCAAAAACATTGAAATAGCTTGTGCTCCCAGGTGCTTGACAATTTTTTTGCGGGCTTTCATTGTATGACGCATTCTTTGCAGGGCGCGAAATCATGGATGGGATGGCGTAGAGATTTTCTCATCCTTGAAGAGTGATTCCAGACTGTGGTATTTAATATGTCTATATTCACCTATTATTATCTAATTATATATCTATGAAGTCCGGAAGCAGGGTCCGGTATGGAAGGCTCAAGGTAGATTTTGTTGTGACGCAGTACGCAGTTCAGCAATGAGTAAGTGCAGCTTTACATGCAGGCCAGTTACGCTGGCAACCTTGCTGCCTACAGCATGCGAGGCTTTATGCTATCATGTTCTCCCGGTGCAAGATGGTGAGCAGCCCACTGGCAAGATCCCTTGCGCAAATACAATTTTCACACTGGCTGAGCAGGGGCGGGAGGAGGGAAAGGAAGGGGTGGGCGGGGGCAGGACGCTGATTTTCTCCTACCTTTTCCATACCTTTTCCTTTCCTTTTTCTGGGCTTCCCATTCACCTTTTTTTCACCTTTTTTTCACCTTTTTTGTGAAAAAAGGTGAAGAAAAGGTGACAAAAAGGTGACAAAAAGGTGACAAAAAGGTGACAAAAAGGTGAATGGGAAGCCCAGAGAAAGGAAAGGAAAAGGTAAAAGAAAGGAGGTGCTGCCCCTGGCCGCTCCCAGCCAAGCTGGCTCCGACTTTCGCCTCCTCCACCACTCTTTCTCCATTCGACCCTCCCCATTTCCCCTTACCCGGAGCCTTACCCCCTTTCACCTTCTTCCATTTCCCTCCCGACCCACACGCACTGGCGTTTTCCTTGTACAGGCTTTTCCTGCTTTGCAGTCTCCTTGCGCTTTCTGGCAGGGACAGCCGGGGTTGGTGAATGTCAGCTTGCATTCGGTGCCAAAATTTGCGGATGTGGAGAGGAGCCTTGCATGTCTGGCTGGCGACGGTTTCCTTCGCCGAGCTTCGTTAGCGGGGAAAAAGATTTTAGGAATCCTGCCGGACCCCTGCTTCCGAGCATTAACATATATCATATAGGGTTAACCAAGGATGTATATAACGCATAGCCGCGCAATTGTGGGTAGATTTTGAATCACAAATTCAAACACAAATGTTGAATGACGTTTTTTCTGTGAAATCATTACGGGTGTCCTGTTGTCAGTGTAAATATACACATATATACAATACATACGTTTTTATTGATTTATTTCAAAGCATCTATACACAAGTAAATCTAAATCTATCTGTATATATATATATATAATTTATATATTTATTGTACACGCAAGTATATCTACAAACTACAAACTATTATCCCTGGCCAATACGTTGATATGCACGCGCATTCTGCGCATTCACTGCTGATAGTTGCATGAAGACGTGCGTCTACAAAAAACACCGAGAATCAGAGACGAATCATTGCTGCAGAAGCAAGTCGTTTGGTGCAACCACCATGAGAGATACATTTCTTTTTCTAGCTAATTTCATCGGGATTCCCTTCGAAAGGTTTCGATTCCTTGTGTGGGCTGCAGGAGATTCGCGCCAGGCGCGAGAAACGATCACGGAGGGATGAAGGCAAGCAATGGAAATCTCACAGTTCTCAGTGGCGAGACTCGCTTGATGTCTCTGGTCAATATAGGCCATGGACAACCTCAGGCGCTGTGCTCTTTGGAGTGCCTGCCACTGATCGGGTCAAGGATCTCTTAGATTGCATTGTGGCTCAGAAAGGCCGAGATGGAGACGTGAATCTGTCAGCACAGAAAGCTTGCCAAAAGGTGAAAAGTCAGGATGTGTTTGTAGACATCAGCCAATCTCATTTACGCCCAACTTTCACGGACAGCAAGGGATTCCTTCCCACCATGACTACTAGTTCTTTGTACTACTCGTTCAGGTCAGACTCAATGCTGGCTCCAATTGAGTACTTGATGTTGCAAGGACATAGCCACGAATCCAAACTAGCTTCTTTGTCACCGGCAGAAGTCAGAACTTTGGCTGGTGAGGGCATGTCCTTGCCTTGTTTGGGGGTGGCAATTTGGACTTGGTTTGTTCTGATCAATGCGAAGGGCATGGTTGAGGATTCATGAATGTGGATCAAACTCGTTTCGTTTTCGTTGAGAGAGGCTTGTAGTTCGACGTTTTTTGCTAATTTGCTTCACCTCGCATGGTTCGCTTCCCAGAACCATTTTACAGAGGTTGGTGCGAGGTGATTTTTTTCGGAATTAGGACTGGCAGTGGCGTGTCCCGTTTGCCAGACTTGACTTCGACCACAGACTTGTTTTGTGGGCCTTGGTGCTTGTAACGAAACCAAAGAAATCTTTATGTAGACTGGCCGCTTTTTGCCGATATTCATGTTGCATGCTACTATAAAGGGATGCCACTGATACATGGAAAGATAGACGGGTACATAGAATAGATTCATATTCATAGATCGTTTCTTCATGCTGATATATTGTCTCCTCTCTATATATTTCTTTCCCCCTGTATGGATAGAATATGGCTAGTTGGTTTACACGATGAATAGTTGTCCTGAAGTCACTATAGTCACTACAGCTCCTCCTTGAGCCTTGGGCCGTTGCGGCAACCCCCCGTTGCTCTGCACAGATGCAACCATGGGGCCCAGCTGCTCCTGAAAAGGTCCCATGGCCGAGTTTCACCACGATGGAATCAAACCGCTCTTTGCGCCAGCGCACAAAAGCGCAGGCTCAAACACATTCAGCGTGTATTTGCAGTTGCCTTGTAGACAGGTCTCAATCTTCAGTTCACAACAGTAACAGTGCGAGGATTTCCTTTTGATTTCCTGGCTCAACCCAGGTGTTTTTGAAGCATTCCAGACGTGTTCTGACTGCGTGCCCTGTCCCTTTTGTAGAGACACATGACGCAGAGTCAGAGGAAAAGGAAAGAGGCATCTGAGGCCGGGCGCGGGTGTGTGTAGCTTCCTTTTGTTAAAGAGATGTGGATTGGTCGACAGAATCTGTTTGCAGCGTGTGTGTGTGCCACGCAGGCCCACCAGTAAGGGATCTAACTTTTTTCAAATTGTGCATGATGCGCCATTTACCCTGTAGGCCCTTGTCGCCGTGAATCCTGAAGACAAGCAGGTCGCAAAAGTTGCCAAGGGTCCGGGTGGTAGCGCGTGCGTTTGCTTCCTGTGCCAACGCAAGTTTTCTGTCACTTGGCTACTTGCAAGTCCCTAGCGGGCAGAACAATGCCCAGTGCGGAATACTTTCCTCAGAGAGGCTGTGTCACATTTTCTAACTCAAAATGCCAATAAGGCCAATGTGCTTTGGGCGGAGACCAATGCCCGCGGACAGCCAGTTGGAGATGGGTGTGACAATTGTGTGTCCGGGTTGCTCGAGCTCTACCCCGAATTGACATGGTGCCAGTGCTGCAAGAGGATGCAATCTGATCCAGAGTTCAGGTCAGAGTGCAAAGGAGCTGTCAAAATGAGACTTGCCTCAGCGGAAACATTTGCCGGCCGCCAGTTTCATCCAGACAGCGAAGTCTTGCAAGACCAGGCAACAGGCCAGATGACATTCCTAGATGTGGCTGTGCTGACTGAATCCGACTTCACCCGAATCTTTAAGGTGAGTTCCAAGTCGCTGGGCTACAAGAAGGAGCACCAAGTGAATTTTGTGAACGAAGAAGGCAAGAGTCAGCAGGGATTCTACGTGGGCTTGTCGGAAGCCTAGTTGCTTCTGCGTGGCCTTGCGCATGCGCAAGCAGGTGCAAGTATCGTTGCATTTTTTGAAGTTGTGAGCATCATTTTGTTAGTTTCTTGGTGAACGTTGCTCACTTGGGCTGAGGAGGGGAATGCCGCTGGCAGAAATCATGGCTTGCAGAAAGACTCGTTTGTATAGCCAGCTCTCTCATCACCACAGGCAAGCTTTTCTACGACCTGAGTGGCAGCTGACACAGCAGCAAGGTGTGAACCTCTACAATTTCTACAAGAACAGAGAAATTGATGAGCGCGGCAAAGGAATCAAGAGCACGGAGAGGCCGCACTTGAAGCATTTCAATGATTTACAAGACGTTGCAGCCGGACTTGAAAGGAAGCGACTGGAGCAAGAAGCAGCAGCTGCTGCCCAAGATGATGAGATGCCGGAAGATGATTTTGCGTGTCCTGAGGCAGAGGATCTTGACCAAATCATGCAAAACTTGGGGGATGATGACCAGCCAGTGCCAAAGAGAAAAGCGGCCCCTGGAGTGGCCAGAGCTGCTGGCTCTGCAGCGATTGAGAAAAAGCCGAAAGAGAAAAGGCGAGAGGGCAAGAGCTCCACCGGTGCCGCAGAGATCGCTGTCGCGAGCGTCGAGATGGAAGCGCTGAAAGAGAAGGACATGGAGATGCTCAAGGTTGCGCAGGGTCTGGGGCAACTTGCAGAATGTCTCACGAAACTTTCCGTCCAGGACATCTTGCAGGGGCAGAAGAGAGGGTCTTCTCAATGGTCTGTTCCTTGGTTGGTTCAGATTTGTAGCTATGCGTAGTTATAATCCCCCTTTACCGAGCTCGGCCATCAAAGCGCATCCAGAATCCAGCACCTGTCCGCAGTTTCTCATGTTGTGCAGATGGGTTGACCCACACTAGTATCAGCAAGCCCCGCCTTTTTTGCAGAAGAAATCTGGGCCACAGTGTTTTGCCAAGCCTAGAGGTATTTGTGAATTCTAAATTCGAGCGTCCCACAATCCCACGCGAAAGCGTTCCATTGGAAGCACGACAGGACAGGACCCAAGTTGACAGCGAAAAGTTCCCTACTAATTTCAATTTTGTAAACCAACAAATGCTGCCGTTGAACCATGGCGTGCCCAGGCCAAAGAGAAGGTCCTGCCCAGGCTTGAAGGGAAGAGGCAGTATGACATCTTGGAGAAGCGGCTTGCGGAGTGCGAAGCTGCTGACAAGCTTTGCGGCTGCGACATGTCCACCATTGCGGAGAGGGACTTGGTTGCCTTGCTTCAAGTTTTCGATGGCGCAGACAACATCGCACTGCCTTTCTCAATTCGCGCGCGCTTGGTTGAACGCAATGCCATGGACATCTGCACAGGCATCGCCCATTGTGCCGACGACTTGCTAGGAGATTGCACCAAGTTTGCCCAGACAGTCCTTCCGCTCAAGTTGCAAGATGCTTCTTTCGATATGTTCTCTGCCACGTTCACCAGTGTTCTGGCAGAGGAGCTGGAGAAAGCAGACGATGAGCCCGAAGAGTTTCACCAATGGGTCCCAGCTGGCGAGAAGCAGATTGGAGAAGAATCTGTGACTGCAAAGGAGAAGTACAAGCCTGACTGGGAGGTGGGGCGTCTGATTTACAAAGCCTGCAGCAATCACATAGCCATAGACACATTGTTGATCGTAGTAGCCGCTGCTTTTGGATTTGAGGCCCGGCCAGTTATATTGCAATATCATCTACATTAATTTGTGAATCTCAGCAATCAGAAGATGCGTATTCAAGAAAAGTTCTTCGTCGCATGAATGCGCGTTTCAAATTGGGTGCCTGCAACAGGATATTAAAACAGCAAACGCTTTCACAAGTCACAAGCAGTGCTACTGAAGTTTTTGCCAAAGTTTTTCCTTGTGTTGCTGCCAGCTGCCAGGCAGTTGCTTCAAACATGATTGAATCATTTGCCAATGACTCGCTGTGCCGGCTGATCAAAAGTGGCACTTCCAACAAGGACCGTCTTCAGGCTCTCGTAGAGGCTGTGCTGAATAACAGGGACATGGTCGGGCTCCCCAAAGCCTTCAATCCTGACAGCATGCCTGAACCTGTTCAAAGTGCTTGCAAGTCTGTGATGGACGCTGCGCAGTTGATCTTGTGCATTCTCAACCCGGCCAGTCTGGTGTCCTTGGAGGCCTACAACGATCTGCTGACCAGGAAAGGCAAAAACCCCTTGAAAAGCTCTTTGAAGCTTCCATTGGAAACCGGATACCGACAAGAAATTGATGATATCTTACGCACCGCCACCAAGTCCCAGCTACTCATCCCAGAAATAGAAAAGTACACGCATGCCTTGAAGATCGGCCAGGGACAAGACACGGATTTTGAGTTGCTATCCGACATATCGAAGAAGTTGCCAGAGTACAAGTCACAGCTGCGGCCGGGCGCCACTGCGGCGCTGGAAATGGCTTTGCTGCAGCACTTGCTTCAGGCTTCCAAGTTCATGGTGACCTACGATATGTCTTCGCAGCAGCCCGTCCCATTTCGCCAGCCAGACATCGATTTGGTGATGGCCGGCCTCAAGCTGTTTGAAAAGGAGCTTTCAGCGGCTGAGCAGCTGCTTGCAATGAGCACGTGGAAGACTTCTGCGCGAAAGCAGCTGGCCCGGAACAATCTCCAAGACTTGTGCAGGCAGCTGCAGAACAAGTCCGAGGTGAACATGGTTGATTTGAGGTGGGCATTGGCGGCAGCGGAATGTAAATTCAACAAGGACTTGCTTGATGGTGAGCGACCTCCCCTTCAAAAAGACATGATCCAGGCTCTACCCGCACTCCTCAAATGGTTGAAGGACCGTGTGTCTTGGTCTTGGCAGCTGCTTTTGGGCCCATGACTTGATATTAATTTATCTTCCATCTGCCAGGTGAGGGTCTCTAGATTTGAAACAAAGGTGCGACTCCTCCTTCTTCTTGTCCTTCCATCATTCCTTGCGTCACTCCTTGCTTCATCTGCCTCTTTGTCAGCTCCGGATGCTGTGGAGTGTGCCTGGACCCAAACACCATATCGCGATCAGGATGCTGTGGAGTGTGCCTGGTGTGTGTGGTGTTCCTGGCCACCTCCAAATTGCGAGATCAGGATGCTGTGAGCCACGCCTGGACCCGAACCGGTATCGCGAGCTCCGGATGCTGTGGGCGGCGCGTGGGCCCGAACACTGAGAGCTCCTGATGCTGTGGGCCACGCTTGTGCCCGAACTTGGAATGAAAAAGCAGAATATCAGAGTTTATGGCACAGAGACTGCCAGATAGGATGTTGGAATAGATGCCAAATAGAATGCCAGAATGAATGTTTGAAATGATGCCAGAGAGATTGCCAGAATAGATGCCAGAAAGAATTTCAGGAGAAATGCCAGAAAGCATGTCAGAATAGATGCCAGATAGAATGTCAGAGGATATTCCCAAAAGAATGTCAAACAGAATGTCAAGATATATTTATGCCATTATGTACTTCCGTATGGTATGGCAGAAACTTTTCTAGAAGAGCGTGTCAAGGCGGGGATCACTGGAAGAAAGCAGCATGTTTTGGCTTAATGTAGGCGGGAGATGGAATTCCTTTGTTTTTTTACGTTGCGAACCCATCCATACGCCGTACGTAAGATTTCAATCTCACAAAGGGATGAGCAGTAAACATTGTTTTGATGCAACTTAGCCGGTGTCCTTGCCCGCCAGGTTGCGGGCCATGTGGCCACTGCTGATGGAAGTCTGGCAGCTATGCCCGCCAACGTGGACGCAGTGGAGAGCTTTGTGAAGTCATGCGGACATCCCATGCACGACTGGCTTCAGAAGCAGCTGTTGGTGGTGCGCTTGGGATTGGCATTCCGAAAAGAGCAGGCACAGTGGGAAAGCCTCGGCCGTGACGTCAGTGCCCGTATCTCCCGTGACACAAAGCACGTGTCGTTGGCACAGATGTTGCAGAGCTTGCAGAACTTCCGTGTTGCTGTGAAAGCCGCGGCCTCCTACAGGGCCCAAACCTTGGAGGCGCAGCTTTCCCAGAAGGGCATCTCGTCAGAGGACCCCGTGGCAGCTTTGAGCTTCCACACCTCATTCACGCTGCAATTGGACGACTTCTATGATGCTGTGCGCTTGACTTCAGCGAACTTCATCCGCAAGATGGACCAGATGAAGACAGATATGGACGCCAAAACCAAAGGCCTCACCGACCCAAATGCACCGGAGTGGTGGAGACATGGCTTGGCTGACGGTTGCAGCTTCGAGGACATCAAGGCCGCGACCCGCACAAAGTTGAAGCAGTTGCCTGGTGGTACTGTGAAGACGCTTCACGACAAGCACCACCAGGAGATCTTTTTTTACTTTATAGATGGAGAAGTTACAAACGTCCAGCATCATTAATGTATTCCTGTTCTAGGCTTATGAATAAACGTGTCGCCACATGTACCCGAGTTACACACCATTCTTGAGTGGCAGGGGTCATACTGATCCTACTTTGCTTGGATTATAACGGGCATAGTTTGCAAAAAATGGACGTGTGGTGGGTTTTCACCACAGCTGTGTTGCGTCACTGGCAGATATTCCTATAGAGGCTTCTGTCGAATATTCCTATCCCTATCCATCGCATTTTGAGGGACAGCAAAGAGGCAAATGCCATTGCAGGAAATGATGCCAATGGATGCTTTCATCAACATGTTCAAGAAGGATGCTGCTGACCACGCTCCTGAGCTGGAAGAGTTGAATGTGGCATTGACTGGTTACAAGGACACTTTGGTGCAGGTTCGGGCCACGTTGCGCGAAGGGATTATGATGCTGGCACTTTCCTCCAACTCAGTGTCCAGGGCGCAGGCATTGCTGCGAGATGAGCTGGGTGAGATTGCGGGTGGCAAGGTGGATGATTGCCGCGTCCACCCAGTGATTCTGAGTGAAGCCAACAAGATGTTGCCTGACCCTTCCACTAGGGGCTAGATCTGTAGGCTTTCCCAACCGGCAAACAGCACCGGTTTTTTCCAATCGAATCCCATGTCATGTCAAGACAGAGGGCTGTTGGGGCCTATGCCCGCAGGTTGTGACTACTTCTTTGATTTTGTGGAAACCATTCGGAAACCATTTCGGAAACCAATAAATTTGATTTGTGCAAGGCAACCACCTCGACATTTTGCCTCTCTTGGCTGGGACGCTGAGCAAAGTGAAACTCCGCATCACACGTCGTGAGCAAAAGGATGTGTTTGTTGCAAACCACTTGCGCCTATGTGTAGGGCCGTAGGGTTGCACGGTTGATGTCCCCCTGGTTACCCCTATGTTTTTCCTAGTTCCCAGGTACCTTTTTTTTACCTTTTGGGATTTCAGCCAAATCACCTTTTTTTTTGCCCTTTTTCCACCTTTTAATTATTTCCTTGTTTTCCTCAAACTACCTACCTTTGAAATCCATAAATCTATCTATCTATCTATCTATCTCTCTCTCTCTCTTTCATCTGTCTATCTGTCTAGCTGTCTATCTATCTATCTATCTATCTATCTATCTGTCTATCTGTCTATCTGTCTATCTGTCTATCTGTCTATCTGTCTATCTGTCTATCTGTCTATCTGTCTATCTGTCTATCTGTCTATCTGTCTATCTGTCTATCCGTCTACCTGTCTATCTGTCTATCTGTCTATCTGTCTATCCGTCTACCTGTCTACCTGTCTATCTGTGGTGCAGTGTCATGCAGTGTATTGTAGTGTAGTGTAATGTAGTGTAGTGTAGTGGAGTGTAGTTGTGTAGTCGTAGTTGTAGTGTAATGTAGTGAAGTGTAGTGGAAGATAGTGTAGTGTAATGTAGTGTAGTGTAGTGGAGTGTAGTGTAGTGTATTGGAGTGTAGTGTAATGTAGTGTAGTGTAATGTAGTGGAGTGTAGTGGAGTGTAGTCTAGTTGTGTAGTTGTAGTTGTAGTGTTGTGGAGTGTAGTGTAGTGTAATGTAGTGTAGTATAGTGGAGTGTAGTGTAGTGTAATGTAGTGTAGTGAAGCGAAGCGACATCTGAAGCTCCAAAAGTGGTCCAAACCCCTAGTGTTTTGTACATTTTCACTTCCAAATGTGCTTCGCGCCACAACGGCGTGCACTTTTTCGACATCTCAACTTCCAAAAGTGGCGCGAACATGTAGTGTTTTGTACATTTTGACTTCGAAATGTGCTTCGCGCCACAACGGCGTGCACTTTTTCGACATCTTAACTTCCAAAAGTGGTCCGAGAATGGTGTGCATTGTACATTTTGACTTCGAAATGTGCTTCGCGCCACAACGGCGTGCACTTTTTCGACATCGCAACTTCCAAAAGTGGTCCGACCATGTTGTGTTTTGTACATTTTGACTTCGAAATGTGCTTCGCGCCACAACGGCGTGCACTTTTTCGACATCTCAACTTCCAAAAGTGGTCCGAACCTGGTGTGTTTTGTACATTTTGACTTGAAATGTGCTTCGCGCCACAACGGCGTGCACTTTTTCGACATCGCAACTTCCAAAAGTGGTCCGACCCCTGGTGGTTTTGTAACATTTTGACTTCGAAATGTGCTTCGCGCCACAACGGCGTGCATTTTTTCATCTCTCCTCTGGCCAGCTGGCTCCGCACCCGCCGCTTTAGCGAGCCTACTTTTCGACCCTCCGGAGCCACAAATCATTGGAAAAACACAGTGTTTCGCGACTTTCCTACCTTTTCGCGCATCTGCATCTTCTGTCTTCTTACTCTTTCTCTTCTACTCTTCTTTCTTCTAATCTTTCTCTTCTCTCTGCCTCTTCCCTGCTCTGCTTTTCATCTCTCCATATTGTCGGAAGTTTGACTTCTAAACTTCCTTCGATAATTATGTATATATATATATATATATACACATGGAGCACCATATGTACAGAGACGCAGGCAATGATACACATATACATACATACATACATACATACATACATACATACATACATACATACATACATACATACATACATACATACATACATACATACATACATACATACACAAAAAGCAGGCATATACACATGTGTATATGCATCTATAATATATTTTTGAGTAAATACATAGATATTTTTTGAACAGATAGTTAGATACATACATCCGTACATCCATCCATCCACACATACAAAGATAGATCTACAGTTTATCTGCATCGTAACGGTATGTGTGTCTATGCACATATATACACATGCATGCATTTATACATATATACACTCAGACCCCCCCGGAAGAATCCTTGAAAGCACCGCAGATTCAGAGCAGCGGAGCGAGCAGCGCAACTCGTTTGCCTCTTGGAAACTTGGAGGATTTTGGCGATGGATGGGGATGGCTACACTGTTTTTTTGAAAAACAACGGGGATATAATAGGGACGTAGTGAAGATAAACCATCCATGACAGGGAGTATAATGATGATATGATGGGATATGTCACCACTATTGATATTTGGGTGTGTTAGTAAGAAAATATGTCTAACCATGGGGGCTGGGGGTACCCAATTTTGACATACTGTACCCATGTATATACATAGACAAATACCAAGCTACCCACCTACAGACATACATACATATGCACAAACATCTACAGATACAGTATATGATGAGATTGGTGTGGGTGTGCAACCAACAAGCAGGGCGCTTGAGTGCATCAGAATATTGCCCAACCAAAGCAAGCAAGTGGGTAAAGTTTGGAAAATACTATGTGGTGATTGCCATCACTGGAAGAGCACAATACCACCTAAAATGATTTGTAGTGGTTTTAGTATCAGTAAAGATGTTCGTTGCAACCCTGACGGTTGCCCCTGCTGATCCCGCATATCAATATCCTTTGACATGCTCAAATCTCTTCGTAGGGCTAGCTCCTTATTGTTGTTCAAAACAATAAAGCCTAAGACCCCAAAACTATGAAACCATAAACCCTAAAACCCTAAATCCTGAAACCCAAAGTCAAAATCGCTGCGTATAGCCTGTGTTTTCGTTCATCCTCTGGTGACCAGTATATGATATTGTCTGGGTTTGTTATTCGGATGCGGGCAAACGTCCGGGTCGGCGTGAAGATGTTTAATGCACCCAGGACAATTTATCCACCACCAAACAATGGAAAAGATTGGGGGGATACACACCAAACATGCGAATTGCTGGACAGAGAAATACATAGTGGCTTCATCAACTAAACGGTCAAAAGGAGTGTGCTGTCGACATAACCAGGGAAGATTGGGCACAGTCAAACAAATTGCAGGCGTGCCAAAGGATGAGAGAGGGGGATGAGGTAGGATCCATGGGGATTAAGTGCATCAGTTCACCTCTTATAAGTAGCATATCTTGGGACCTGGGTACTCACCAAAACTGGTTGGTTGATTAGTGGAGGGGCCACCCCCATGTTTTCTTACAACCCGTAGCAGTAATTACGGAAATTGTGATGAATGGCATACCAAACCGAGGGTATAACCTGGAAGCACTGTGAGAGCGTGGATGTTCTCACTATCCCGGTGTTGACAGTTAACCTTCCCATCAGGGATTCGTTGCCAGCTGGGTGTTTGAAAACCCATGAAGCAAGGAGTTGAATATATGGCTTCAATAAGCATGTATACAGAAATAGTTATCCAACGCACGATATCTGAATTATATGAGATTCCGATCTGTTGGGAATTTCTCTAAGACACTTGGTGAAACCTTGTTTGGAAAGGGAATCCAGGAAGGACACCGAACGCTCTTCGGGAGCCATTTCACCTAAGGACAGACTATGCCTCACAAGATCCCAGGATTGCACCAAACCGTCTCTCTCATGAGCTCAGCAACAAATATGTGGATAATTTTTTGTTAGAGGTGAAAGATGAAGCTCGGCTGAAGGTTGGGTCAGATCCTTGGTCCTTGTGGAGATCAATTTATTTCAATATCTTTTCGTAGTAGAACATGAACATGGACGGGTTGAGAGAGGGTAGAGTTCTATGCGGTTCTAAGCAACAACAATGGTCAAAGAAACAACATGATCGCCTCTGTAAGCAAGCACCGATAGTTAGATGATATGATTATCACATATTATGAAAACACATGAACATATTCAGAATTCTGGGATGAGCATCCCTTCTCAATAACCATCATAACAAGCGTAATTTTTTGAATCCCAATAGCAGACCCATGTCCATTGGGCATGGGTCGAAGCTGCCCCTGACCCCATGAAGATACAAGTTATTAGGATTAAATGGGATCGAATGGGTGGTTGCTTAGGATGTAATCCATTAGGATCCCCAGGATTCAAATGCTACGAAACAATCCGCCACTTTGCAAACTCCCGGTAAGTGGGTTTCATATTCATGTTGTATGAACAGAAATATCACCAATAAATTGCGTGGACACGACCAGTAGATACCAAACAGAAGACCTGGGGTTGGCAAATTTGTGCTGCCTCGGTCGTCACCCTAGAGACTTGGGATGTTTCATCCTCTAGGGCACCCAACATATTCACCATGGATTCCATTTTCAATATTGTAATCATGTGTATATGAATATGTGTTTTTCCTCTGACAAACTGGGACAAATTTAGCTGGCTGAACAATGCCCCATATGGAGATAAGAGAAAATAAGTACACAGTAAGTATACGTAAGCTATTTTTCTGTAAAACAAAATTGAGGGTGATAGTTAAAAAAACATCGATTCCCAATGAAGAAAACGACATATTCTTTTTCTACAAACTTAGAGATCCAATGAAAATTGCCTGGCAAAGTGGCGCTCGGAAAGCTCCTCTGAGGCGCCATGGACCTTTCGCCGCTTAATCCGCGAGTCGCGCGGGGATCCTGAAGAGATCAGAAACTTGGCAAGAGGATTCTGGGTTGTTTTTCACCAGCAAAAATTGGAAGTTCATGGAGAAATGTGGATGAAACGGGATGATTACGGGATGATTACGGGATGAAACGGGATTGCCGAACCAATGGGTTAACAACTAAACGTCGATGAAAGGTAATTTATACACTCACAAAATCTCACACATATTTTGCCAACAATGGGAAAATAATGCATCATGTAATATTATGTATTCAAACAGTAATTTGGCCATGTGTTTGGGTTTTTGGATGCTTTGGGACGAATCCAATCTGGGGAGCCTCGCCCCATGAGGATATTCAACAAACCTGGGCCGGGGAATCTTGGGGATATATGTTTTCTTAAAGCAGAAAAAATTAGCCAGCGGAATGCAAAACTCAAACCCGTTCGGATACTTTTCTCGAAATGTTGGGTTGGGAATTCCATCATTTTCCATCAAAGAACATGGTGAGCCCAAAAAACTTAGATCTACGACTTACCAGAAGCACGCCTCACCTTGTACTTCGTGGATTCTTAAAGGTGTTTTTTGAAAGGGAACCTCCAACCGCCTTGGATTGTCATCAATTTCCCTATCCAAATTGCCATCAAGCAGGAGTAAAATCCGTTGTTATTTCGGACCCTTTGATCCAGCTGGATCGGCGTCCAACGGCGTCCAGGTGATATGTTGTTGAGAGTCTTTGGGTGCACTGCATCATGGCCAACGCTGAGTGGAAGTCCCTCAGCAGACCTGTAATACGTCACAAGGGACATGTACAATGTACAGCGCAGCCTGACGCGATATGGCTGGATTTTCACATTTTGATGGCCCTGCGTGATATTTACATGATTTTGCATCTATTTCCATTCGATGTTCCGGTGGAAAGTTGGCCCTCGAACCACGCATCGCGAGGGTTTTCCATGAGCTTTGCAGACCTGGATGTTGGTTATTGCGGCACATGTATCATTGTTGCTGTTAGTTGTTAGTCTTTGATTGGTGCTTAGAATGAGGTGTTTTTTTACGCCTGCTTGTGATGATCCTCGGTTTACTATTCTTTGTTCAGGGGGTTGCTCAACAGCAAATCAGTTCTGAGAGAATCGTCGCCCGGACAAAATTTTCTGTAACCTCATGGAATGATTTGACTCACCCTAGAAGGTGTTGGATGTATCGCATCCACCTGGGCAAATGATGCGGACTTTGCTGCCCGACCTCACTGCAAATGATATTGTGGAACAAGAAATATCATCCCCGAAATGATTTGTCTGAAGGTATACATATATGTTAACTTGATCTAGAGGAAACCATTTAACAATCACTTAGCAACCAATGTAGCATGGTTCGATGATAAGTTGGGAAGCAATCGCGACTTGAATTCGCCCAGAAAGCTACCAAATGTTTTAAGTTGACGTGGATATCAACGCCATCTCTCCGAGAGTCGCTGGTGTCCGGGCGTGTGGCGATCACATGAATTATGAGGTTCCTTGTGTAAAATGTTGAAATCTTGCTACATCAAAGGGCCTAGAATCCTAGACAGGTAGGTTGGTCTGTAGCCGGCCAAGTAGTATAGTGGATATAAATAATGGTTGATCATGATTTATCTATAGTTAGATGGGTTCTAAAGCAACTTAAAAGTGGAGGGGCCCTTCTTCTACACTAGGTGTTCGGTGCGCATGTTTCCCAACAATTGCAGGGTAGCCGAGTTTGCTAGTTTGCTTGAGTCCTCAGCAATTTTGAGGGATGATAGCGTCGCATGTCACACTTGAGTACATTGGAAATGGCATGATGAATAGGATTGAATACAAAAGATATCCCCTGCTTTTCGCTAGTTCGTTCCTGTACCCATATGAACAGTGTTGTTAATTAATCGACATCCTTTGTTTTATTGCTGATGAACTCAACATGTTTAGTAATTTGCTGGTGTCCTTAGCAAGATTTTTGTTGTTGTTTTTCATCATTTTTTGTGGATGATTCACCAAAACGCCTCACATCTTTGAACATTGCATTAGAAGCAGCAATCCAGCTCAGTTTTCACACCCTAAGGCAGAAGGCATTGTTTGGACATGATGACTCTGGGGTTGTCATCACCACATGAGAAACTAACAATCTTTCTGGCTGTCATTGGAAACCATCAGTGGCGGATTCAGAAGGACATCCATTGGTTGATATATAGGTAGGAATTGGAGTGATTATGGTGAAGGCTTTCTTTATGAGGCAACCTTTCCACCAGCATGGATTGTGGATGTTTCATTTTGGGGACTCTCCTTCGGAGCCTGGCAACCCTCAAAAGTATTGCCTGCCCATTGCCCATCAACCATTTGTTGACGTTAAGCGTTCCACGACATGGTTTCCCATTGGGCAGTAAGGCCGACATCAAGTGACCGCCACACGGTATGAATATACAACATCAGTTGTGATTTTCTGATTTTCTGGCGCGGCAGAAACCTGCATCCAGGGCACATCGGACATAGCAACTTGCAATACATGTAGTTATGCACTAGCGACATGGAGAATAGAAAAATTGGAGAAAATCAATCAAAATATATGGAATATTATCCGTTGCTTATGGGTCAGTCATCCATGACTGGGGATGTCCGCTAGCAGCTACAGACGGGTATGGATCAAAATTTGTTGGATTTGTTTGGAACTACAGAGTGTTGGATTTCTTCAGCAAGAGCAAACTGATGTAAACCTCCCCAATGCTATGATCCTGGAAATTACTTGGATTTGCATCCGAGGAATCAGCTGAATCATCCGGTATAAGTGGAGATCCTATTAATATAGACCGACAAGAACGGAGTTACACCAAAGGTTCCAGTTGCACACCACTCGTCGAGGTTTACAAATTAAATGAAATTGGAAGTTGATTGCAAGTTTAGAGTTCTTGAAGCTTGAATTCTTCTTGAATGAAAGCTTACAAACTTACCAGTCTCTGAATCATCAAGGAACGCGACGATGTTTGTGGTTGCTGGCAACACAGGTGCTCAGCACGTGTCTGAAACCGGAGCAAGAAAAGATCCCAGAGACGAACCCAGAACCCAGCCAAAATCATCTAAGGATCTTGATAGTGGTGGAAATTCCAAGGACTCGCAATGGTGGGACCCCCATTCCTATGGTCGCTGTCATGATCGCACTCCCATGTCTGAACCCCCAGTAGGATCAGGGACCATTATCCTTTAAAGCTTCATAGCTTCACCATACTTCACCACTCTTACCTCCGACCCGCGGTTTTGGTTTCGGCTGGTGCGCCATACATAACGTGCTTTTAAAGAAAAATCCGCACCCGCCCGACAAGCGCATCACAGAAGAGTGTAAGACGCTTAGACAAGCGTTCGCCTGACATCCCGGTGGGAGGTTATCAACCTGCAGTGATCGAACCTGCCTGGGAAAAGAGCACTAAAATATATTAATTAAAATATAAAGCACTATACTGAAATATATTACATCATACTGCATCCATTTGCGGATGAATCTAGTGAAAAATCCTGCAAAGCCGATATCTTGCCGGACTCCGGTGAGGTTTGAGCCGGAGACACCGGAGACTTTTGATAGATGCTGTGAGCAATGTGAGGAATATTCATCATGCTTCCGGCACTTGACATCAACATTCCACCAATATCCATCAATTTTACAGGCTCAACGTCGGTGGCTTCCAAGGAATGTTGATGCGTGTTCCCTACGACTCAGAAGATGCTTCAAATCCACTTTGGGTTTGTTTTCTGGATGTTGAACATCCTACTCGGCAAAATGATCTGAGATGTGTTTTCAAAATGTTTGGGGATTTGTTTGGGGCATCCCTTTCGCAGCAGCTCAAGCACTAACAAAGCTTGCGCTTGCAGCCGCCTGTCTTTCTTTGCAGCTTAGACCTGCAGTCAGCTGTGCCAAAATGAGGTGAGGCGTGTTTCATCACAGCTTAAATGAATTGGAATGATTGTTTAGATGTGAACAAAACAACAAGAATGGCCACCATGCTCGGTTTGTCAATCCTTGCGATTTGCTTAGATACAGATATCCGTTTCCCACTCCCGGTTGATTGATAGAGGGGGGCAACCCTCAATTTTTCGCGACCAATAGGTGAACGATGGCAAAGGGTGCACAAAATGGCAACTCTATTTTTCCTAGCGGGCATCATTTTTGGCGAGCAGGGCAGCCCAATTATTAAGGGAACCCCCAGGAATCAGGGTGCTGAGGTGTTCATTGAGTTTCAATGTTTTCTGGGATGCATCTCCAAGGTCACGTGAAAACACCCTTTGGCCAAATAATTCCCCATGCGTAGAATATGTGTCAATTGAAAATTGGCATTCCCCATGGCCAGATGACTGGATGAAGATTCTTCATCAAGTGTTGCGTACAAACCCACGGTTTGCTGATCTTCAAATCGTCCAGAGACGAGCCATTTGCAGCCTTTCAGGAAACCAATCAGAGTCAGGTTCGCTGGAACCGACGTGGCTATGGGTCAATACTGAAGATCTGGGGAGCCACCTCTTTTTGGTCAGTGCCTAACCTTCCCATGTTTGGATATAAAATGTTAACCTCATGCGTGCCAACAACGTTTTTGAGAATAGCGAATTTGCATTGTATCTCTCACCTGTGTTGCGATGGAGCATCGTGAGAATATACTCTCAACATCTTTGGACGTTAATCTCCGACTTATGTTTTCACAACCAGTCTAGAGATCAATGCCTCAACCAGTGTTAGTTGATGATATATGTTGATATCCCCATTTAAAATTGTTGGCTTCAAATACAGGTTGTTTCATGAAGTTTCACTATGTTCCATGACCCAAATGTGGACGATGATCCCCCATTCAATTTCATATGTTTCGAGGCAGTTCAAAAGACCAACCAGCAAGCACTATCATGTTTGAAATAACAAAGATGTTTGGACATATCAGCACCAATGGCAAACAAGTACAAAGAGCTACAGTACCAATGTCCTGTACCCACCAGTTCCTTGATCAAAAGGCAAGTGGGTACCCCGGCGTCTTTTTTACAACATTACATCCAATAGACAGATTGATGTACATGGTATACCGAACTGTCATCTGCATTTTCCTGAAAAAATTGGAAAATAGTAGATAGAACCACCAATTCTTGGCTTTATCCGCATTCATTTTGGTTTGGGTAAATCTCCATTTACCACATGTCCTTCAAAAACAATATCAATCGATTGCTTGGATATACCTTCATCTGGGCATGGATTTAAGACTCAGGAAACCGTCTCGAGGGAATTACCCTTTCTGACCCACACCCACGACTCGTATGGGAATGCAAAGATCTTACATCACAGCGCGTACTACAAATCCACTGTAACTATGACATATTATGACTATAATGATTCTACAATATCTCTTTGGTAATCTAGCCTGTCGTTGGACAGTCACCCAGACAAGAAGGTCTCTCCCACTTATCCGTTAGTTTATGCTCACCCATCCAGCTTTTCATATATTCACCAGAAACGCAACTGTTTGCCTTACAGACCAACGTTCCTATCATTTGGAGGCCTGCGCAGGGCCCCACATTGTAATGAGAAGGGTAACTTCCTTGGGTTTCTCTGTGAGTTTTCCACAACCCCATAACGTTAATCTCGGATGACTGTCAACCCCTGGCACCCCTGGGTATGTGTATATTGCTTCCCCCTTCGGTTTCTCGTTGAGAATGCCGTGACGATGCCACCGCTCTGGCTAGGCAGGGCAGGGAAACGCAGAGGCCGTGCAGAGGCTTCGCATCAAGGCGCTTCGGGGAGCTTCACAGCGTCAACGAAAAATGTGCGAAATCTATCATTCCTTGTGCTTTTTATTTCCCATTTTATATAATAGATACACATCTAAACATATTTTACAGTGTACAAATAGATATAAATACATATACCTAGTGTATATGTATTTATATATATACACACTGTTTTATATAAGAGATATGTGTCTGTATTGTAGATTCGATTAGATAGATGGAACTGTTTTATATAAGATATATGTGTCTGTATTGTAGATTCGATTAGATAGATGGATAGGATAGGATAGGATAAGATAAGATAGATAGAGAGATAGAGAGATAGAGAGATAGAGAGATAGAGAGGGATAGGATAAGATAAGATAGACAGACAGACAGATATATATATGCAAACACTATGTATAATATAGGGCTCACAGTACCCAACAAATAATTGCTGATTCACCGCAAACCGCTATTTATGGCAACGTAATAGTCCCCCAAAGGTACTCCCTCAACAAATAAGGCAGTGTGTTTTCGGGTGTCCATTAGATTTCCATGAACATGGGAACTGGCTCCGCACGCTCCGCGACGTTAAAAATCAACGGGTGGATGCTATGTGCCCTAGGTGAATAAATGAATACCTATGAATACTGTGTATGTATCTGTATGAGTATGCGTATGTGTATATGTAAATTGATATGTGTGGTTGTATGTGTATATATATATATTATACATACATGATGTGATTGCAAGATCAAATAACAAGGCACCGTGTGAAGATCCTGATTTTGATACCCCACAAATGGATATAAGCGGTACGTAAATCACTGGATACATGGTACTTTTCTTACTGGGTTTACCAAAGCAATTGTGCATAGTTATATTTATGTCCTAAAGAAAGTTGATTGAAAAACGAAACAAAATTAACTGGCCAAACAAAAACGTTGCTGTAGATTTCTTTGCAACTATATAATCCAGGAATGTCACATTTCTTGTTGAACCCTTAACAATCCAGTGTTCTCTTTGAACATCACACTTTTCACCAAATTCCCACTGCCAGGAAAAGGTATGCCATGCCCCTTGAAACATGCAGCTTCTGCCCGAGGCAGATGACACCCTGCCACGGTTCAGCGATGCGAAGCAGACGCTGTTCAAGGCGCCTTCCGTTGCCGACGGCAGTGACTAGTCGATCCATGTGATGGTTTGGCTATGGCAGAGGCAACTATGGCTCAAATCTCAAAATTATATAAGCACCCCCAAGATCAAATGTACTAAAATGATCTAAAATGCACCAAATTGTGCTGAAATGGATTAATTGAACGTATGAACAAGTTTGCGCGTCCCCTCGCGCCCCATTCTTGAGCCACAGCCATACGAGTTGATCCAAAAAAGGAGTAAAAATGACGAACACCACCTGAAGCTGCTGTTTACATATGAATCAGTGACAATAACCAGCTATAGTGACGATAATCAGCCAAATTTTCAGACAGGCCCATGTCTAAAGGATTCTTAAGGAACATATGTTCAAGAAACGGCCCACCAAATCTCGTTTGGGAGGAGCTAGTACGGGAATTCTTTATATATAGGGATTGACCCAGGGGGCACTTGTATGTCCCAACATGTGGAGACGACCAAATCCACGAAATGCCAATTGACTGTACTTGGCCAGGGTATTCAATGAATAGTCTCATGTTTTGAAATGATCCTCAGTTGTGTTGAAGTTACACACATCAACCTTTTCAATTTATTCAAACATATGCTGCAAGTGCGAGAAAGTAAGTTAGATCATGTGGCAGCTATGTATATGTATATGGATAAGTTACTACAGTTGATGGGCTGGCGGAAGTGGAGCAAGTGGAGCATGTGGACAACAATGGATGGCCCATGTTTGTGTCATGGTGAGGTGCGAACTTCAGAGAGGACATGGCTGGCCCATGGTTTGTAGCGGTCCCAGTAGCGCATGTTTTCTGATTGCAAACATAAATATTCAACTTTGAGGTCCCCATCTATGAGGGCTTCTGGGTACATTTTCAGAGGTGTGGGTTGCTCGTGGCTCAAAACAGGCTCTCTCTTGAGCCAATCCCTTGTTCGTCGGTGCGAAATACTATGTACAACTCATTTGGATGTGAATATGGTGAGGTAAGCCCAATGAACCAGCCACAATGGGGATTTATTATTCGGATTACCCTTATTTGGGATGTACCACATTAGCTTGAAACATGTTCGTGCGAAAAAATTGCCCAAATATCTCTGAAGGGCACAACAAAAATCCCAAGCAACATCCAGTTGCAAGGCGCTTTGGTTCCTGTTCGTCTATGGTTCAAAATGATAGGCCCCCAGGGGCCGATAGTTAAATGCCAAAACGCCGAATTCGTCGATTTTTGCGCGTACATCGCACTTAAATCCGCATTTACCCTGCCCTATTGTGGCATGTCAAAAATAATGTTTGAAGGGAACACCTCCAGGAATCTCTTCTATTTGATACAAAACCAGGGCGTCCTGCAGAAGTTTCCCACCCAACGACACACTTCCACGTTGCTGGGTGAATTATAACGACCTTACTGCGACGTTACCGACAATTGTGGATAGTAAAGGCAATTATTCGCAAATCACCTTATTTCTGGTGATGTTGTAATTCAGCCAGAAATATCCATCCACAAAATATGCCAGATCTAGCTCAACTACTGAACAAGGAGGGGCCTTTAGGGTATCACTTTTTGGTGGTGAAGTCATGAATTCCAGATGTTGGTTGGTTGTAGCCATGAGATTCTCCTGAAAAAGCAAGCTGAGCCCGAAGGCCGGTGCCACGCAGCCAAGTTTCGCTTGCGATGGCACGAACGGACAGGGAATGGACCACGGGTTGGCCCATAAATTGTGACAGGGGTTGCTGATGGTTGATGAATATAGGAGGACATTCTAAAGGTGTTCAAAGTTTTTATTTGATGTTTATCGGGTTAGAATTTGTTAGAATATCCTCATCATAGATGTCCTTTTGTGACTGGTTGGTAATACATAAAGTGTAGTAGATTGCATGTCAAATCAACCCCCTACTATGAATATCTATGAATTGGTATTTCCAAAAAGATGCCGAATCGTTGGTTTCAAACATGCTGCTTTGAAGGCCCTGGGCACGGATCAAATGCCGCATATTCCGTTCAAGAAGCCAATGGTGAAGAGCCTGCTGTCGGTCAGAGCTGGCTTTCCAGGAGTGTGGATTGTTTCCACCCCGGACACCCCGTGGATTCCTACCCACTCCGAGCGGCGCTCCCGCACTGGCACTTTCAGCACCTGCACCTGTTCCAGCCAGCATGGCAGCGGGAGATCCAACGCCCCTTCCCTGCGTGGCATGTTGGTCGCTATTGACCTTGAGATTTTCAGAAGCAAACAACTGCAAGAAACACCAACTTGCCGAGATTAATGGAACGAGACTATATGACTATGTATATATGAGATACTCTCTCGTTTGAATGTTGGACGCAGTTACCATATCATGAACCCACGTTCCAAGAAGCGTAGGTCTTCTCAGGTTTCAGACCCTTTGAAAAACCCAACCTCCTCTTCTGCAGACAATACAAGTGCTTGTATCTGTGTACTATGTGAAAATATGTGAAACGGATGTTCCCTTTCTATTAGGGATTAAAAAACATGCATCCAAATGTCCAGCTTATACCGTTTTTGCTGTGGCACTCTTGTGTCCAATGTGGTGTGGGTCAGATTGGGTACCCTCAAATGCGGCAATGGACCAAACTATAAATGACCGGTCAATGTGCGGTTCTCTTGAAGCCAAAAACTGTTGATCAAGCCCCAAGTTATCCCCTTTCAAATTTGTTGAACTCTCTAATTGTAATTCCGGCTTGCGTATCCGTTATTGTTGGTCAAAGACCCTTTGGGTACTTGACATTCCCATGTTGCCCACCGGAAAATTCCGTAGTTGGGCTAAATATATATTATTATATAAATATATTACTGTGCATACAGTACATATCATATTTATTCCGATAATCTCCGATATGGGTATGGACGATCAAAACTCTGATACCGTGAAACTTCCTTCATAGTTAATAGATTAGTAGCGATTAGTATTGGAGTAGCCTGCTTTACTTTGGGCATTTCTCCATCTTTTTAGTGGCATTTTGGTGTTTACACCCACAGCCGCATAAATCCATGTGAATCACATGCTGTCAAGGTCAATCTCTGGCTAAACATTTGTTGCTCACTGTAGTGAAGTTTTAATTGTTATGGTTAATCCCATTTTTGAATCTGTTGATTGCTATTTTTTGATGATCAACTTTAAATTCATATGTCAGAATCCCATCTTGCCAGTCTTTGACTCCCAATTGTTGATAAGTAAATGCAACAAGCGATGATTAGATATGATTAGATCCCAATTCTGATGATTAAATTCGCCATTCATCAACCTAGGTTTCCTCTGGCAGTGTTCCCACTTTGCCCAGTCACAGGCACCGACGACTCTCTGGCGGAAGAGCCGCCGAAGATTGGATTCCGTTTGGGGTCCTTGGCCATCGAGAAACGGCGGTCGAAGCAAACTGGTTGATAGTGGGTCAACGGGGCATTTCAAAGTTCTAAAGGCATGGAATTTTGTTCAAGCCGTAAATGGGGAAGGCTAAAGCTCCACATTGTTTGAAGTTTGAAGGGTCATTAGTAGGAAATGGGGATTGGAAATCATCAGATCTGGAAATATGATGATGACTTCACTGAGGCGACCAAAACCCCAAGCCTAGGCGATCGTGTGCCTCTCTGTGTCCGATTTGACTTACGTGTCATTTGGCAAGCAGTCACACTGCGAAGGGTTGTCGTACAGTATGTGGCTGTGTGCTACCTTACACGTTAAAGATAGAATTAATGGTAATTGGGTATATTGGTGAATCCGAGTATTCAGGTCATTTACCCAGATGAGACGGCTAAGCTATGGCTCAAATTTGGGGGCAACAAGGAATCAAAAGGGTAAAACAAACCAAACAGAGTGGGGACAAACAACCAACACTTGACTAATATGATCAAAGATGCTAATATAATATATTGTTTGAATTTCAAGGATGATGATACCAGAGACAGTTTGCTACTGTTGGTTTCAGATGCCTAAGGTTTGCCCTAAAAAACTGGACAGCAAAACACATGGATTTCGGTGAACGGATACTTACAGAAGGGGAGACTCTTGGTAAATTACATCATATACATAAATACATCAAAAACAAACGGAGCTGGGCTGCCCTGCTGTAGGGATTTAGCGTCAACATCTCCTGGTGGATCCATTGCGTGCGATGGGATTGAATGGTTGCGCAAATCGGGCAACATTTTAGTAGTGAATCGATGTGAATCGTTTGATTGAGGATCTAACACGTTAAGCATTTTTTACGGAACATACATCCATTTTTGTTCGTTCAACTCCATAATTGTCAGTCAAATCACGGATTTGCTCATGAAACCGAGAAAACGGTTGCTTTTCCATCTGAGCTGAGTTGACCCCTTACCCTTTTGTTTCTTGTTTTGTTTTATCTCTGGCCACTGGGGCCGATGATCATTGAGTGGGGACAGATACTAAGACATGCCAACTGAGCAGTGGCCAGGAGACAGGTGGTTGGTTTAAGTCGCGGCTGTCATTTTAGGAGTCCAATATTGTTGGCTAAGTATATGTTTCAGTGCCAATGTCTCCACAATAGGAAGCTATGCTGCCATTTTGATAGATAGTGCCTATAGCGTCCAAGAAAAATTGGCTTTGCAAATCATCGTGGTTGATTGGCTCCGGAGTTTGGTCGGTTACTGTAACTCCACATTTTTGCTGAGTAGTGCAACTCCACATTTCTGGTTAGCTCACCGCTTTTCGGCGGTTTACTTCTCATGTTTGTTGTTCAAGTATGTTTGCTGTAAATCCATTTGTCTGACTGCATATCTTTTGTTCCAGGTCTGTGTTGGTGAACTCGCAATGTTTCACTCAGCTCACTCCCCATCTTTTAACTTGTTTATTGGTTCAAACTCCTTTCACCAAGGAAAACATGGGCCTTTCCCCGCAAAAAGAGGTCGCTTACAGCTTTCCATCGATGAAGCTTCGAGCAGCAGCATGTCAGTGGTCCCAGTGCTGGTTTCGGTTTTTGTGCCATGACATCCGGTCAGGTTTTCCGGGAGAGGGATGGTAGAGATGGAAAACGATGAACATTCCCTTTGCAACATGACAAAATATTGGTCCTTCATCCATATCTGCAGGATGGGGATTCGAGTGTTCGGTTGACTTTCGTCCTACAGATTGGGCTTTCACAGCAATGTTTGATGCAACCGGGGGATATATCCCGGTGATTCCCATTGTGTCTTGGTTATATCCCATTTATCTCATCTTAACTCCATATATCAGTGGCGCTGTTCCCCACATGGCTCACACCAGGACCTTGCGCCCGGCCAATGCTCTTGAAATTGATGGCTTTAATCATGGCTACGATGATTATAATAAACTATATCCAGATATATCCAGATGATTTCCTGGGTGTATATCCAAATTCTCCATGTGCTCTGAATCACCAGCTTTCAGCATCTTTGAATTACTGTACTGTAAGTATCATAATTGAAGGTATGAGGGCCAGTTTGAAACTTGGCTTGTGAGAGCTATGAAGCCATGCATGAATTAGGAGTTCAATGGAGTCAACTAGCTAGTTCCCTGAGGATTCCTGGTGAAATCTCCAGCAATTCCAACTTTCTTGAATGCCCAAAGCATCCCATATCAAGTTGATTCAGCTGACTCCAACGCCCATATACTCATCATTTGCTTTAACTCGCATTAGTTTGCATAAGTGTAGATCATACGTACAATACAAATCAATTCTCTAGACATGGGGCACGCCGCAAGAATTACAACAAGCTAATAGCATTTGATGTGGAATAGATATGAATATGTGTATGTATATATATATTTATTTATGAACATATGCATTTTTGTCTAGCCATCATTTGGGGCCATGGAAACGGCTGATCTGCCAATGCTTGGTGGATTTAGTTCCCCATGGCTGGATGCAGTTCCTGGACAGAGATTTGAGACTTGCTGTGGCTAGCTGATTATTTGGGCACCAATGGACCCACGAAGTTGGCATTGCGTCATATTAAACACTATTATAATCTATTAGATAAAGTTCTTAAACCATGCACCTTGATGCATTTTGGGATATCATTGTGAGCCATTCCCATTTGTGGAGCTGAGACTCTTAGGATCTTGGCAGATGATTTTTGATTGGTTCCTTTTTTTTCAAGATTGGATATGGTCATGGGGTTGAACAGTTGAACCACCTGAGAACTGGGACGTTTGCGGAGAAGAGCATATTCTCGAACGAGTCACATTCCGCGGGTATTAGTGCAGGCCAATCACAGGATTTTCTGGTGTCTGCTTGGTGATTACGCTTTTCTATTCACTGTAGAGTATCCTCAGTTGACTTGGGTTGAGACAGCCAACGGTCGATGGTTTCTGTGACTATGATCCTCACCTCACCACGATACCAGGTTGGCCCAAAGACACCCGACGAAAACGAAGATGTCCAGCAGGTTCCCTGAATGCTTCCAATTCAATGTGGTCTAAAAGTAGAGCATAGCCTCTTTCATGACATGGTTTAAAGGTTCCGCCGCCCTTATATTTGGAGATTTCTCAGAATGGGGGACCCAATTTTGGCTTGTTTTGCTCGGGAAAATCATGATCCATCGTTGGATTTTAAGACAACCCCATGTCTTGGAAATATTATCCCAGTTGACTTTTGTTTGGGTCACTACTCGCACGATCATTCCAAATGACCAGCTTCTTGACAACCCTGCTCACATGCATCGTCTCTAGAATAGTCGACCTACATTTACCCTTAACATCCTTTAACGCATCCTGGTATATATATATAAGCAAATATAATCAACATGCCATGCAAGAATCGATTGGGAATGTTCACTCATCGTTACAACTTGTAACGACCATGATACCTATTATGGGTTCAAGAAATTGCCATTTCAAGAGGATAATCATCTTTCATGCCAAATTGCCGGTTCCATGTGAGATATCATAGCTGTATGAAATCCCCAATTTTGTGGGAATCTCATGGAAATATGGAATCTCTAATTGCTGTTTAAAATATGTTTCAACTATACAATATATACGTATATATATATATATATACTTGTTCAACATATCCAAAGTGCAAATCAAAACAAAACAATGCAAACAATATCATTCGCAAATCCATATCATAAGTATCATATTTGGCAGCTTCCAACCTTCCCTGAGGATCATGGCAGCGACCAGCCCTCACATGGCTCCGGCGCCTGCGCAGCCTGCGCAGTCTGCATGGAGTGTCACCAAGCAGATCAACGCACATGCGAAAGCGGCCCAGTGGTAACACGGCCGCTGTAAAGATCTGCTCGGGCAAAGCCCTTGACCTGTTGGAAGTTGGTCTCCCAGGATAGGAGTATGTCGTAAACCTTACAGGGAAGCTTTTTTTGTTGGAGAAGTTCATGTGAGGTGTTGGCTTAACTATTGCCATTGTTGACGAAGTTCCAAGCAAATCTAATTTGAAAATAATAAATCCAGATTTGCAATGGAAAATATCATTATTGCTAGGACAAAACAAAAATCTTGTCGCTTTCTGTAAATCCCATGTGTTTGTTGTTTAGATTCCCTGCTTTATCTGTTTTGAATGATTCAAATCGACTTTTAGGTGTGAATTGCGTGCAAGATCCTCATTTGTTTCTGGTTAAATCAAACCTAATCACCAAATTTACAACTCAAAATCATCTCAAATCCTCAGTTTTGCCCAAAACTGTGCCTTTTTTCAGCCGATTCTTGCTGGTAAAACCTGAAAGTTTGCTGGTGAAATCAGCTGGAGCGCGGTGGGGTCCAAGGCGCGAGGCCCTCGGCCTGCTGCATGTTGCCTCGGAAGAGCGGTTGGAAGCAGATCGGGTGCCGTGGAAGAAACTGTTGGAGGAGGTGATATTTCCCACAATAATACGACTTTTGTATAAATATTGAAAAGTAAATATTGATAGTAAATCATTATATATAATTATATAATACCGGGATTATATATAGGAAGAATGATAAAGCGTCATGTTACCTAATCAGAATATTCATAATTATTTCACAAAATAAAACAGTGGTTATTTTGAATTTTAGAATAATAATGATATGGGAGGAATTGGGTGGAACTTGTTGTATTCCCAGGTAGAACTTAATATCATGTGCGTACGTATATACACATTGACCTGTTGTTGATATTTATTGATATTTATTTATATATTTATTTATGTTCATGTGTTTATATTTAAATTTTTATATGTATTTATATTTACTTATTTATTCATTTATTGATTTACTTTATGTATCCAGATATTCTACTGCTTTGTTGTGTGTGTGTCTGAAAATGGGATGCGCTTTCAAAATGGGCATATCTATGATTAAGCAGTGGATTTGTTGATCTACCACTGTGCCTTATTCTCACACAAACCCACAGCAGAATATATAGTACTTGTATGGACAGAGTCTGGGTAAATCCTGGCTGAGTAGTTTAATACTCTTATCTATTCTCATAAGAGTGGATATGTACCAATGTTCTACTTAACCAGCTAAATCCGTTAGGTTTGCCAGCAGAGCAATGATTATGGCTCAAGTAGATTCAACTATAAGGTCAGTTGATTGTATTTAATCTATGCTTTAAAGCCTTAAATATATTATATATATATATATATTGAATATTCAATCATTTTTCGTGGTAGCTCATGGCTATTATGGGAAATCTTGATAAAGGACAGGTTGGTTCTTCACTGCTTCTGCTATATACAAATGGGGTGTAAATATTAGCCAGCTGCAAGGCTGCAAGTCAAGTTTTTTGCATCCAAGAGATTGGCCATGTATATGTGTGCGTTCTTGAAAAGGACCAAAAAGCTTCCAAACATTGTCGTTTTGAATCGAGAAACCAATGGGTGTGGGAATCCTCCCCTTTAGATCCCTTTAGACTTTAGCCTATAGCCTGCAAAAAAGAAAATTTGGTTTAACCCGGAAAAGTTCATATTTTCACCAGCGACAATAGTAATGGTTAATGAAATGCAGTGATGTGTAACCAACAAGAACCAGGGTAAAGCCAACACTCGGGATTTAACTAGGGAACGTTGCAAGTAAGTGGAACAGCGGATGTGTGCATTTAGAACAAACCATGACGGAGGATGCGCCAAATTTTTTGGAGAGGAGGTCGTTGCTGCTTTCTCAAAAAAAAGAACGTGTGGTTAGTTGGATCAAACTTCATTGAACCAACAGTTGTGCTATTGCTTGCCTTCTTTGCGCGTATTTTTGTTATCCACGAAACAGAAGCCGAATTGTGTTTATTTCTATAAATTCTATAGGAGTCTACCAAATGTTGGTAACCCCCCGACTGCAAGTTCTGCTCGTTGAATCCCAATGTTTCGTGGACTACATCTCCGCTTTTGAACACTCCTGGGCTCATTGTTTGGGTACCGTGCCGACTTGGAATTCCCAAGAAGTATCATATTCTAAACTTGATCATACTTTTTGAACAAACCCCAAAATGAGGGAGATCCCGGTTGTTCGCAGTTGAGCCCACTTAAATTCCCAAAATTGTCATGATGAAGCAACATTTTTTGATGGAAAAACCTTTCCCAAAAAAGTTGCATGTTCAGGTGATGCTAGGTGCTACCATCAGCGCCTGTCATCGAGCGTCGCAGTGGCGGCCAGGCACCTGATGGACCAAAATGGCTCAGGAAATTCCAAAGAAACTGAGGGAATTCATTGGAAGAGGTAAGAACAATGAGCTATGCCAAACCCATAAAGACCACCGTTTTTGCCAGACATGGAAAGATTGAAACCGTCCAAGTTTTTGGAGGTTTGTGGCATTGGGATTACAGCTTATATGCGAGCATCGGTCAGATTTCAGGGTCTAGGGGATCCAGATGCATAGGTCATTTTTAGTAGTCGCCATCCACTATTTGGAGATTTTGGTCATGCTTAGCAGTGCTGTAACCATAAAATGTTTCAGTTCAGGGTAGCCAACTTTGCCGCTACGGATATCTGAGGGTCCACAAAAAAAGAACTGTTTCTCCGTGATGTTTTATTTTCCTGATAATTTTCAGGTGTCCATCTTTTCTATCTATTTGGGGCTGTATCTGTGGGGCATCTATAATATAGGTATCTAGAAGAATAGCCAGGGAGAGTAGCTGCAATTGATGACTTCGCAGGCTTGTCCTTGCTGCTGGATGCGGCGAAGCAACGACTCGCCGATGACATCGCCTTCAACATGGTCATAGCGAGCTGTGAGCACGCAGGTGGGGCGGGAATAGGGAGAATAGGGACAGACATGGCCGCGTGGCGACCCATTTCAGTGCTGGATTTAGAACCCCCTAGGCCTAGGTTTTCTGTTTACTTGTGACATTTCAGTAGAGCAAATTATCCACTTAGGCGGCCAGGCTTGGAACCCCCGACGTAATCCATGATCCGAAACATGTGCACCGAAATGAGGACAGGTCTGAGTCATGCCTCCCATCCCAAGATAATCCCAATATCCAAAGAGATACAGTAATTAGACCTACAGGACCTGGACTGATGATTTGTATTGAATCACTTTGACTGTCTTTGAGACCCATATTATCAGTATATATCCCAAGAGAGAAGGGGCTCAAAATGATCGAGTTGATTTTTCTCAGATGGGCAAGGCTCGTTGCATCCCATTTCGAGATGGTTGGATACTGATGAGATAACCAATTTTACATGGGTCCATTACTCGCTTTTGGACCATACCCAGACAGGACTGTGGGAGCAGACCTTGGAATTGCTGCGTCAGACCGGACGTTTGCAGGACGCGTTGGGGATGTCAGAGGTGCCCAGAAAATGCCTACAGAAACATCATGAAAATCATGAAACATCGGCAATCTGTTGATGTCTGTTGATGTGGGGGGAAAAACGGAAGGTCGTTCACTTCATGAAATTTGGCACGCGCGGTTTTCGCAATCTCATTTACTGCAACTTTGATCCCTCTAGTACTCTAGTATGGGAAGATACTGGAAGACTTTGCAAAATTTAAAAATCCTTGAATGATTTCACAATCAGTGGCAAGTACAAGAAGAAACCACCAAAGAATGGGCCGCCTTACCGCCTACCCAATTCAAACAATGGACTGCGACTGCTCCCAGTGATAAGTGGGTTTTACCCCATTTGAACCATGGGAGTGGCTTGAACATGTTGGTGCATTTTTTGTGGAGCCCAAGTTCGGCCAACTCTCATAGTACTAGGTTCACCTTTCACTAGGATAAACTCGACTTTGATCAACAGCCTGGTCGGCGTACAAAACTGTACTTACGGACGACCAGACTTTGATGGCAGTTTGGGGGGTATGATCCATTTCCGGACAGACCCAGTGAGTTTGTGTGTAAGATTGCGTTAGGTCAGGTCTTTCAAAATCTAGGTCTTTGGGTATCCCGATAGACATTGTCTATCATAGTACATCAGTGATGTACCCTCTGGTAATTCAACATAGCTATTGAAAAAAGCCATTTATAGTTGATTTACCCACTAAAAATGGTGATTTTCGATAGCTATGTTAGTTTACCAGAGGGTAAGGTTTCTGGAGCATCACATGAAACCCCCTGGACATGGATTGGAAAATGTTGTAATTAGAAATGATTGTCGCAGTGTAGATATGGCCATGGGATCTAACTGATGAATGTGGAATCGCTTGAGATTCGAGCCCACGCCAATCATGTCGCTTGTAGTTGAGCTCCACAAGGAGGCAAATCCCTACAACCATGGTGCATTGCTAAACCTCTAGGACTCTAGGTTGTTCAATTGGGGGGCGTCCTTTTCGAATGGCAGTTTATCTCTTTGTCGTTGAACCCCTATATAGTTATGCAAGAAGGGTTTCTTAATCCAGGTTTGACACTATTGTTTGCCACCTGGACCTGGATTGCATGTATCTGAGATTCCAGCCTTCAGAATTGGGGTTGAAAGTGGCTAACCTTGCAGTGAAGTAACCCCAACATGAAACGTTCTTCAATATTCAAGCAGTTGCTGAAAAATAGCATGTGTTTATAATTGTCTATATATACGATTATATACGTATGTTTCTTGTCAGTTTTTTCGCCAAAATCACCTCTCCGCCAGGGAAGATCATCCCACGGTGTTCGTGGCGCCATCGCTGCCTGCCGCCGCGCAGAACAGTGGCAATGGGTCCTGCAGTTGTGGGCGGACAACGGAGAGGGCAGAGAGGATGCTGAGATGCGAAATTCGGCGCCTGGGTTTGTATCCGTCTGTCAATGGGTTGGTTTGCACCACAAAATAGAGATTTATGATTTTGCTGCTGAATGAAAAGGCGTTGCTATGTATCACAAAAATCTGATGAAACCTTGGTTGGATAGGTGGGGGTAAGCCTTGGTGAAGACAAGGTAAGGATATGCGAGGGCAGTTTCAGAAACCATCCAACATGGTGAGTCATGAACAACACAAGTTGGAGGGTTAAGAAATAGAATTAGAAAAGGGGATTCAAATAACTTAATCATATTTAATAATAGGGGGTTCAACCACGAAAATAAATACTGGGAAAACCTTGGTTGGCGGTTTGACCGTCAAAAATAAAGCAGAACAAGCTTCTTGGCCGGTATTTTGATGAAGCAACCAACATAGGGATTTACCGGTTTCTTTTTTACAAGTGTTTAGCTACACATGGGGACACATACTACCAGTAGTACCGCACAAGGCGGTGGCGGAAGTTTCAAAAATAGGAAACCGATAGGAGAGGTTGGTTGTTGTGAATCAGGGATGGCAGCGCGAAGCCACTGATGGACCGAAAGGTGGTTGAGGTCTCCTCTCTTTCTCTCTCTTTCTCTGACTATCTACCTACCTACCTACCTACCTACCTATCTATCTATCTATTTATCTATCTATCTATCTATATATCTATGTATCTATCTATCTATCGATCTATCTCTCTCTCTCTCATCTAATTACCTTTCGATCTATTTATCTATCTACCTACCTACCTACCTATCTATCTATCTAGCTGTCTATCTATCTATTTGTCTATCTATCTATCTGGCGAGACTTCCGTCAAAAATGGAAAGTTGAGTGCAGAGCTGACAGACTCGTACCAATGCGTTTTGCGATTTTTCCAGTCCACCTGTCTAAAGTACTGCGCCTGCCACGGAAAATTGATGCCAGGTCATACGAAGTGCTGCACCTGTCACGCAAAATCATCTTAGCAAACCTGCACATCTGATACTCCAAAATCCAACCCCTCTCAGGAAATCAGCGCCCTGACCTCCTAACATCTCTCACGAGCATGTCTTTTGCACTGCCCCTGCCACGGAAAATGCATCTTTGCAAATCATCTTCAAATGCCCCATGCCTACCATCGTTTTTGGAAATGCTACAAAACCCTCACGTTTTGCTCACTTTTGAAGAGGTGCACAATCCCTTGCGCCTGCCACGCAAAACGACATCTGAACCTCCAAAAGTGGTCCGAACCCCTAGTGTTTTTAACATTTTGATTTCGAAATGTGCTTCGCGCCACAACGGTGTGCACTTTTTCGACATCTCAACTTCCAAAAGTGGTCCGATGCTGAGGTGTTTTGTACATTTTGACTTCGAAATGTGCTTCGCGCCACAACGGCGTGCAACTTTTCATCTCTCATCTGGCCAGATGGCTCTGCACCCGCCGCTTTAGCGAGCCTACTTTTTGACCTTCCGGAGCCCCAAATCATTGGAAAAACACAGTGTTTCGCGACTTTCCTACCTTTTCGCGCATCTGCATCTTCTTTCTTCTTACTCTTCTTTCTTCTAGAATCTTTCTCTTCTCTCTGCCTCTTCCCTTCTCTGCTTTTCATCTATCCATATTGTCGGAAGTTTGACTTCTAAACTTCCTTCGACTAGCCAGGTAACATAGTTGACTTTTGCAGGGAATGTATGGCCAGCCCTGGTCCTTGGACGGGATTTGTGCATTGAAAAAGAATGAGATTGGGAAAGAGCGGCGAGATGGGAAGCAAGTATCAGCATAGGAAAAAAGTATATTCATCATCACGTACTATGTATCATCATGTACTATGTGCATTGTCGAAGGAAGTTTAGAAGTCAAACTTCCGACAATGTGGACAGATGAAAAGCAGAGATGGAAGAGTCAGAGACAAGAGAAGAGTAGAAGAGAGAAGATCAGAGAAGAGAAAGAGTCAGAAGAAAGAAGATGCAGATGCGCGAAAAGGTAGGAAAGTCGCGAAACATTGTGTTTTTCCAATGATTTGTGGCTCCGGAGGGTCAAAAAGTAGGCTCGCTAAAGCGGCGGGTGCAGAGCCATCTGGCCAGATGAGAGATGAAAAGTTGCACGCCGTTGTGGCGCGAAGCACATTTCGAAGTCAAAATGTGCAAAACACATCATGCTCGGACCACTTTTGGAAGTTGCGATGTGGAAAAAGCGCACGCCGTTGTGGCGCGAAGAACATTTCCAAGTCAAAATGCACAAGACACACCACGTTTGGACCACTTTTGGAAGTTGCGATGTCGAAAAAGTGCACGCCGTTGTGGCGCGAAGCACATTTCGAAGTCAAAATGTACAAAGCACCTCAGCGTCGGACCCCTTTTGGAAGTTGAGATGTCGAAAAAGTGCACACCGTTGTGGCCCGAAGCACACTTCGAAATCAAAATGTTAAAAACACCAGGGTTTCGGACCACTTTTGGAGGTTCAGATGTCGTTCCACGTGGCAGGCGCAAGGGATTGTGCACCTCTTCAAAGTGAGCAAAACGTGAGGGTTTTGTAGCATTTTCAACTACGACCACCACTACACCACACTACACTCCAATACGCTATCTACAACTACAACTACAACTACACCTTGACTACATTCCACTACACTACACTACACAAACCCACACTCCACTACACTACACTACACTACACTCAATTACATTCAATTACACTCAATTACGCTACACTACATTACACTACACTGCACTCCACTACACTACATGACACAACACAACACTACATTCCACTACACTACACTACATTACACTGCACTACACTACACTACAACTACACTACACTGCATTCCACTACGCTACGCTCCACTACACTCCACTACACTACACTCAATTACACTACACTACACTACATTACACTACACTACACAACACTACATTCCACTACACTCCACTACACTACACTCAAGTACACTACACTACATTACACTACACTACGCTACATTCCACTACACTACACTACACTTACTACAACTACAACTACAGCAATACTACATTTACACTACGCTACACTGCACTAATTACACTACACTACACTCCACTACACTACACTGAATGACACTGCACTACAACTGCAACTGCAACTGCAACTGCAACTATACTACTTTACTACATTACACTACACTACACTACATTACACTACATCACACTAACTACAACTACAACTACATAAGACTACACTACACTACACTACAACTCACTACACTACACTACACTACAGTCGACTATACTCAATTACATTACACTACACCAATTACAACTACAACTACAACTACAACTACAATACATTACATAACGCTACACTACAACTACAACTACAATTACAACTACAACTACAACTTCACTACACTACACTGATTGCATTACACTATACTACACTACACTCCACTACACTACACTCCACTACACTACACTACACTAGTTGCTTTACACTACACTACACTACACCAAACCGCAGTACAATGAATTACACTACACTACACTACACTACCCTACCCCACATTGCATTACATTACACTACATTACATTACATTACACTACACTCATTACACCACCACAAAATGTAACTGCAACTACACTACACTACTTAATTACACTACACCACAACTACAACTCCACTACACTACAACTACAACTACAGCTGCACTACACCACACTACATCCAGCAGTTGTGGGTGAGGTGACCGACCAGGTGACCACTGCAACCATCGCAGCCACTCCAAAAAACACGGCTCCAACCACCTTTCGGTCCATCAGTGGATTCGCTCTGCCATCCGTGATTCACAACAACCAACCTCTCCTATAGGTTTCCTATTTTTGAAACTTCCGCCACCGACTTGTGCGGTACTACTGGTATTGGTTGTACTGTATACATGTCATGCATAGAGAGGGAGAGAGATTTAGAAAAGGAAACATCACATGTATCTCCTTCCATCTGTTGAGTCTGTTGATGCTTCACCTCCATCGCCCGTCAAGGTGCTGCGGGCCTACCAGCGAGCATCCTGGTGGCAAGACGCCACACAACTTCTGAGCAGCCTCCAGCAGTGCCTCGGGTGAACGACTCCCCGCTATTTGAATCTGTTTCATGCTTTCCAAATACATACATGGCTAGGCTATATAGGGTAGAAATGCAATACAAATGGGTGTGAAAAATGGATGTGGTGAGTGGGTAGATACATGCAGATGGTGTACTCCAAAACATCATTGGAATCGAGCGATTCAATGTAGATTTGACCAACAGAGTTGAGGATATTTATATAACATGATTCAACCCCAACAAATGGGATAACAGGTATGGGTATATCATGGTATATCAACTCATGGACCTTGTCCTGGTACATGGTTTCATTGTTTCCATTTTTTGAGATATAAAAATGGGATGATAATTCCCACAGAAGGGCGGTCCCGGGATGGTTCCGACCGGTGACCGGGCAACCGGGCTGACCGGCCTGTTGCCCAGTTGACTGGCCGGTTGCCCGGCTGACCGGCCGGTTGCCCGGCTGACCGGCTTGCCCGATTGACCGGCCGGTTGCCCGGCTTGCCCTGGCTTGCATGCAGCAAGAAAAACGGTGCGCGGTGTTTGCAAGTCACGCGCGCTGCTTCTGGAATGGGAGTGCCCCGAGCTTCCTATGGGGTTACCGCTCAATAGCTTTGCCAGCTTGCATTCGCGGCACTCAGCATTGCCTGCTTGTGGCTCCTTGCGTCCAAATGAGAGAGGTCGGTTTTGCGCGTTTGGCAGCCATCTCTACATGAAGGCACGTCTTTAAGCGCAGCGCTTCCATACATGGAACTCTCTGCTGGACAAGCTCCAGATACTTCCTTTGTGGACGTACCTCTTCCAGCTGACGCATTTGTCGCTGTCCAAGTTGCCTCTATGGTTTCAAGTTTCAGAGTCAACCCTTGGCCATGATGTGTGTCGCGGTGCCTGTGTGGTTCCAGACGTTGCTGTCTATGGTGGCTCTTGCACCTGTTTCGCCCCCATCCAAACCACACATGCCTTCTTGGACCGCGCTAATTACCAAGACTGTTGCCTCGTCAACCTGGATCCAAACGCGCAGATCCAATTTGACATCCGTTGGGCGCTTTCCGGCTCTACTCTTGCAGCCTTCTTCGTGGCGCCGCAATCTTTGCAAGATCGTCATATACTCGTTTACGTTCTGCGCTGGATCGCTTCCTTTCTCCATTCCTCTCCGTTTCCCTTCAAGGCTCGCTTCTTCCCTGGAAGTGTTGCCGCAACTGAAACAGGTTTGATGTTCAGAACGACGGTTGATGTTCTGGTTACCTGCATCCCGGAGTGAACAGATCTCGTGGTGCAATTGTTCGACGCAATTTCTGATTCTAGCGTTGCAGGTGTTGTGAGTTGTCTGGTGGAAGGCCAGTGCCCAAATATTCCAAGTGCAGACGAGCGCAGCTTGCAGCCCCTGTATGCGGCTCTCCAACCGCAAAAATGCAGCCGCTGCAACTGCTTTGGTCGAAGCACGTGCCAACTTGGATGACAGGCTTGATTTCGGCGGCACAGCTTTGCATTTGGCTTGCAGGCAGAACCTTCCAACTGTCATTGACCAGATGCTGCAAGTAGAAGCCAACGTGCACGCACCGGATTCTGAGGGAGACTTGCCCCTTCATGTCGCGGCGGCATATGGCAGTGTTACCAGCGTGCGTTTGTTGCTTGCTGCTTCAGCACGTGTACGCGCTGAGAACTTGCGTCTTGAAAGCGCGCTGACAACTGCTGTTGGCACAGGCGCGCAAATCGCTGTCCTGATGCCGGTAATGTTGATACTAGCGGAAGTCCAAAAATGTACTTCAATAGACAGCATCGGTGATGGAGATAAATTGATCAAGCAGAACAATGAAAATGTGTTTGAATTCTTTCTTTATTACAGGATAAAATAAGACCCAAGAAATAGACACCGTTGCTAATTACTTTAGATTTCATCAATTAAATAGAAACAATGTTGATTCTCTAACATTCTATGCTGATGGCTGGTTTGACCGGCCGCCTGCCCACTTGACCGGCCGATTGCCTGGTCGACCGGCTGACCGGCCGGTTGCCCAGTTGACCGGCCGGGTGCCCGGTTGACCGGCTGACCGGCCGGTTGCCCGGTTGACCGGCCGCTTGCCCGGTCGACCGGCTGACCGGCCGGACCGGCTGACCAGCCGGTTGCCCGATTGACCGGCCGCTACCGGCCGGTTGCTTGGTTGACCGGCTATTTAATATTAGTAGCAGCCGTAGTAGTAGAGTAGGCGCAGGAGTAGGAGTAGGAGCAGTAGCAGCACCGCCGCACCAATGACAAGTGTACTTTTGGGATGGGATGAAATCACCAATCAGCAATGGCTGGTGCCCCCAATGAAAAAATATCAGGACCTTAGTGGCCAACCTCATCATTCGAGGGTTTGATGAGTGATTTTAGTTCTGATCGCTTGCGTTCTTCCCATGTTCAAGCAGGTTGCATGGATTGTAGAACTTGAGTTGAAGTTTCTTTGGCTGGACAAAGTATGTTAGGGTTGCTCAAATTCCCATCTTGCTGCCACCCCCATCAAACCATAAAAAAAAACCGGCTCCTGAGGCCCAACAGCAAGGACATCGCCATTGGTCTCCAGGCCGCATCGGGGCAAGCACCGCAAGTGCTTGCGCTGCTGCAGCGGATGAGGGAGGGGCAGCTACAGGCAGATTTGAGGAGAGGAAGGGTGCTCTCATGGTGGGTGACGGGCAACCACCAACTCATGGAAAATCTCAGGGTCCATCAACCACTAAGAAGGTTTCTTAACCATCGGTTTCTGGGGTCACCTGGCGGGGGGTGCTGCAAGGATTTACACCACAGCTATGGCCGGATGTGTTGAAGGCCGGGACTGGCAATCTGCGGCTTGGCTTCGGTGCTGGGATCCAACAAGTCCGGACATCATTGGGCAAACCAACGAAAACATGGAGTTTTACCCAAGAAAAAATAGGAATTGAACCAGCAAATATGGATTGAACAGTCAAAATTGGTGGTTGAATTTCGGGTTATCACTTAGTCAACCTTGGATCCGGCAGCATCATATGCGTTATACTGTTCATGATGATATTGAGAGAATTTGGAGAATTTGACTGGAATGAAGAATCAATATCCCCACCCCCTTGGGCAGCTTTTTTTTGGGGGGGGTCAAAAAATGTAAGTTACAAACAAATAGGGGGGACCCCCCCGTCAAAAAATGTAAGTTACATTTTCGCGACCCCCTAACTTACATTTTTTTGCCCCCCCCCCAATGAAAAAATAAAAAATGAGGGGGTCAAAAAATGTAACTTCCAATTTGTGACCCCCCCCTCATTTTTTAAAAATTCACGTTTTTTTCTATTTTCCAGGGGGGGGGCACGGGGGGGGACGTGCAGATCGAATCATCTCAAAATACCCCGAGCAATTTTTAATGATAAAATATGAAGTAATATGAAATAATATGAAAACCATTACTTTTTTTGCTGCTATTATATACTTTATTACTACTATTAATTCGTATTAATATTGCTGCCACTAGTACTACTAGTACTACTAGTACTACTAGCACTACTATTTGGTACTATCTTGTGCTACCTTATTCTGTTTCTATTCATTTTTATACTATCTTCTGCTGTTCCCGGTTTGTTTGGATCATGCACCATCTGCAAGATTGCCTGCAATATTGTTGCTGATGCTGTTTGCATCTGCTTGCTAGATTTCATAAGCGCTTACCTTAAGGTCACGGTCTTCATGTGTTTTTGCAGAAATTTGGAAAACTCCCCTGCAGCTACTTATATTTTTCATACCAGGCAATCCCAGGCAAAGTGCGCAATGTAACATATTGTAACATTGGATCTGACATTTTCTTGCATGATCTTGCATCAACTTACATGTTTCACGCTTAAATAGGGAGCATCAAGAACCACTGGAAACCATAAGAAACTTCAAGAAACTATATATTATATAACTATCAAAGGAACTTGTCAATATTTGTGAATGCCGGTGGTGAACCCATACCAATCTTAGTCATCTACAGTGATCTAGGTGCCCCATGTCGTTCTCAGCAGATGCTCCTTCAGGTGCAGTGCCAGCCTAGGCAGGCAGAAAAATGTTTTTGCAAACTTTCTGCCAGCGGCACCTTCTGCTACATAACTTTCTGCTAGCGGAGCCTTCTGCTACATATATTTCTGCTAGGGGAGCCTTCTGCTAGATAACTTTCTGCTAGCGGAGGCTTCTGCTACATAACTTTCTGCTAGGGGAGCCTTCTGCTACATAACTTTCTGCTAGGGGAGCCTTCTGCTACATAACTTTGTGCTAAGGGGAAGCCTTCTGCCACATTTTCTGCTCCTTCAGGTGCAGTGCCAGCCTAGGCAGGCAGAAACATGGTTTGCAAGATATGTCACATTATGATACAATAGCATACAATATGTCACCTTGTGACAAATGTGGGAATCAGATGGCGTAAGATAGAATAAGAACAAGAAGTAGTAATTAAAATGTAAGTTTGACTGTGTGGACATAGAGATCTCCTGCAAAACACCATCATTTTCAACACCTAAAGCAGCCTAGCTTACATTTTCAAAAAACGCCGCCATTCACCAGGCAATTCCAGGCAAACTGCACAATGATACGCACATATGCAATCACATGCACAAAAAATGAACATAGAATATCATCCTAGCCATCCAGAATCTACAGTGATCTAGGTGCCCCACATCGTTCACAGCAGATGCTCCCTCAGGTGCACTGCCAGCCTAGGCAAGCAGCAAAATGCTTTGCAAGATAGGCCACATTATGATACAATAATATACAACATGTCACCTTATGATGCCTTATGACATAATGTGGGAATAAGATTGAATAAGAAGTAGAAATTAAAATGTAAGTTTGACTGTGTGGACATGGGCATCCTCTGGAAAACACCATCATTTTCAACACCTAAAGTAATCTAGCTTACATTTTTCAAGAAACTCTACCACTCACCAGGCAATTCCAGGCAAAGTGCACAATGATGCGCACATATGCACAAAAAATGACATAACATATCATGAAATGACCAAAGGTGATCTCATCTATGCGACGCAAACATGTAAGCTGAAAGCAATAGGGGGGCCAGAATCCCTGCAGCCCACAACACTATCTCAAACACCTTCCCCCAAACAGCTTACTATATAGGCATTATATGGTAATATAATGTAACATCGGACCTTGCTTTTTCTTGCATGATCTTGCATCAACTTACATCTTTCACGCTTAAATACGGAGCATCAAGAAATCACTGGAAGCCATAAGAAACTGCAAGAAACTATATATTATATAACTATCAAAGGAACTTGTCAATATTTGTGAATGTCGGTGAACCCATACCAATCTTAGTCATCTACAGTGATCTAGGTGCCCCATGTCGTTCTCAGCAGATGCTCCTTCAGGTGCAGTGCCAGCCTAGGCAGGCAGAAAAATGTTTTTGCAAACTTTCTGCCAGCGGCACCTTCTGCTACATAACTTTCTGCTAGCGGAGCCTTCTGCTACATATATTTCTGCTAGGGGAGCCTTCTGTTAGATAACTTTCTGCTAGCGGAGGCTTCTGCTACATAACTTTCTGCTAGGGGAGCCTTCTGCTACATAACTTTCTGCTAGGGGAGCCTTCTGCTACATAACTTTGTGCTAAGGGGAAGCCTTCTGCCACATTTTCTTCTACTTCAGGTGCAGTGCCAGCCTAGGCAGGCAGAAAAATGATTTGCAAGATATGTCACATTATGATTCAATATGTCACCCTATGACATAATGTGGGAATAAGATGGGATAAGAAGTAATAAGAAAATGTAAGCTTGACTGTTTGGACATGGGGATCTTCTGCAAAACACCATCATTTCCAACACCTAAAGTAGTCTAGCTTACATTTTTCAAAAACCTCCGCCATTCACACCAGGCAATCCCAGGCAAACTGCACAAATGTAAAATCCATGCAGCCCACCACTATCTCAAACACCCTCCCCCAAACTGCTCACCTTATATATATATATGAAATAGGATCTTGCTTTTCTTGCATGATCTTGCATCAACTTACATCTTTCGCGCTTAAATAGGGAGCATCAAGAAACCACTGGAAACCATAAGAGACTTCAAGAAACTATATAAATATCAAAGGACCTTGTCAATATTTGTGAATGTCGGTGAGCCCATGCCAATCTTAGTCATCTACAGTGATCTGGGTGTCCCACGTCGTTTTCAGCAAATGCTCCCTCAGGTGCAGTGCCAGCCTAGGCAAGCAGAAACATGCTTTGCAAGATATGTCGCATTATGATTCAATATGTCGCCTTATGACATAATGTGGGAATAAGATGGAATAAGAAGTAATAAGAAAATGTAAGCTCGACTGTTTGGACATGGGGATCTTCTGCAAAACACCATCATTTCCAACACCTAAAGCAGTCTAGCTTACATTTTGCAAAAACCTCCGCCATTATGATTCAATATGTCACCCTATGACATGATTTGGGAATAAGATGGGATAAGAAGTAATAAGAACATGTAAGCTTGACTGTTTGGACATGGGAATCTTCTGCAAAACACCATCATTTCCAACACCTAAAGCAGTCTAGCTTTCATTTTTCAAAAACCTCCGCCATTCACACCAGGCAATCCCAGGCAAACTGCACAAATGTAAGCTGAAAGCAATGGGGGGGCAGAATCCATGCATCCCTCAAACACCCTCCCCCAAACTGCTCACCTTATATATATATATGAAATAGGATCTAGCTTTTTCTTGCATGATCTTGCATCAACTTGCATCTTTCGCGCTTAAATAGGGAGCATCAAGAAACCACTGGAAACCATAAGAGACTTCAAGAAACTATATAACTATCAAAGGACCTTGTCAATATTTGTGAATGTCGGTGAGCCCATGCCAATCTTAGTCATCTACAGTGATCTGGGTGTCCCACGTCGTTTTCAGCAAATGCTCCCTCAGGTGCAGTGCCAGCCTAGGCAAGCAGAAAAATGCTTTGCAAGATATGTCGCATTATGATTCAATATGTCGCCTTATGACATAATGTGGGAATAAGATGGAATAAGAAGTAATAAGAAAATGTAAGCTCGACTGTTTGGACATGGGGATCTTCTGCAAAACACCATCATTTTCAACACCTAAAGCAGTCTAGCTTACATTTTGCAAAAACACCACCATTCACCAGGCAATTCATGCCAATTCCAGGCAAAGTGCACGAAAAATACTGTATCAAAAAATGACAATATATGACATAGGGTATTATCCCAGTCATCTATAGTCATTGAGGTGCCCAACGTGGTTCTCAGCCGATGCATGCCTAGGTGCAGCGTCAGCCTAGGCAAGCAGAAAGATGCTTTGCAAAAGATGCCGTGTTGTGACATCACTTACGTAGAAATAAGCAAAATGAAACTTGTACACACCTGGACATGGAAATCTGTTGCAAACCACCATTTTTTTATCACCTCAAGCAGTCTAGCTTACATTTTCAGAAACACCACCATGCACCACTGAAAATGATTGAAAGCTGGGTCCCAAACTTCGGCGTCCAATGCCCCCCAACAGGCGTCCTCAGAATCCGGCAGCATCCGGTATCATCAGGTAACTTGATGCGAAAGTATGCAAAAGTATACATGCCAAAATATGCCAAAATGCAGCCTACATGAAAGGACATGTTTTAAACATTACAGTACTAAACCAGATCATGTGTCAGATTGCGGCAAGCATGCGACGAGCGCTTTGATTTTTGCACTCTCTAGCTATCTCTAGCCTTCTCTAACCCATCTCGACTCCTCACATCTAAAGTAACTTTGCCATAGCGCAGTTCTATTCTGTACACACCCTTGCTGACAGATCGAATCGAATTGATTCATACCACAAACTGGCAAATGACACTGTAGGCACTTGTTGGCCCTACAGGGATTTCACAGAAACATCTAATTGAAACCTGCCTTGATTTTTTTCATACCTTTTCATATCCTTTCATGTCAACTCTGCGTTGCGCTGCCAAACTCAAATCATCTGAATCCCAGACATTCTCAGACCAAATGAATCGCCAGTAGCAGCCGGCATCATCCAGCATCCTGTGTGAGCTGAGTTTGTCACTGGAACCTATGATGGATCCAGCACAATCCATCATAAACCACGCAGTGCGTTGGCTTTTACCGACTTGCCCGCACTACCCCAGCCCCAATGGTAGCCATTGGTGACGAACTGGAGTTCTATGGCATTCTTGCATCTGGTCAAAGCATATCTAATACTACGAGCACTGCTAATACTATTACGCTACTACTACTACTACTACTACTACTACTTCTACTTCTACTTCTACTTCTACTTCTACTACTACTACTGCTACTACTACTACTATACTACTACTACTACTGCTACTACTACTACTACTGCTAATAATAATAATATAGAAAAAATAATATACATATATATCTATAACTATATATTCAATAAACAATTACAGGGTCAAAAAATGTAACTTACATTTTTTGAGCAAATGTAACTTACATTTTCTGACCTCCCCCCCTAGTTTTGGACGTTTCCTCTCAAAAAATGTAAGTTACATGTTTTGAGAAAATTACAAAAATGTAACATTATCTTCTTGACCCCCTCAACCCTATTTTTTTGTAACTTACATTTTTTGACCCCCCCCCTAGCTTAATAGGTGGGGATGAATCAATGTCAAGCCCCCTGGTGAGTTGGGTTGATTCACCTACAGACAGGGGGGTTACCCAGTTAGCAGCAGCAGTTGGTAAATAGCGGTAAATACCTAGTATACCAACTGGTGAATGCTGAAATGATTTGTTTTTTCTTTTGCTATAGGATGCGGACTTGTTGATACGCAGGACAAGAGATATGCGATTGCTTGAATGGCATCCAAGATCAACCATACTTGGATGTTGATCCCCAGGTTAATAATGATAATTGCACAATCCTTGAAAGTGTCCAAAAACAACCAAAATCCTGGAAGTGGAACCAAGTAGGTCTACAGTGGTCTCCATTTTAATTGACAAAGTTGACGGGTTTCTCAACATGTTTCCTTTGCAGTCCAGGTCCATGTGTGCTACAAGCTGCTACATCAAGTCCAAGAGGGTTATTGTTTAATGGCAAGCTGTTAATTGGAAGGCCCTCTTCAATCATGGGGTATCTTGATAAAATATGATAAAATTGATAAAATGATTTAATTATAGATAATTGTGATAACAATGAACGTACACAGTAACAACGATGAGAGCAGAATAGCGTTTTTTGTGTGCATCATCGTGGTCATTAGCATCGTCATGATCATCATCATGATCATCGTTACAAAATGATGCCATGATTGCTAAAAGGTACTGAAGATATGTGTTTGTAATCGTGTTTTTAATATATATATATATATACGCATATAAGCATGTATGTGTTTAATATTGCATGATATACACATATATATATATATACAATTATATACACGTGTATGTATCTTAATGTGTTTTGTATACATATAGATATGACACGTCATGCGCACCCAGTATAGCCATCCTTTCGCGCCTCAGGCCTTGTGTCTTTTCGAAGACGCGGAGACCAATCTGCGACCGGATCAGCAGCTGCTGGAAGTGTCGCTGGGCGCCTGCGCGGTGGGCGGTCAATGGCAGCTGGCCATTGAGCTCCTGCAGCGGTGTCGTTGGGGGCCGGAAACTTGGTGGATCGAGAAGGGAGAGATCAAAGATATCAAAGCGGGGAAGGAGTGATTTTTGATGGGATGATTTTTTGGGGGTTCGGGTGGGATTGAATGTATGTGTTGTATATAAAGAAAATATTGGATAATGGCCCGAAACTGAGTGTGTGGATTGTTATCTTGCGGCACGGAGATGGCCTGGATGGTCTGAGATTCACACCCCAACAAAACCCATTCAGTTTTTTTGGGTGTGAATGGCTTGATTCAATGCTTCCACAGCTACGCGGCAAACTTTCAGTCCTTCCAGGATATGTTCAGGTGGGAGGTCCTTCCAAGAGTATGAGTTTCCCGGGAGGTGTTTTTGATGGGCAGATAGATGAAGAGATACATCTACATGAAAATTCCTTCGAACCTACTACCTGTAGGTCTAAAGCGGGAGAAGTCTTCTTGCAGAGAGAAATGACAGCGCCGCACATGTCCCGAACAAAAAACCGTCCCCAGAGAAGGGGAGACGGGAGCTCCACCACCAAGGATAGACCTGGAATTTTCTACTACAACAAAGCTTTGGCTTCCTGTCATTCAGGCACGGTAGGAAGGGAGTCGAAGTTTGGATATCGTGGACCCACAAGGTCCAAAGAATGAGATCGGACTGTAGGGATTGTAGAGCGGTTGTTTTGTTTCCCTTTGAACACGGATAAATAATGTTAAATATACATGTCATGTCTGAAGCCTCGCAGTTGCTTAACGGCTTAACATTGTTCTTCTCCCATGATCAACCCATGAACCCGACCCATCAACCCATCAGGTGCATGGACAGTGGCGGTGGAGCTCCTCTCACAGGCATTTGAACGATCTGTGCAAAGTAATGTGGTATCCTACCGCGAGGCGCGCCGATGAACGTCGCTGTGATTCGGTGTGAATTGAGTCGGTTTTCAGTCTTAACATGTCTGAACTATCTTTTGTCCAGTGTGTTTCGTTGGAACTTGAAGAGTAAAGCTAAGACGACTCGGTCATAGATGTCGTACATGTTCTTTTCTCCTTTTGTTTCTCTCTGGGTGTTTGGGTAGATGGCTCGCATGCGTACTAATGTGATGTTATGTGCATTTTTTGCACACCATGGACTCAGTATATGCACGGGTATATGAATGGGATAACATCACAAATCTATACCAATAAATGGTACCAAACGGGCCCCTTTGATTTCTTCCAACAGACGCTGTTGGATGAGTGTTGGCTTGGCAGCAAACCATATAAGCACATGATCTTCCAGATGTTATTGGACAATGGGCCCTCAGCAAACTTGAGCATTGTAAAGGTGTTGGTGAATGGTTTCATTGCATCTTACATGGGGTGATCCAAATTCAAAAGAACATGTTGGGTGGGTCGAAACCACAATGTTGAGTCAAATCACACTTTAGTTATATACTTTTCTTTTGACCAAGCACGGTGGCAGGTGATGAATTCATGTGCTTCTGCACGGGCTTGGATGATGGCCATCGAGTATGTCGGCTGAGTTGTTGATGGTTGAACGGCAGACTCATCCAGAACTTTAACAATCAATGGTACATAGACTGATAAGCATGTTGTTTGAGGGTCAAAATTCAAAGCCTGACCTAGCACTTGTTGTGGAATCTCAATTTCTCACATTTATTTTGTGAAACGGCTGCCTTTCCCCAAGTTTCTTCAGTTTGTGTCGACAAGACCCCTTACAAGATTGTTTGTTGGTTGCCATCTAACCCATTGAACCTTTTTTTACTGAACATCTCATATTGTCGGTAATTAATCTTGTTCGATGGGGTACTGCAAAAGATTCAAACAACATCTACAAATTAATACGGTTTCATTTGACAAATTCCTGCTTTGTAGATAGGTGAACATAGGTTCTGATTTTTACGGCCGATACCCAATTGCGAAACGGCAAGTCAAGAGCACAGGTCCGGTCAGTACCCTTTGGTATCACATCCCATCATCACCCCACCATTTCATATTTGTCCGCTGCAGCCAACAGTTGCTAAATTCCAATTATTGTTGGTTAATTAATTAATTCCAAATGTTTCCAGATTGCTCTTGGTGAAAACAGCGATTTTTTCATTATGGAACCCACATGTTTAGTGGTGAAATGCCCGTGTTCGTTCTGAAATCTCTATGTTTTGCTGGCTCAAGCAACTTGAATCCATTTGTTTGCTGTTTACAACGTGTTGAATCAGTGAAATTACCATTTGGGTTGATCAAACCATGTGAAATCCATGCTTCATCCAACCTTTCCCACTGCTATCCCCGTTGGATCCCAAGGCTCCTGCGCCTGGCGCCCCGCGACGTCGAGCTGCGCCGCCTAGCGCAACGCGCTGTAGGCGGCGCGCGACCGCGCGCGGCGCTGCAGCTGCTGCGGCAGCTGCGCTGCGGGCGATGCACGGAGACTTGGGACGTGGATGGAAGTAATCGTTCCATTGGTCAACGTTAGCTATGGAATTGTATTTTATTATCTTATATGTTCTTATCATTATTGATAAATAAATAAGAATATGATAAGCAATGCCTACGCAATGTTGAACTATGGATGCCAATAAATATTTATCAATGATTAATCCAAGTCTCTCTCTTTCTTAGTCCCTTTCATGATCATTTATCATCATAGATACAAATAGATCGACTTAGTGATAAATGAGTAAGACCGGGATAGAATGGGAAACTAATCAGGGAAACTGATAGAAAAAGATCTTCTAATCTTCTGCCAAGCACAGATTTGGTAATCTTAGTGGATTGTAATTGATCTTCTGAATTACCAACAGATAACCAACAGATCAGATTGACCAACTGGTTGATAATTCAGAATGGGTATCTCCTCATCTTGAATATACTCTATTCATGGTTCAAAAGGTGAACTGTCCACAGTGTGAAAAATGTGATTTAATTGATAGGCATGGATAAATATGGATTAACCAACCAGTCCATTGCAACTGGTCAGGCTCCATTTATCTTTTAATTGGTTCATCTACCAGATGACATTCTTTTTTTAGCTGGTCATAACTTTGGAAAAGGGACATCTACGATGATATAACGATTGGCGAATATTATTGCTGCAATTTGTTTGATTAAGATTCTATTGTAGATCTCGGTGTATTGTCTGATTAAGTTCCATTTGTTGGTTTCAGTTGTTTGCAGTCTACCATGAATTGGGAATCTGCCATGATCCACGGGAATCGTGTGAACTTGAGCGGTCTGAAGAAAGTCCAAGGACACGAGAGCGTTCAATGACGCCATGGTGGCCTGTAAGGCTTGGGGTGGTGGCGGTGCTGGGTGGTGGAGGATGTTGGTGCAGATGGTTGGTGTGATGTTTGAAGAAACATCTTAGCTGGCTGATTATCCTCAATTAGTGTGTAGGGCTGGAAGATGGTGATGGCTAGTTGGTGTGTGTGTGTGTTTCCTGCTTTATGGTTCAAAGTATCTGTCTGTTATTTACAGTAGGGGTGTCGAGATGATGGGATGATGACAGATTTCTAGCAAAGCATGGGATACTGACGTGATTTGCGGGTGAGCTGCGAACCATGGGACAACCGGATGCATTGTGACTGTTTTGGGGGCTTATGATGATGGGATGTGCAGGACTACAATTTGAAAGAGTGGAGATGTGGTATGCGGAGATGTGATGCTAGTTGCAAGGTGGCAGTAGCAAGATGCATATAGCACCACCATTGGAAAGACACGGAAGTGCTGTGAGTTGCGATGGGGGATGAGCTGGTTGGTGGGTTCATTTTGCGGCATTTTTCTTGACACCCAAGTGACAAATAGTTTTGCAGCAGGATGGTGACAAATGGGGATGGGATGATCATGTACAAGGGAATTGTATGAGCAATCGCCCACAAAGATTTTAGGATTATGTCAGGCGAACAACCAACAAAAGGCAGGTAAACATGGGAAATCGCCAACAAAGCGCGGGAACTACTGTAGGCAAGTGCAATCTACAGCATCTATTTGTGCACGTAGATGTATAAACCTCAGTAAAGAAATGAGTACTGGAGCCCGCCTTGTGAACATATGTTTACTCGGCTTATTGTGAACATCATCTACAAATGGCAGATTTCCCAGCAAAGCTTTGGCCAGGCCTCCTGGCGTGTGGTGTTGGAGGTGATGGATGAGAGTCTCAGCTGAGTCGGGATATAGAAAGTGAGGGGCATCCATTGGAAAGTGTTGACTTGTGTACTAAATTAATTGATGAAAATGACAGGGATTTGAAAAATACGGGCGACGTGACAACACAATATTTCATTTGAACACGTTGTTTCATGTGGGTGATTTAGTCACAGGGAGGGTAGCAACGATTTCAAAAAGCAGGAGAACGAGGAGGATTTAGCCCCACTAAAAGAGGAATTGACCCATCAGCTGCAGTATGTGATTGTATCAATAGAAAGATGATTTGACAAGAAAGATGAGGGCTGAGGAACGAGAATAGGAGTTTGGCCAACACACATGGACTTTTGACCAAGCGTAAGTCAATGAACGAAGCAAAGTGAATTGCACCAGCATTGAAATTCAATTTGCAAACATTAGTGCATCTGCAGCGAACTTGCGGGATGTGTATCATCATTAGGAAACGGGAACATGCTATGTAGCCCTCATTTTGGGTTGAAGTCATTGAGCTTGTGCTACTACTCCTGCAGTCCACTTGAGACATGGCAGCTACAGCAAGACCTTTCTTCGCTTCTGTGCAATCTTAGAGCAGCCAAAACTGTACGGCATAGCGACACAATCATCCTGATGAACGCGTGCAAATGCAGAAACGTCCTACAGAACTATCTTGGTGACGCGTTGCACTTAGATTGGAACGCAGAAGTAGCTGAACTTGAACGCGGCACGTGCTGTCAGAAGCGCACTGAAGCGTGGCGGTTTCTGCAAAGCCCTTTGCGTTTACTTCAACAAGAGAAGGGCACAGAGTAACAGGCGCTGAGGGTACGTAGAACTAGCTGGGAACCAAAGTGCGCAACAGTGAAACCAACAAATAATGGCAGATCCTTGTCTGTTTTTTTTGGGGCTCTTCAGGAGCTTAGCGCAGGGATTTACCAATATCATCAGTCTGAGCTCATGATCAAAAGCCAACCGCCAGCCCTTGCTCCGAGATAGCATTGTTCTACAGGCCGTACACCCTTGGAGTCCCTCCCCAAAACTGGCAATTTCCAATCCTTCCAAAGAACGTGTCTTCTGCATGTGCTGTATTTTTGGTTTGCATAAGTTTCTGGGAGTGCAAATCTGTGTTCTCAATGCCTTCGCCTATGTTACTTTTTTTTGTGCTGAAAATCACCCTTTTTTTCGTGGCATTCCAGGATGCAGCTTGCAGAACTCCACCCGGATGAAGTGACTTACCTGGCCTTGGTGCAAGCCTTGAAGGTTGGAGGGGGCAGCATGGGCAGCAAATTTTTGTTTCGGGGAGGTTTGCTATGACAATTGCAGTTAAACAACAAAATTGGGATCTGATGACCCATGGGAAATGGAATTTTAAGCAACCAGAACGGGAAGTTCGCCTTGAAACTTTAGACTTGAGCAGCACAGGTGAAGGTTTAAGCAACAAAAATGAGGACTTGGCCATCGGAAATTCTTGGCTTACATCCAGCTCGTGTGTTGTGGGTATAGATGTAGAAACCAGCTACCTACTAACCGTAGATGCTTACTTCAGGGTTTCTGCCATGGCTTTTTGCGACCTCTTCTTGGGCGTGCACGCCGCACTTAACCGGAAAAAAGCGATCAATGGCTTTGTACAGCTGCTCCTGTAGTGTGGGCTACACCTGGGACTTGTTTCTTCATTATTCGGGCACTGTCAGCATTGTAGCACCATTTTTTCACTCGGGAAATGATCTTGTCCGAAGATTTCCACTGCCTCTGCACCCGAAGGCTTCAAGAACATTCAATTGATGAGTTCGCCGTTGGTGTTGCTGGTTTTGAGGCTTAGGATACAAAGTAATTAGGTGTGAATGTAGGATAATGATGTATAATGTAGTTTTTTGTTTTTCGTTGTCAATAAATAGATGGCAAGGATCCATCGCCTTCCTTTACCAATCCCAACTAGTGATAGAAGGGATAGACAGGCTCTGACGCTCAAGGCTCAAGCCTTATTTGGTCATTCACCACCAGTCTATTAGGATACCGAGTAGTTTTTCGCCACAACCGAAGGATATTTACTATAAGGCCACTTTTGACGGGGGGAACATACCAAAATGTAGGCTACATTTTTTGGGACGCCCCCCTAATTGTAAAATTGGTTGCTGAACGTCCCCCAGGTGTCGTTTTTGTTTGGAGGGTCTTCAAAATACCTTCAAATTTTAAGCTTACATGTTCAAGGCACCCCTCAAAAACACCTTGAAAATCTTGAAAAATGTAGCTTACATTTTGGGTACGTCCCCCATCCTTAAAACGGTGGTGATCATACAAATATATAATAATAATAATATATCCTTTACACTAAAGGCTTCTCAAGACATCTCAAGACTTTCGGAACCTTGGCTCAGGACCACGGTTCAAACATGAATCACCAATGGACCCACAGAATTGGAACCAAAATCAGATAAAATTAGTACTATTCAATTTGGATCATTAGCCGAAGGAAGTTTAGAAGTCAAACTTCCGACAAGATGGACAGATGGAAAAGCACAGGTGGGAAGAGTCAGAGAAGAGAAGAAGAAAGAAGATCAAAAAAGAGAAAGTCTCAGAAGAAAGAGGATCCAGGTCCGCAAAAAGGTAGGAAAGTCGCAAAACATTGTGTTTTTCCAATGATTTGTGGCTCCGGAGGCCGAAAAGTAGGCTCGCTAAAGCGGCGGGTGCGGAGCCATCTGGCCAGACGAGAGATGAAAAGTTGCACGCCGTTGTGGCGCGAAGCACATTTCCAAGTCAAAATGTATAAAACACACCAGGTCCGGACCACTTTTGGAACTTGAGATGTCGAAAAAGTGCACGCCGTTGTGGCGCGAAGCACATTTGGAAGTAAAAATGTTAAAAACACCACATGTTCGGACCACTTTTGGAAGTTGAGATGTGGAAAAAGTGCACACTGTTTTGGCGCGAAGCACATTCCGAAGTCAAAAGTGCAAACAACTGTGGGGTATGGAGCGCTTTTGGACGTTCAGCTGTCGTTTTGCGTGGCAGGCGCAAGGGATTGTGCACCTTGTCAAAAGTGAGAAAAACGTGAGGGTTTTGTGGCATTTCCAAAAACGATGGCAGGCGTGGGACATGTGAAGAGGATCTGCAAAGATGCAGTTTCCCTGGCAGGCGCAGTACAAGAGACATGTCCATCAGAGATGTTAGGAGGTCAGGGCGCTGATTTCCTGAGAGGGGTTGCATTTTGGAGCATCAGATCTTCAGGTTTGCTGAGATGATTTTGCGTGACAGGTGCAGCACTTCGTATGACTTGGCATCACTTTTTCGTGGCAGGCGCAGTACTTTAGACAGGTGGAGTGGAAAAATTGCAAAACGCATTGGTACGAGGCCGTCAGCTCTGCATTCAACTTTCCATTTTTGAAGGAAGTCTCGCAGAACTGTTGCGTTTTTGATGTTGTCAACTTCGAAAATGGAGGAAGTCTCACAGACTTGTTTCGTTTTTGATGTTGTCAAGTTCAAAAATTGAGGAAGTCTCGCAGAATGGATTCGTTTTTGACGTTGTCAAGTTCAAAAATTGAGGAAGTCTCGTGGAATTGCTGTGTTTTCAAGCTTGCAAGTAGACAGACAGACAGACAGACAGACGGACAGGCAGGCAGACAGACAGACAGACAGATAGATAGATAGATAGACAATTGCAATTACAACTACCACTTGACTGCACTACACTACTGCTATAGCTACAAATACAAATATACTACGCTACATTACACTGCACTATATAATTACATCTAATTACGCTACGCTACGCCAATTACATTAACAACTATATACAACAGCAACGACTACCACAACTACAGCTACAATTACAACTACACTACACTACATTAATTACACTGCAGCACGCTACAACGACAAATACAACTACAACCACACTACATCACACAACGCTACACTACACTGATTACATTGCACTACACTACAACTACAACTGCAGCTACAACTACCACTACATTACACTACACTACACTCCACTCCACTACACTACACTAATTACACTGCACTATACTACAACTACACTACCTTACACTAGACTACACTACACTATACCACACTACACTACACGACATTACAGTGCATTACGCTACACTAATTACACCACGCCATGACTACAACTGCAACTGCACTTGCAAATACACTCACTACACTACAGCTACAGCTCCACTACACTACACTACAACTACAGCTACAACTGCAACTACAACTACACTAAACTACACTACATCCAGCAGTTGTGGTAAGGTGACCACTGCAACCATTGCAACCATTCCAAAAAACACAACTCCAACCACCTATCGGTCCATCAGTGGATTCGCTCTGCCATCCGTGGTTCACAACAACCAACCTCTCCTATAGGTTTCCTATTTTTGAAACTTCCGCCACCGCCTTGCGCGGTCCTTGTGCAGTACTACTGGTATTGATTAGTAGGAATTAGTAGGCCTGAACCATCACCAGATTTGCTGGTTCATGATTGCCGTTTGGTCATGATGACCTGAGGATATCTGTTTGCTGAATGATTAGTGAAATGTTTGATTCATTAGCGCAAATTAGGGGATTACTAAACACTCTATTGTTGGAGGGGGCACCCTTAGATGTTCATGAAAACATCTATCTAACGACCGTGGCTGCCATGTTGCACCATGGCGCCATGGCGCCAGGGCTCCAAGAAGTGGATGTTACCGCAGATATTTCAAAAGGCCAAAGCGCAAGGTGCGCCGTGTTGGGGGACTGCAAGGAGGATATTGGGTTTTTACTGGTTTTTAAGTGCTTGGTTTTGTGATGGATTGTTCACTTTTTTGCAGGTGTATTTGAATGTTGTTTGGTTACCCGAGGTTGACAATCAAAAAAATCATGCAACGACCGAAAAATGAAGATTAAGTGCCACAAATGACCAAGGGTGCTTGTCAACTGCCAAACCTGGGGCTTTAACCGTTGGACATTGCAATCTTTAGCTTAAACCATCAGACACTTGTTAGCTTAAATCATCAGACAGTTGCATTTGATCACAGAAAATGTAGTATCCTGGGAAATCATTGAGGCCATACAATACAGTAAAACCGGCTAGTGGTTTGAAACATTTGGATTTTTTTTTCTGGCTTTGGTTGAAACCGCCAACCAAGATGGGCTCAAAATTGGGATCTCAATTGGTTATTTTTCCGATCTCAAAACCCTCTATTTCGAGGATCGAGTTTGAGCCGTAGCCACAAAACCTGGATTTTTTTTTCATTTCTGAGCAAGATCCCAAGGCCAAAGGGTAAAGAAGATTGATTTCTGCATCATGGCAGGATTCAAAACTAGCGGTTTTCTGCTCTCTTTTCCAGGTTGGTTTAAACCAAGTCAGTCACAAGCAATGAGTCCAAAATTTGACCCCCAAAAAAAGCAGCCACAGATTAACTGTTGAGCTCGGGGTGGTGTTCCTACTGATGTCCCAAGCAAGAGTCAGCAGGTGTCAGTGGTTGCCCAGGTGTTCAGATGCTTCCTAGAGCCTACAAGTTGTCCATCAGGCGTGTGAGCTGATGAAGGGTTTGCCAGGGAGCGCCTAGATGCTTCTCTACTAAAACAGGAGAAACATAGGCTACTTTGGGGATCTTTCGGAGATTTGGATCTGGAGGGAAAAACAATCATTTCTGACTGAGGCTGCCAATGGGTTGTGAATGGAGAGGATTTGGGGTAGAGGTTGCCCGCCATATGCATTTGGATCTAGATATCGAAGCCTGAATTGGCTTCTTTGCTCATAGAAATGACCAGCCGTGACCAGCCACTTTGTGGAGCTGCTGTTCTGACCTATGTTCGAATGAATCAAAGGGTGAAACGGGGCCAGCGGGTCAAGCGAATTATGGAAAGCGTTTATTGCAGTAGTATTTAGGTCGCTTTTTTGCAATGAATTGCAGAAATCGATCACTTTCCAGGCAGGTTCATAATTGAGTTCAACTACCAGTTTCGGCAACATCTCACATGTCCCGGTTTCTGTCAGCAAATCAGAATACGTCTGAGTCTAAAGCAAGCCCCTTTCCTCACTTTAGGCCTACAAGTGTGTCTGTTTGAATTTAGTACGCAACCTGGGTCAACTTTGGTGATAGTTACAATATCCTAAAACATTCAAGAAAAGAAAAGAAATAATACCTTGATTCTAGCTGACACATGCTGAGACCCAATTCGGACTGAATAACCCACAACAAATGCCAAGTCTCCAACATTCACTTCGATTTCATTTCTACTTCAGTTGCCAATATTCATCCCATAAGATTTAGGGAAACTATTGACTATAGTCTGCTCATACATACAAATAGAAGAAGGGGCCCCAAAAGCCCATTTCAAACAGATCCAAGAACAATGCTTCTTGCATCATCATTTTGGGACATCATTTTTTGAATAATTTAGAGGATGTTTTCTATTTGATTTTTTGGCGGTGGTGCCAAGCTTCAAATCAAATAGAAGATGGCCTGTAAAATAATAGGGTGAATATTCGGAATATCTTCTGTCTCAATCTTAGTGTCTTGAAATATAACATACATATATAATGTAATAAATATATATTTATTTATTTATTTATTTTATTTATTTATAAATTTATGTGTTTATTTGTTTTTTCTTTGTTTATTTATTTATCTATTTATTCATTTATACATAGGTATATATGTATATTTGTATAGTGCGTGTGTGTGTGTGTGAAGTTCCCATCCAACTGATGGGATAATGATCCAAATCGACCAGAATATTTTTTCAGGGTTGGCTTCATTTACGAAGTGCCAGGGCCTGCGCAGAGGCTGCTCAGTGGCAACAGGCCATGTCTTTTCTGGAGGAAGCGGAGGCGTGGACTGCTGTGGTCCTGTAGAGGTGCCATGGTGATTGACAGGTTCTGAGTAGATGAACAAACCAACATAACTTGGGATTTTGCAGTGAAAAAGTTGGGTTCAATTTGACCAAATGAGATTTAAACAGCAAAAACTATGGCCAAATACTTGGGCCAACCGCGTTGAATGCCAGGCGAACGGATTATTTTGTTGTGTTATATTGATGGGAAGATATGGACTAGCCAGCGACACTTTATGTTTCTTGCATTGTTTTGTAGGGTATCTAAAATTTGCCATTCGGCTTCTCTCAGATTGTTCGGTGGCTATGGGTCCAAATCCTAGACCCCAAAGCCAAGAGGTTCAAAGCTGGGGATACCGAGTGAGCATGGAAGGGTTCCAGTACCCAACTTGGAAAGTCTCCAATATGGCGTTCATCCCTTGTTCTGCTTGACAGATTGTTGAGCGATTTAGGGCAGGTCCCGCCTTTGAGCCTCCTAAAAATTCGAGATCCAACGGATCTAACCCAAATCTATGGATTGAAGGTTCCAATGTTCTACATATTGACCTCAAGCCATCTATGGGAAGCTTCAGCTTGCACAGGGGCACTTCGGTTCCATGGATGCTGGCACATTGACAAGTATCTCCAAGTATAGCAGCTTGGTGCCAGAAGGGCTGGACCAGCTCGGGGATGTTGTCAAACGCCATGATAAGTGGTTTTGACTAAGTGGGGGTAGGATGGGGTAAGGGGGCACTATTTTTAATGTGTTTGCCCCGGCGCCTGGTGCCCACACATTCTTTCTGGTCATGGGCATCCCCTTTCGATGGTAGAAGCGGAAGCCCAATGATTGCTAACTGTGCTGTGTGTCACCTTGATTGCTTGGAAATTGATTTCCAGATTAAGTATAGATAGTCATTCCTGCCGTTGGTATTGGTCACATTCTCAAGCCCGGTCGCGAACAAGCAAGCGTTTTGTTGCTTCTACTTGTATGAGTTGCTGCTCTATCCACTGCTTCTGAGGACTCCAAGGCAAACACCTTACTGTGTTTCAGACTTCCCGATCCATAATTTGCGTATATTCAAATATTTGACGCAATGTCAATACAATTCTGCTTTTGGTTTTAATATGTTACAAAATGATTTATGTTATTGCTAGTTATTATGGATAACTTATCCTGTGTATTCCTTGTAAGTTATCTCTCCGCCTTGGCCCGCCGAGGCTGGCGCCACACGCTGCACCTCATATCTCTGCTGCGCAAGCGCAAGACCACGCCGGAGAAGTGGCTGCAACATCAAGCGGCACCTGAGCGAAAAATTGATGGCCCATTTTCATGGTGGAAATCTCAATAAATGTATGGAAATTGTAGGAATAAGTATGAATAAGTGGTATAGATGTCCAAAATGGTGGGTTTAATGCATTTTTCTATCATCAAAAATGGTGGTGTGGCTCAAGCCAGAATTTGAGTAGGTTCGAATCATTTGGTTATTTTGAGTTGAGCGTTAAAGCATCTCAAAATGGTAGTATATGATATGCAAGTTTTATATCATCAAACATTCCTGATTTAACGGGAACTTGTGATTTCCTTGAGTTGTGCTTGTCCAAGAATTATGAAAGTAAAAACATGTAACAACCAGTTCGTGGCCATGTTGAGGGAGGATTGAAGGTTTTTAAGCAGTGGCTTGTGGGCACCCTATTTTTGGATTTGCCCATATGTGTATGCTGAAACATGTCCCATTCAATCCCAAGGTTTGGAACAAAACTTTATATCTCATTTCCCCGTTTTTGAATGAAATCATCTTGGGCCCATTTGAGGTCAGCTTATGTTGGATCCGGAGGAAATTCCCGGTCAAACACGGTTCACACCCCATTTCTCATGCTAACTCTGATGCTTTTTCTGCTTCAATCAGATAATCAGTCCGCATCTATGTAGTCTATTTCAACGTTATCTGCTCAAATCTTCGATATCTCCACATCGTGTTTCAACCCGGTGCACCCTGCTAGGTGCAGACCCTTCAAGAGGCTTCGAGGCCCAGGGAGGCGTTGCAGCTTAGGGCGATATGGGCCACATGGGAAGGTACCCTGGCTAAGATCAGGGTCAGTAAATCTCGTGTTTTGCGTTTATATATATCAAGAAATAATACATATGTAATTAAAAAATAATACATATGTATAATATATATTATATATAATTATTGATATAATCATATGTATGTCATTTATATGTATGTAATCATATGTTGACAATTATTTTAATATTATCATGTTTGTATAATCATATTGTTAACAATTTATATGTATAATCATATATGTGTATAATCATATTTAATCATAAATATGTATCATCATATATATATATAATTATGTTTTTTAAATCATATATATATAATCATTTATATATATATATATACATTTCACCATATATAGATATAATCATATATATTTAAGTACATGTATTTGTGTGGGAAATTTATTTCTACATATTTAATATATGGATACATGCTTCAAAAGGTTGGCCCTGATCTCACATGTTCGCAAACTGGATGGCTGCTGGAGATGATCCCTTTGATGTGGTGGTGATGCTGAACCGGGACAGTTCCTACTCGGAGAATTTGACCAACAAAAAGTGCAGTCAAGCACTGGATGACAAATGTTTTTTCAAATGGGTTTCAAGGCCAACGACCATTCTCTGAGGTGCTTTGCAGCTCTTCTCCAATTGGCGAGAAGCCATCGAGTTCTTATCTCTGGAACCTTGCGAGAAGATGGCTCGGGTGGCCTTGCATTGGTGTGTTTTGGCTCATGGGTTGGTGGGAGTAGAGATGTGATAAATTTGGGTCAGTTCTGAGGGAGTAGTCACCATGATCTCAGCAAAGATGATGGGAGACAAGAGAAACCATACCAAAATGATTTCTGTTGAGGTTTTTCATTTTGTTGTTCACAGACAGTGAATGGATGTAAATGACAACGATAAATCATCAATAGTCATACCCTACACGCAGCAAAGAAGAATGGGCGTATCAGGTTATTTGACCTGGGGAAGTACGGGCATGGATCATAGATGATTTTCCAGGAGGACCTTACCAAAAACGTTGCGGTGTTCATGACTTTTTGGTGAGAACAACCCCAATTCATGAGCCTCCTGTGAAATATCTTATATGCTTGGAAGGAATGAGATTGCCCACTGAACAACCAGTCAACCTACTCATCCAGGCTTGAGGTTCCCCATTCTTCGGATTGATTTCACCAATGTTTACATATGTTTACTGTACGTACATCATGTCACATTCTCAGGGGCCCACCCCACAATTTGTTGGACATGGATACTGAGACTGGGATCATCACAAGGGACCTTCCTACGAACAGGTAGGATATGAAGACAGATAGAGACTATCAAAAACTGGTAAGAAAGCTTGAAACATTGAGTGCATCTAAGTAGCACCATTGTCATTTATCCGGGTAGTGTCTAGCGGTACACTTTTGCGGGGTTGGGGGGGCTTAGATGAGTTTGTCACATCACATCATACCCCCCTAAAAGTTAAACTACTGGCAAGGGATCAACACGCCACCAAGATATCCAAAAAAGACCGCAGTAAGCCGCTTAACTGCATAAGAAAATGTTGCGAGGTTTCCCAATCTTACCATGTTTGGTACTGTTTGGTGGAGGATTGAAAGCCATGCCAGACAACGACTGTCACCCATCCCTTCGCTTAGCTTCGCTTAGGTGCCTCCAGCTACGCCTGGCCGCACGCTTTGGCCCTGCTGCCCGACGTCAACGCCGTGGAAGCCGACAACGCCTATGCGTTGGCGCTGGAGGCCTGTGAGGAAGCCCTGGAGTGGGAGCAGGCGCGGCATGGCGCGAAAGCAACGTCTGCAGTTTTTCTTTGGTACGGAGCTGGAATTGACAGTACAACTTACAACCAATAATTGTAACAACGACCAACATAAAATGTTTCTTGCTGATGCTTCTCCCAGAAAATTCCCAGACAACAAAAACCTTATTTGAATTGTACAAACTGGTTGCACAGCAAACTATGGTTACTAGCCAGTTGCAATTAGGTACTCAGATACTCCGTACCTTGGTGAATGGACGTGAATGGCCGTCTTTGTTTTCCATCGCCATTTTCATGATCATTGCTGTATAGTATAGTATAGGCAGTGATTGGGAATTTGATATTTGGTAGCTGAAGAAAGCAAATCCAAAGAACATGTAACCGGCATTGTTTGGGGAACACTGATGCTTGAAGTTTCGATCCATTGTTGGAACATGTTGGTGGTGGATGTATATTTCATCCCGCCTGTTCAATGAAAGCCTGGATAAGCTTGGTTTAAATTTTGGATGGGTTCATCCTGGGATCCAATGTATAACGGTTATTAAGTTATTATGATCAGGGGCTGGGATTCTACTGGCTCCTCTACTTTTTCGCTTGGGTGTGATTGAAAATAGGGTACCCAAAAATGTCGTGGTTATAGTCACTTTATTGGCAAATTCTAAATGGTTGGACAAACCCAAATGAAGGAAAATCCCTTGTTTCAAACCTGGTAAATTAGCAGTTCCCCCAGAGTAATTGGCTTAAGATGTGAGAGCGACCAGCTTTCTGTGGGTCCGTTGGTACCCCATTACATTAATCCATTCATATTCATGTCAAAATAATGAGGCTTGACGTTCCGAGTTAGGTGTTTATGTTTCCCGAATGAAAAAGGGCATTGTTTTACTGTGGTGTTACTGTGGTGTTGTGAAGAAGCCTGCCGCTTCTCCCACGGCTAGGCTTTAGCCTTGATGAGTTTCTTGGCCAAGCAGCTGTATCAAGCACAGACTGGATTTTGACGAAGAAACCATGGGGATTCACAACAGTTCGCATGTGAGAAGATGTCATGATAAGCAACAATTTGGGGTTTGACTATGAAGCAACGAACATGGGAGGATTCAAGTGTTTCTGGGTCACAAGTTTGCTGCAAATATAGTCAGCTGTTTAAAACGGCTCACATCTATCTCAGTTATTGGGTATTGTAATTTAGTGCGCACAGGTTTGAGCTCATCTATATCCCAAAATCCTGGAGAAGTGTCAGTGTTGCACGGCAGTTGGAAATCCATTCCATGTAAATCATGTTGATACGCTGTCTGAGCCCCTTTCATCCACGCAAGCAATGCTACGCTTACCTTCTGTCATTCCCTAAAATCAAACTGGTCACTAGACTACGACAGATATTAATTCAGTGGATAGAAATCACAGTGGTTTAGAGGCTCTTCGGACATTCATCGTATTGGTACATACCAACTGTTGTTCCCTTCGCCTCCAACTGAATTGGATGTTCAAATACAAACACTGACCAATAGATGGTGGGCCTATTGAAATTCCAATGACTTGAGCCATCCCCAAATGAGGTCGGAAAATCCCCAGTGGTAAGTCTCCCTTTGTGAATTTGTCATGCTAAGAGGCTAAGACTACCATGTTCTACAGATTTGATGGTAAAACTGGTAAAACCATGTAAAACCATCATTTTCTACAACTGAGCCACCCAGTATGGTCTAGCGAAAATTTTGCCATGGCTGAGGTTACCAGAAACGCCACCGGCGACGTGACTGCCCTATGCTCCGCCGAGATGAGTTAATGGAGCTGATTGGTTGATGGAAAAAAAGGCGCGCGATTTTGAAGACTGGTGTAGGGATGGGTTTAAACCGTTAAAACTTACAAAATACCACTAGTTGTATAGTATTAGTATTAGGTAGGGATGAACATCCATGAATTTCACCTGTTTTGATGTGAACAGAAGGGTGCCAGGGTGTCATGACCCATTGCCATGTGATTGTGTTTTGTTGATCGGCCACAAATGGGGGTGCAACCAACACTTAGATGGGTGTATATTGGGGATTGACTCTTTAAATATGTTTTATTATGTTTTATTCATACCCCCCAGTCTAAACCATAAACTGCAGCAAATGGTGGTTTGACCCCAACAATTTGATAGGTTTATATTAGGGATGCATTTGCTATTAATCAGTAAAGATGATATGGGTGAGTCTGAACATGGGGCATAACCTCATATTACGACCGTGAACAAATTCACCTGAGAAAGAGATTGGATGAGTAAACCAACTGGCGAATGGCAGGTTGAGGGATTGATAGGGCATTGGCTGCACTTGGTGATTAGACGTCAGCTTTGACTGATTCAACATATAAGCTCATTGAACCCAAGTACATGATGGATCTGCTTGCAGCCGCAACGGATACATGAGTTTCTGGGATGTTTAAAAGGTTCTGCCGCTCGATCGGCCGGTGTTGCACGGTTATGCATCCACCACAAGGCCATTTCTGAAGCACCAGAAGAATAGGAAGGTTGACCACAAACCATGATCAAATTGGTGGCTGAAATTGTATCTCACGACTACACACCACTTCCATGATAGACCCTTGAAGGTATGGGGTGATGAACGCCCTGAGCCGCACCTGGCCAGGTTTCCGAACAGCGCCAAGAATTGTTTCCAACAACAAGTGCAAAGAAACAAGGAATGTATTGCCAACAGCTTTTTGCTTTTTGATCTTTTTTGTACCTACCAAGTGCAGCCATGTGCCTTTGAGTTGCATCCCATGTTTGGCATCGTTCTGCGCCGCGCCTTTGCCGGCCAAACGCAATTCGCCGATGCTCCGAAGGAGGCGGGCCATTGGGAAATGGTGGTAGGCGCTGAGTACTGCGATGTGGATCCAAAAAACGATATAGATTATATACTGGTTTCAACGATTTCATCTTGTTTCCAGACCTTTCAGTATACTTCATCCTCATCCTCATCCTCACTCTCACCTTTGAAATCCGATATAATTAATCACATTGCGCGGTCCAAATCCAACAAATTTGTGTAGCCTGTTTTTCCAGGAGGGATGCGGAACGATGCGCTGGTTGCTTACAATCAGCGCCTTGCCTATGTACAATGCCGGACGCTGCTGGAGTTCCCAAGAGTGCGTAGGGTGACGGGTGAAGGTTCAGACTTAGAGACCCCCCAATACTTGGTGGCTAACTCAACCCAATTCATCAAGGTCGATGGGGTTCCTTTGCCGCTATCTTCTTCAATTTCCTTAGTATTGAAACAACCTTTACAAGCCAATAGCCAGCCGATTCCCATCCCCTTTGATCAGAACACCCACTGTTGCTGTGGTTCTTTTACATTTTTGATGCAGGTATGGTATCGGTAACTCGTGCTTCCAAGATGTTTGATGCAAAAAGTTAGTACTGGATATATTCCCTTTCTCTGACAACCCTAATCCTTCAGTACTGGATCCTAGATTACCAGATTACCACACCAGATTACCACCCAATTCACATTAAAATAGCTGGTATTTGTCGATGTTACAGCAGTTCAGGTTTGGACCAGTCCGAAGACCGTATATACCAACCGCAACGATTCCTAAATTTCTTGGTATAATAAATCCAGATGCATATTGCTCAAAAGGCATCATTGGGGTCACTTAAAATCAATAAATCCCAATGTTGTTGGCCACTTTCTGTTAAACAAATATGGTTTTTCTCCCTGCTCAACAAAAAGCACATGAATGTCCAATCAGCCACTAATCAACCACCAATTCACCACAGAGTTTCTCAATGACCCACTGGTTTGAGGCGCATCAGCGCCGCCTCAAGAGGGCGCTGGCCAAGCGCCCTGCGGCTGCTGGAGCGCCTGCCGCGGGCACGGCTGCGCGGGGATGTGGTGAGCTACACAGCAGAGCCTTGGAACTGCGTGGAACATGGAGATTTTCATCAGGGAAAAACTGGGCAAATTGAATGCGATTTGGGTAAAATGTTGTTTTGCTTATCACAACAATCAAACACATTATTTTTAAATTTCGTGGAATTCCTCAGGAATATATGTACATATATATATACATACATACATTGAAGTTGAACCAAGAATATTAAAAATACAGGACACTTGGACTTTCTTGAATTTAATTTCCTGAGCTGAAAATGGAGATTGCTTGTCAGGAGTTAAAGAAACCGGATACCCCACATGTTGAGTGAAAAGAAAGGAACAGATACTGAAGAATGGGAGTTGGGTGAAGCAATATGAAATATCTATATACTAGCAGATCAAAAACTGAAGCAGGAAGCAGAAGGAGAGAGGGAGAGAGTAAGAGAAGAGGACAGAGAGAGAATGATGGACAGCAGATGGGAGAACGGGAATGGAACCTACAAACAGGGGGGTGCAGTCAACGAAAGTTGCCGTAGAAAGGACAACTGGCTTACGTCTCGAGATAGTTGAAAACCCTGATCTGCACCCAAGTGGCTTCGTCGAGTATTTTTTCTTTGCATACATTATATTGCGTTACCTTGCGATACAGTAGATTACATTATATAATATACGTGTATGTATACATATATATATATTCAGAAAATTAAATTTCATTCCATGCATGCATCCACGCATGCATCCATACATATATGTACACACTCAAAAGGAAATTGGACACAGGACTCATTGGATCCCTGGCTTTGCATGTTGCCACCAATCAAGGTCGAAAGTCATGTTATGTTATGTTCATAGCCATGTTGGCATCTCATCTTCACTTTCCCTAGGCCATCAATGCTTGCAAGAGTGGTTCCTCTTGGACTGGCGCACTGGCCCTTTTGACGGACCTCTCAGAGGTATCCCTGGAACCAGTTCCTTGTCGGCAGGTGATGCAGCCCACGGACATGTCATGATCCACCTAGCCGTGGAAGCAGTTTAAAAAGGATGGCAAATTGAGAGAGAAAGACGCATTGGCATGGATAGAGTTGAGGCGATACTGCTGAAGTCAAGGAGTTTAGAAGATATCTGAAAGTCCCCTAATTTGCGAACCTCTGGTTTGCCAGGATCAAAAATGTCATAGTTATACTCTCATCTCATTGGCTGAAAGAAACCCAGATTCTAAGCCCATTGTTACTCATTCTTGATTGATGTCCATATCTCATTGCTTGGAAAGCCACATTCGGACATCTTCTCCCGTTCTTCTTGTTTCATTGGCGACATTTTGCAGACTTTGCGGCTTGAAAATGGTGGTTCAATCCCGAGATTTGGGCAACACGAAATTATGGTTGAAACCATATCACAGGTACTCCATTAAATTGCGCAGCCAATTCCAGAAGACTTCCATTCGCTGGCGATCTTCCATTTTTCATGGATTGAGTTGTTTTATCACAACATGGCGATGGCGAATCGTATTGAATCCATTTTGAATCCCTCATTTTGTGGTTCCCCCTTGGCCCAGGACATCGTTGCGATGGGCGCCACCGTGGCTGCCCTCCCGTGGTCTCTGGCGCTGCTCCTGCTGGCGGATCCGGTGCTCTACGCACTGCGCGTGGATGCGGTGACCAACAATGCAGCGGTGCACGGCTGCGCCCTTGGCGATGACAAGGAGATGCCAAGAAAAAGATTCGGAAACCCACGGATTCTAGACGATTCTAGCATAATTGGTGATAAAGGGGCCTTATATTGGGTTGAAGATTATCTGGATCTATAATTTTATCTGATGGGCTAGGGTGTATAATTTGATTGTTCACCAACAACAAACTGGGATCTTTACCAATCATCATCGGGGTTATCCATCTCAAGGAACATATTTAAACCAACAAGAATAGGATTGTGGGATTGGAATTTAATACTAGGCTTGTCCAAAAATTGCGGTATATATAAAGCCAACCATAGTGGGAATATAGCTGGTATAATGTGACATACACCTACTAGATACTATAATTTCACAATATACTACAACCAAGAATACATTCGGCAAACCATCCCAAAAGGGTGTTGTTTCAGGCTGGTGATTTTTCAGAAGTCAGCCAGATACCTAGCCAGTAATTAACCATGTTGGGGGTTGACCGGATTTTCAAAAGCATTCAAAGGGCATTTATCACCACGTCTGAGTTGAGAAATCTCTGCAGCAAACCGGGTGTTTATTTTGTGAAATACGTGAATTTCTTCAATAAACGAATCCGATGACAATCTGTACTTGGCTGGTGGCTTCAACCCCTCACAAAATCTCACAAACATATTAGCCAATGCAGCCAATATTTTTAACGTCCTTATTGGGATAAAAGGGATGCGTGTTTTATTTATAATATATATATGTATATATGTATATATATATGTATAAATTTATATATATATATAGTTTCTTTGTAACAAACAAAATGATTTGGGTTTAAGTTTGGGCATATACTCAACAAAAATGGATTGCTTCAACCCAAATCGTTGGAAATAAAACCGCCATGTTTGATTGTGATTTCCCGCATTTTTAGCCGCCCATTACCCATCACTGGCCTAGGTGCGCAAAGTTCTCACTGGCCCTTGGCGCTTTGCCGCCTGGTGCAGCTGCCAAAAAACCGCCGCGGAATCAACGCGGTGATAGGCGACAAAGCCACGCCGTGGCGGCGTGCGCAGATGGTGGCGTTTGGAGAAGGAGTGCGACTAAGCGCCTTGGATTTTCTGCAGTTGATGTGTCTGCACTTGCTTGTGCATTTGTGTGTCATGGTTGTTGGCATGTATCCAACAAATATTGAAAAAAGTTGATGAATTACAATCGATTCGAAAACCAGACGGATAAGCTGAAACTGTTCCATAGTGATTTTAAACTTTACTCCGCTGCTTCCACTGCAATTTTGACCTGGAAAATTTAAGGATATGATATACCAATGGTATCGAAACCAGCCGCAACATGCTGTTTTGTGAGGGGGGTCATCATGATCTGCGGATAGGATTAATTGAAAGACTTTTTTGGGGGGGCGCGTGCCTGGATCGCAAATCCAAGGCGTGGTGAGCTTCAGTTTCTTGGCGCGCGATTGGCTTCACCGGAAGAAAGAGAGATATATGGGGTTGAGGGTGCATCATCAGTTTTCGAGTTGAAGTGGAACTAAGTTCTGGTCCATTTTCTATCTTGAGACAAAAGAATATCAATATCATAGCGTTGGCTTTACATCCCATTCTATTCCAGTCCGTTAAATCTCAGCAGAAATCTCACTATCCCCATAACCTGGTTGGTTTTAATAGCTGTTTGATGCTGTTTGTCGTTTAAATTCCAGGATCATCCCAAGTTCGGCCCAGGTTCGTTGGTTCACAGCTCTCGGGTTTGGTTCCATGCGGTGCAGATGGTGCAGGTGATGTGGGGAGTGCAGATACGACTCAATGTGGCGACTTTGGCCCACATGGCGCAGACAGCGGCAATAGGGGATAATTAGAAAATATTAGAAAATTTAGAAACAAGAACAATAAGGGGTCTATAGCAACATAACGCTAACCAAAAAATGAGACATGTTTTTTGTTCCAGCCAAAATGGATATCACGATTTAAAGAATGATTTGCCACAGTAATGGGACTGGATGAAGCGACAAGGGCATATGAACACGCGCAATACGTTGACGGGACATTTGAACACGAAAAGGGTGTTGAAATCTACTGCCCCACTATTTTCCAACGTGGTCCCAGAAGAACGGTTCCCAAGACTATTTTACAGCAGTGTGCCATCACATATCCCAGGAGAATTTCTTCAACTGTTCAATTATTTTTTTATCAGAGGAGTTCACACGCACGTATGTATGTATGCGTGTATGCTCGTGTAACTTTGGCAACATGCTAATTTGTCACTCAGTTTTGGCATTCTCAAGAAGCATATTCTTTTCTCCTGGTGCGCATTCTGGTTCGTAAGATCCAGCAGCAGGTCTATCGTTTTGTCCTCATGGTTGAGGGAAACGTCCATGCCCAGGTGGCTCGGGGAGCTTCTATCAGTTCTTGCCAGGTGCGGCATAGCATTTTGCGAGCGTTAGTTGGCATGTTCTTCAAGTGCCAGCGTAGCAAACATGCTATATATAATCACACATATTTATCATATCCGAGCTGTGGTGAAGTCCATGTTGCTGGTGGTATTTGTTGTTGCTGCAACTTTTGGATGGTTTGATTTGGGTAGCTGCTTCTCTTTGAGCAGTTTGAATTTGCGCTACTAAAAATTGGGGCCATCAGCGTATTTGATGGTTAGCTGATTGCCTTGGGTCCACTCATGGGAGTCATTTGGGCAGAGTTATCTTGCACTACCCACCAAAAGGTTGTCTTGTCTGCCCAAATTTTAGCCGAAATGGGCACCGGCCAAAACCTATCACGTGAAGTGTGTAGGGATTAACTGATTGATATCCGCATGCCCATGTTGATACTCACGGAGATATCCCGGCTTTCATCCATAGTCAAACAAGCTGATGTTGTCTGCGCCACGTGCAGTTTTTGGTGATCTTAAGCCATGAGCCAGTTTCCTATTGAATCCAGCTGCTACAGTACCCAGGCCATTCAACATGGGTTTTGGAATGAGCCCCAAAATGATGTTTTGTCAAACCCAATGCTTTGATAGTCAGGGGTATGAACACCCTTTTAATGCCAGATAAATTGATGTTTATATACAGTGACCTTCGGGGTTTGATGTATTTCAACAGTTGATGGTGAAATAAACCGTGGTTTTCGGAGGCCTACGATTTGCACAGGCTGAGTGGTGCTGGGCCCTCCGTCTTTTGTCCTGCAGCGGGATCAATTTGTCAGTGCCAGTGCTGCTCGGTTCCGTGCTGACTGCTGTGGAGAAAGCTGAGGCGGGGCAGGCGGCAAGGAAAAACTCGGCCACAGGTGCCAAAGTTCGGAGACACTGAGTATGTTGGTTTGGTTGCAGCTGATTTCACCTCAACAAATTCGATGGCTGAATGAAAGTACCAAGTTTGAGAATTGTCGCCATGATACTGAAACATCATGGAAAAATACCTATAGGACATATATATATATATATTATTTGGAACCTCCAACATTGACCTTCAAGGGGTGCCAAGAGGGTCACCGTCACGCACCAAAGTTCCATTTACTGTATCTCTGATGTTTCATGATGTTTCCACTTCAAAAGCCACTGCCATTTCTCCAGAGGAGTGGCCGAAAGCCCTCCAGCTCTGGCTGCTTTCCCAAGCTCCACGCGGAAGCTGCAGCGCTGTGGCGCGCAATGCACTGTGCAGTGCGCTGGCGGGGCAGTGGCAGAGGGCCACGCGGATGTTGAGAAGAAGCTTGGCCGTGAAGGCAGCGGGTAAAGCATCCCAAAAGTGGTAACATAGGGGATGAAAAAACCAAAACGGTGATATTGCTGGGCTATTGATGGGGGAAATTCTAGGTCGATTTATATCAATATCGCCAACAAGAACCAACCTTACGCCCAGAAACGGATGTACAGAAGGGATCCAGGGGTCAGTGTGGGATGCGCCGCAAATGTTGTGTTGATTGGTGGTTACAATTGGTTTTCGAGAGCTGTGATCCATCGCCTTGAAACCCCCCGCAAGCCTTGGTCTTGGTGATTGACAGTCAAGTTCGAATAATTTTGAGCCATGCATGAAGACGATTATATTCAACATTAATTATTCAACAATCATTTTTAGGAATGTAAGACTCGCGAACTTTGCTGGATGACCCCTGAAGTTTGCAAATCTTTACTCATGTAGTAAACCCAAGAACCATCCAACCAGACATGAATGTTATATGAAATGTCATAAACCATCTCCACGCAGAGGTTTATGAATGTTTATAGCATTGGCTTTGCTGGGAAATGTGGTGGGTTTTTTTGCCGATCACTAAACTCGCTAAACCCTTCTCAACTAGCGAACTGGCCTTTTAAATTTGAGGTTGTATGTTGACGATTGTTGATTTATCACCACGGTTCTCTGTTTTGTTCTGCTTCCATCGATCCACAACTTCAGCTATATCATCCATCAGATCAGGTGACGCTGGCACTGCCCCAGATGTGACCACCTTTGCCGCTGGCTGCTGTCGTGCACCCTGGGCCGTGGCCGCAGAACAGCTGCAGATGCTGCGGCAGCAGGGCTTAAAGCAAGATGTGACACGGCGAGACGGACGAATGGCCCGCAGAAAATTGGGATTTAGTCATATGATTCAATATGATTCAACCAGCAAGAACAGGGATGGGATCTTACACTCACTGGTGAACCATCAATGGGGATTCGTACCCTTCCGGAGATTTTGTGAATTGGCCTTGTCAAAGGGGAAGTCCACAATTTCAGGTTGCGAATCAAACAAATTCTTCGATGTCCGAATGGCAAGAACCAGTACAAATACACATCGCTGGATGGTTGAGCTGCCAGAATTACATTTGTATTTTGGGCATAGATGGGTACTGTATAGAATTCTCGCACCTCACCAGTGAGAAAGTTTGATTTTGACAATCCAAATCGGCCATGATCAACTACTGACAAATGTCGAGATCCATGGTTAGTGCTTAGGTTCTAGCTGCCAGCACCAGGCCAATTTCCACGCAATTTGATCTATATAGCTGCCTTTTTCCTTGCATTCGGCACGTTACTGTGCATCAGGTTTGCAGAAAGGCTTCCTGGCCCTGCATGCAATAGGTTTCTGTGTTTTGCTTTCTTGCTGTAAAGATGACTAGGTTTTTGCGAGCCCTTGAGGTACCACAGTTTTGAGCCATTGCCATTTAAATGTCGCTTCATGGGTATAAGCGTGGCCAGAACAGGCGAGTCCAACGGAAGGTTTGTCCATCCCAGGTGGTTTGCATTGGCTCTGTCATCAGCACATGCGAGAAGGACAAGGAGCTGAACATGTCAAGTGTCGCCCTGTGGTGATGGAAACAAGACAATGGTCGAAGCACAAGGAGGAATTGGCAAATAATTTACAATTGTGGGGATCGGGGTGTACACCACTTATATTGATATATACGTGTATATATATATATACATGTACATATACATACATATATATATATACATGCATACATATATCTATATATATATACATACATATATATATATGTATACATACATATACATATATATATATGTATGTATGTATGTATGTATGTATGTATGTATGTATGTATGTATGTATGTATGTATGTATGTATATGTATATGTATATGTATATACATATATATATATTTACATATATACATATATGTAGGTGTTTATATTTGTAGATAAATATATATATATGTAGATATATTGGGCTGATCCCGCGCTAATAGGTAATAGTGCAAGTCAAGCGTGGTCACGATCACACATGTACTGGTGGAAGAGGTATGATTTCGGAAAGTCAAGAAATGGAAGAACGCTGACTTTTCAAATGAGATGTCGGACACCCGCATCATAAATTGGTGCACGTTCATGCGTTGGTAGCCCACCAAAAATATTCATGTTTGGGAGGAACCCCAACAATGCAGTGATGGGTTGGTTTTTGTGACCTTATCTCTCGATTAGCACACCTCGACCCCTCTACAAACATGTAAATTATAGTTTTTAAACAACCAAAGCAAAGTTGTATGACTGTTGTATGCCATGCTTGGTCCAATCTCACTTACTGTAAAACAAAGTCAATGATAGTCATTGTGATTTTTGTTTATCGCGTGTTTTTTGTTGTGAAATTATTTAGGCACTGCTCACATGAATACGTATTTGTTACAACGACCATCGCATAGTTCACCTATTCACTCACACAGCGCCTGCATTTTTTTGGACACGGTTGCGATTTTGATGGGACAGTTCTGATTAACATTGATCAACCGCTTTTGGCTTAACCCAAGTTGAAGACCTGTAGATGTTTGGGACTGTTAGTTTGCTACAACTTAGCGTCCGCATCTCACATCCTTAATCCGAGCAACCCAAACCAAGCCAATGATGTTTTTTCAAATCTGGGGGGCTGGTTTTGTATACCATGTATCTTTATCTTGCATGTCAACCAGCGGGATCTTGGGACGTGATTAATCTCTCCGGATTTGAGGGCTAAATCCCAGGTCAATCTATCCTTGCCCTCCTGGTCAATTCTGGTTTAACATGCTAAGACATCGTATTATATTGGACCCCCCAAATAGATATACAGTACAAGCTAAAAAAAGAGGCCTGTGGGTATCAGGTATCATGCCCCTCATGACTTTCGGTCCCCCAACTTTTTGCACTTTAATTAACTAAATCCCAGTTTTCCAGGGTGGAGTTAGCGCATGACAGGAATGGCGGAAAGCCTTTGACCTGCTTGCTGACGCCGAGTTGGCCAGCTGGGAGCCAAGGGCGGAAGTGGGGATGGCTTTGTCCAGGCATGGAAATATCCTGTCCCACCGCGGAAATATGATTGATATTGCCGGTATATATATATATATATTAATACACTATTTTATAATATTAATCATTTGGATGCGCGCCTGGGTGGTGTGCGCAAGATACTAGCACTTGACATACATGGTGAACGCTGAGAGGTCCTGATTGGGAAACATGGCCATTTGCCGTCACAAATTCAGATACACCGATCGATCACTGACTAGCCCCCGTTTCTTTCAGAAATGTTCGGTGATACGGTCATTAGGTAGGCCCTCGGTTTGGGCAGCATGACTCCACCCTGCATACCCCACACGTTGGCCATTTTACACATTGAAGAAATGACGATATGTTATGCGTTTCTGAATCCGAACTTTCTGCAATCTGAGAAAACTGCCCGAATTAACACACAACAACAGCTGGATTCAATTTATGCATGGCTGAAAATTATACGGCCCCAACGGATATTTCTATCTATTGATGCAAGCACTAGAATCCTAGAAATGACTAGTGCTTTCACACTAGCTTGACTGATCCCACTAGTCTGAAGCTCAGGTATCCGCTGCACGGATATTTGTTACAATGCCGCGTTGGCCGCGTGCGAGTAACAAGATTTTATTCAGAAGCTGGCGAGACCAACCATAATGGGAATATTGGATATGAATGGATAGTAATGGGATATATCATGATCTACAACCGGAGATATTATGGGTTGTCTCAATAAATGCGGATATGTTCACCCAAAATACCATGTTAGGTTCTTATGATAAGTAATGGGGACGTACCCGATATTGAATGATTTTGAGACATACCCCAAATGTAGGCACTATGACAGCCAGTATATATTAGGATTCCAATATCTAGCCATGTTGATTCATTCCACTTGCTGTGTATCACATCTGGGACAATGTCGGTGGGACTCGCCGACCATGCATACTGCGCAGTCACAGACTGGGACGCCCAAACCACTACCTGAATTCCATATCTTTTTGTTTCTCATAAAACATGTAACTCATATGGCGTTGATCTAAAGATAAGCTATTCCCAAAATCCAATGGTAAGGTTTATCATTGCTGTAAATTGTTTTCAGACATATTTCTGGCATTCTATGACCCCGAGATTTAGTTCAAGTAAAGTAGGGTAGGTCAAAGTTAAAGACGTAGACAAGATAAACGCCAAGTGCGGCGTTGGAAAAGGTCAGTGATCAAAGCGCGCACTGAAATGGAAAGCAAGAAAGGGGCCCCGCGCTTGTTTGAGTGCTAACAACCTAAAAATAGTTCCTAAATTTGATACCCTATAATTTCCCTCTTGGTGTCACTGACTGAACTCGCTAAACTAAAAGAACAGATGTGACAGTAAAGACCATATATGTGTAGATAAGCATATCTATCTAATCATCTGATTTTCCGGATTATATGATTTCTCCTTAAGATGGGACGCCGGAGTAGCAGCAACAACTGGTTGGCTGCTGATTTATTACCCATTGTGTACCCAATTGTAGGGAATACGACCTATGCACTTGCGAACTCCCAGGATGATCCAAGTATTTCTTCTCCTATTACCTCTTCTATTTGCACACCGTCCTAAGGCAGCTGCAAGAACCACGGCCTGAATCTGCTTCAAAAAAAAGCCTCCGGAAAAATCCGCAGCATGCGCAGCACTTTTTTTCGGTGCTGCGAACTGGGGGTCAAAATATCCAAGAATGTGCCCAAAATCCCTGAGATGCCTGGTGTCTGATCGTGAATATGAAGTATCGTAATTGGTTGGGGATTGTGGATAATAAGGTGAGAAACCCATGAGTATTTGTGTGCTTCTGGAAATTGGTGTACCCAAAAACCATTGGTTTCTGGATGATTCTGGGGTCCCCGATTCCGAAACCAGCAGATAGCTCACAACAGCAAATATGTTTGAGTCTTGTGAACATCGCACCAATCAACAATGGTTAGGAGTCATGTTGGCTTCGGCCTTGGCAAGTCGATCACGGTCACCCAAACGGAAATATATGGCTTTCGACTCGCTAAGGAGCTCCATGCTGGGAGGCTTGCTGGGCGACGTTGGGCTCCAAGACTTCTTCAAGCAAAGTTCATGTGGTCTGGGATTAGAAACTGGGGATTTGAAGATGGGATTTCAGCAATAAAACCAGAGATTACATTGCTTAACCCAACGCAGAAGGGGGGATCACCGACCAGCACAATTAGCCAAACTTCAATCTCATTTTATGGGGCATCGGCATGGACATACAAGTTGTAAATAGGTGGATAAGATGGTCTCCAAATTTGACAGAGATCCGTGTACCCTATGAGGATATAATCAGGCAGTGGTATGGGTGCAATCATTAGCACATCGTGTATCAGCAAGCATCCCACAAGTTCCCTCATGGAGACCCCATCATTCTGTATGTGGTGAGTCTTGTTGGTCCATATTTGAGCATGTCAGCACCTGCCATTTTGCCGAGTGGTGGTTAAGATGCAGGTGCTACGAGCTGAAATGGGCATATCGTCTTTCATATGTTTTTTCTTCACGCGGCGCTTTGCCAAATGTAACCCTTTGCCATTAACTTTCCCATAGACCAGTTTGTTGTCTTAGCTCACTTTCGAGCAAAGTCCTTAGTGTTTTAACTTGCATGGAATATATTGAATATATATATATATAGTTATTTATTTATTTGTATTTATTTGTATTTATATATATATTTATTTATTTATTTTGAATATATGAATACAAAACGGCAACAGCAAAGAACATCGGTAGACCATGTGGCTTAGGCAGAAGAATCTGCAGGTCCCAGTCAGCTCTTTCTGATTGAGGCGCGGCCTTGGAAGTGGGAGAGGAGTACTGCAAGAGTTCCCCCAACCCCCTCGACCAAATGCTGAATTTGGGCAGTCGTCACGTCGCAACGCCCCAGCTGGAGGCCAAGGTGGTGGTCATCAGTTCCAACGATGCCATGCCTTTGCTCAGCGCCGCCCTGGACCGTTCTGAGACGCTGGGCTGACAAACGAGGGAATGGGTGGCCACCCAGGCCTAATGAATTCCTCGTGACGTTTCTAAACCCTAGGGAACTCAGAAAAACGAACGTCTTGGACTACATGATTAGATGTGGAGTTCGCCACTCAACCTGGATCATCTTGGATGTATTGTTCTAAATGCATGAAATTCGCATGGCATATGCATTATATGGGCTGATTTGTTAAGATACAAATGAACCTGAGGAATTCACAAGCAACACGACAAACGACAAGCAATAATGGGAGGATAGAAGTGGCCATGGCGACCACATTGCTCATTCCACGCTTTCGTATCCAAAATTCCAGCCGTCAAAGAAACTCAAGATTGGAGCAAAAACGTGCCAGATTTTTTTTTGTAGCTGATCAAAATCTCAGCTGAAGGGATAATTTGCAGGGAACCATGGCACAACAAGGTCCTACAAGTTCAATGGACTGTGCTGTCTTTCATCCCCGCTGGCATCAGATGCCAAGGAGCGATGGACCCTTGGAGATCTTTGAGGGGGACCAGCTCGACGATGAAGTGCCACTGGCCTGAAGGTTCAGCATGGTTCAACGTTCAACTAGTGTATTGGTTGGGAATTGCGGGCCATGTCCGAACTCAGGGATTGTGATTCTGCAGACCAGTTCGTAGCTGGAAGTACCCTTTGCTCTGGATAGTTTCTGGCGACCTCACTGGCCGATCTCACCATGTGTGATGATTGATGTCTGCAGAAAAAACAGAAAGTGGCAACAAGGTAAGGATTTGGGCATCAGGTGGTCTTTATACACCCATTAAAAAAAGAAAAGAAAACAGACGCGAAAAATGACGCAACCTGTTTCTAGAGTGTCCACCTCTAGATTCTGCTGCAACTTTTTGTATTGTTTGCCTTACTCGGACATCCAAGAAGTTTCGTAGCAAGATGCATTCTTGGTTAGGTGCAAATTAATATCAATTGTCATTTTAAGGTTGCACCATGACATGCCCGGAAGTACCACAACCTATGCATCACTACAGACCAAGCAAGATATAAGATCAGTTCCTGCCGCACCAATCTTCACATAGGTGCGGTATGCGCTCTGCATTTGTTCAACCGTGTCTTCGTAAGCTAACACAAGATGTCCACTACAGAAACGAAATTTCAAATCCTCCTGTTCTATACGGATGACGTGCCCATCCATACTAATAGGAAAAATATACCTATATGTATATAGAGATGTTCGATATCCCATCAACATCCATTCATTATTTCTTGTTATACCCCTCATTATGATGGGTTTTACACACACACAGACACACCTTCATTTTGCAACAAGCGCCAGCGAAGGAAAACCTGTTTCCCTGGTGAAATTCCAATTGCTGAAAACCATAGTTTTTGAATAGTCATGCCATGTTCTACCATGTTGTACCTACCACTTTGTTTCTGGTTCTGGAACCCAGGACGATCCTCTACGACTGCTGGCAGCAAGGCTGGGAACGGGAAATGGAGGTGACACCACGGAAAAATATGGATTACCAATAAAAGTTGGAAGGTGCAGCAACGGATTCAAGTTGATTGTTTGCAACATGGTTGCTTGCTTCATTGATCTTGCAATCAATGGCATGATGATCCTACTTCGCCGATCAGTTTTGCCTCTTTAACCCCCATAATTAAGTGTTGGACAATCCAACTGCAGGTGTGCCCAACTCCTTTTGACACTGCTGTAATGCATTGATTTGATTCAGCAAGATTTTATCAGGAATCGGGTGATTCAGATTAAATTTAGCGCTTCATTCATCAACACTAGGAAATAATATGAAATAATAATGTTTGGGACTTTTGAAAATGTATGGATGGTATGCCCATTTCCTTCATTTAAACTCCAATGCTCGTAGAAGGGGAAGCCGCCTCATGTTCTTTGGTTAGGTCCCCAAGCTCAAGAAAATTCATCCTTTATCTTGACAACATAGCCATATACTATGTAAACAAAGAGTCCTTAATGCATATCCTTTCTCAAAGTCATATCAGTCATTGCAAGAATCATCTGACAGTAAAACACGTTCCCGAACAAAAGATGTGTCTCATGATGTTGTTGTTTAGACTACCTGGTACAATTATATACTCTATCTATATATATATATGTATACCAATCACTTCTCCTTGTTTCATCTGGTTATGGCTCAAACCTAGCGCAGCGATTGAACCACAAAATGGTTCTATCCTCATGAAGGTTAAACTGTTCACCACGTTTGACCCATCATATCTATGGATAGATTCGGATAGATAGCTAACACCTCCATAGTCTTGCCACTTGGCTCGTTGATGCAGGCACCGCTCGGGTGGAGCTGCGGTTTCTCCTGGCCTCATGAGATAGAAGGATAGATAGCTAACACCTCCATAGTCTTGCCACTTGGCTCGTTGATGCAGGCACCGCTCGGGTGGAGCTGCGGTTTCTCCTGGCCTCAGAGCCCGAAGGGCAGCCAGGCACTGAGGCGCGGTGGGAAGCCACTTGTGGATGGGCTTAACCATGAGATGGTGCATATAAAACGGTATAAATTAGGGAACCCTTGGATAATTATAATTTAGTATTTCAATCTCTTGCTACAAATGGGGATGTGCACTAACCAACTAAAGGGTACCTAAGGTTGTCCACCAAGCCTCAAAAATGCTGATTCGCCATTTTTTTGTAGCTGGAAAATTGAGAATAGACTCAGACTCGATAATTTCTAGGCCCCTTTCTTTGGGGTGGATTTACCGCGATAATCGAAAATTCGATCGGGAAGATGATCATCAATTGGAATTGGGGTTCTGAGGGGCGCGTGCCGCTCAAAAAGTGGAAAATTGCTCTATTTGAAACCATGATTGGATACCATTGTTCACAATGCGGTAAGTCCTGTAATAGACCTTCTTTTTTTTTCGGGCTTCAATATTTTCCATCTGGCAAAAGCTGGTGAACGGGGTATGTTATGTTTGTTTTTCTTTTGGTTACCAGGTTACATCACCATACACGATGATTAGAAAGCGGATTTGTTTTAGGGAGAATAGCCATTGCTTGATTTGGGAATTAAAATGCTGTCAGCCCAAAAAGATGGTGATTAACCAAGCAAAATTTTGGTAAGTGACCGCGACCTCGAAGGGGCTCACCGTAGATGATGGTTTGTATATTATGACCATAAGGGGAATCCAAAATGGTCACCAGTTCTGACCTGGGAACTGTCATGATTTGCCCAGGCGAATAGGAATGGGTCAATTCGTTTGGGCACCTTGGACCCACAGAACATGCCATTGTTACACTACAGTCTTGCAGGTCGATGATTTTGATTCATACCCACATGGGATTGGTACAAACATCAGACAACCTTACTAAGCCTCTCTACCAGTCGAAATGCATGATGTACCCACTTGCTGATGGCTAAATTATAGGTACACGGTTTGATTGAACTCCAACTTGTTGCAGTTTGTAAAAGAAAACAAAAGAAAACATTTGTGCCTGTCCATGAGGGATGTACCATGATGTACCCCATGTTCAGAGAAACCTCATCCAAGCCCTGCAGATCTGCATGGCCTGGCGGAAACGATGCGGTTCCTTCGCCTTCGACGCCCTGGAAGTCCGCAACGGTCAGCTTGGGTGCCCTGGGGTACTGTGCCTGGATGGGGTTGGAAAGGAAAGAAACTTGGGAGTTATAGGGCCTAAGTATCCCTTAATATTTTTTAAAATTGCTTACGCCCAAGCGAAATTGTGGTAGAATGTATTGGATGTACAGTACTCATTTTGGGGTCACTTGTTGAAAAAAGTTGGGGAGCTTGAACTGACTCAAGATGGTTTAGACAGCAACAAGCGGAGAGTTGTTCAAGCAAAATGTCATGCGGTTTCTTGCGGCGAAGTTTCGAGAAAGTTTCTGTGTTTAATTTCTCTCTGTGTGAAAACATCTCCGTGTAAAAGTTTCTTTGCGTAAATGCATGTACGTGTAAAGACATGCGTGTGCAAGTGTACAGGCCACTGTGTAGACAAGTTTGTGTGTGAAGGTTTTTTAGATCATCATCATCAACACCATCATCTCCATATATCTCCATCATTATCACCACCAACATCACACCATGGTTTTTGTCGTATGTTTTTGGAAGGAACCCTTCGCGCGTTTGATTTGTCTTTGGCAAGAATATGTGGTGTTTGTCTCCAGGTTTGCTTTGGGGCCACAGCGTCTTCTAGTTCCTTTTTGATCCTTTTTGTGTTTTTGTTCTTGCTGTTATTGTCATTGTTCTGGTTGTGGTGGACTTGGGATTTGCGGGCGTGTTCCCACTTGCTGTTGGCCGAGGTCGGCAGATACATACACATCATATCCCACAGCGTGAGCTGTTTTGAAGCAGCTCTTTCCCAAAGTGTATATGTTTGGGGCCCCATCAGCCAGCTACCCTATCAGCTACAGCTACCTTGACATCCCCGGGTTTCCGAGGTCGCTCATCTATCCGGCGCCCAAAGAGGGAGCGCAGCAACCTGCGTTGTTGTCGCCCGAAGGCTGGGTTTGCCACGGCTGGATGTTTGAGGGTTTCCTTCTGGAGTGTCGAGAAATAGCTTTATTTTGTTTAAGATATATAACATGAAACCCAAAATTCTGTAAAGTTGTTGTGCTTGGTTGGACATGGCAGTGTTTGGAGTTGCGTGTTGGAAATTTGGGGTGTAAATATCGCAGAACAATTTTCATTACCTGCATAATCGTACATGCTTGGAGCACACTCGGAGTTTAACAATGCTTTTTGCGCGCAGCAAGTATGCAGGAACAATCATACACCCATGGCGGATGTTTCAAGACCAAAAAGGGGGCAATCCTTTGTTTCCATTGTTTGGTGTATGAATCCTTTGGTGGTTTTTGGGTTGGGTCGCCGAAAAAATATGGCTGATGATTCAGTCTTTGATGCCACTATAGTATGTATGGGTCATACGAGTCAAACATGTCGTTGGTTTATGATTCCATTGTTCGCATCCCCATTTTAGGAGGTTGAATCAACAATTTTGTTGATCATATTGGATTGGTTCAATCTTGGTCATTATCAAAATTTGACATCTTGATACCATCAGCAAAGGTGGTGGCCCAACATTGTATCTTCAACAACAGACTTGGTCCATGCATTCAACATTTGCGTCCATTTGCCATTCTGAAGAGCCGGGGCTTCAACCATGAATCAGAAATTACCCTCATCGACTCTTTACAACACTTTATCGATTTTGGAGCAGTTTCAGAGTTGATGCTTGGCCAAGGATTCATTACTAAGCGGTCTCTGTATGTTTGGGCTATTTTGGACTTAACTTCCCCACTTGGGTATGGGTCAAGTCATCAGGGCACAAATGGGCCCACAAGCAGTTTTTTTGGTGCAAAATCATAATTTTGAACAGTTGGTCGTTTTTACCTATACTTTATTGGTTATGGGGATGCCTTCCCATTTTCCGGTTTATTGTTGGTTAGATACTGTACCCAAAAAGTTTGGCACATTCACCCCATGTATAGTTGGTTTTCACCAGTTCATAGCCTTGATCAGTGCCCACAGTGTTCATCACATTGTTCCCTTTGGAAGTCAAACATGGTAATGGGAAGCCCAATGATTATTGTAAAATGCATCTACGATGTTTATTTCAAAGAATGAACATTGGAGATATCTGATCTTGGCAAGGTCCATCTTTACGGCTGGGAATGCCATCTGAAGAATATGGCTATCCCCTTGTAAATCCCTAGTTCAAAAAGGGGATGACACCATGAATCCCATCGTCGCCAGGGTTCGCTTCCCTCATCCCAGCTGCCGGAATGGTTTAAAAATGCATTTCTGCTGTTTCGCTGGGCCGCGCACTTTCTTTGCGGTATTGTAAATTCATAAATTCCAACGTTCAATGATTTTATATAATTTATATAATTCATGCGAAATCGTTTTCTTAGCCTTGACATGACACCACTTACCACCCACCTGCCGTTGCGAGGCACCTACGAAGAGGTGACGAAACTTCAGTTGAGCTCGTCTGGAGCCATGCGGCTGAAGGTGCCCAAAGTCACCAGTGAGGAGCAGCTCAAGGTGAAGCGGTCAAGGGGCTGAAAAATAGTGGGGTGGAAAAGATTTATCATACCTTTATATGCCTTTATTCTTAGTTGTATATACATTCAAGCAACGGATATGATATATATATATATAATTGTAACTGTATATATATATACATACTGCATCTGTGTAGTATACCAAATCTATATACATTAGCCAAGTTTTTTGAGGCATCCTCACTGATGATGGATATTCCACATTCAATTTGTTAAAGACTGAGTTTGTATACTTTGCCAAAGATGGTAAATCCTGCGCCACGGATACTCCTCGCGTGTGCAGTGAGTCGCCGGTCTTAGAAAAACCTTCGTTTTTTTGTCGGGAGTTCCTACCATATTGTTTGCTGGCAAGTTATTTGCCCTAAACATTGGATTGTCAAATGCAAGACTGGATTGTAAAATACTGGCGGTTGGCATTTCTTGGGCCCATTGGTACCTCATTTTTTAGCTGCAGCCAATTGCCGTCGCATGTCATGGTGAACTTCATGAAAAGACTTGCAACGCGTCCGCTTTTCATTTGGCACATATTATATATAATATTATATATATATATATATTCATAAATGAAGGAATCTTGATGTTTGAAGGAATTTAGATATTATTTCGCGCGCGCTCTCTCTCTCTCTCTAACTGTCTATATTGAAGATACGCATTTGTTTCCACAGTTGTTTTCAATCTATAGACTTATCCATCATGAAGCCTGGCAAACCCAGTTGTGACCCAACGTAGCCAATTGTAGGGGGAACCCTTCGTGGAAACACCTGGGTCATCTCATTCAATGCTAACGTCACTTCGTCAGTGGCCCCAAGTCTCACGGCTGATGCTCTTGTGTTGCCACCCGGCATTTCAAGTGAGTGCTTCCAAGGACATGCAATTTTTGGATGTATCCTTGTTTACCCAAAAAAGGTGCAATATCGTTTACTTGTATCAGAGTAAACATGCCTAAACCATAGTATGCCCATCTATGCCAAATAATTCATTTGTCCACGCACACATGTTGGCGTTGTGTATTCTACTCATCAAGCATCCGATGTTTGGGTACCCTTTTTTTTACCTGTAGCCACATAGCCGGTTGGTGTTTCAAGCCATTCTCACTTCCATATCTGCAATGTTCTTCAATCCCAAGTGGCATTTTGGGGGATTTTGGTGGAGGAGCGGCTTAAACTATGAACAATACCAGGTAAAAAAAGAACGGATGGATCCCACCCCAAAAAATCATTGTCAGCCAATCAGTTTGTAGATAGATGGGTGTGAGTTTTCCCGAATGCCACACAAATTTCCGGCAGGTGGAAATTCGGGGCTTGGCCACTGATGCATTAGAGGTGCATGGAGTGGTACGGATCGAAGTGAAAAGAACCGCATTTTTTTCAGCCAAGGCAAAATTCTGTTTGGGTGGTATCCCGAAGTCCAGGACAAGGAAGCTAATTGTTCCGTGTTTGGGGAAATCGTGAATCTAAAGATTTAAGTTCTATATTTTGGGCTTGAACGCCGACCAATAACAAACGGTTGTTTGACTGTGACACTCATACGAAGGAGTTTCAACAGCCATCACCTTCTTTGGATCCCTTTAGGACATGCCAGAATCAACCGCCATGCTGCAAAGTTGCTTTCTGAAGGTGGTTAACATCCGCCACTAAACCAACATCATTTTGTTTGTTCGTGCAATATATGCGCGTAGATCTACGTATGTCTCTGTAAATACATACATCCATGCAGCATGCATATAGAAAGTGTGTCATATCTCTTTGCATATAAACGCATAGATTGCAGCTCAGTTACCCGGTGGCAACTGTGTGCTCGGGCTTCAATTTAGAAGATCTCGGGCTGCCAATCCAAGCATAATTCTTCAGGAAGGTGTAGTAATTTAGCACAAAGAAGCTATCTAGAAGACATAGTAGTCCGTTGTGAAATCTTTTTAAAGTTGACTGGATTTTCATGTTCTGGGTTTGCATCGTGGGTTTGTTGAGTGGTGGGAAGTTTTAATTCTTGAAAGGGAAGGATTCAATATGATTCAATCAACCTCGGTCCATCATTCAAAATGAGAAGGGAACGCCAGTATGAAGTGGTCACCAAGTGGTCAAACCATATGCCAGGTGACGGCCACAGACGAAGTGGAAATTTCCATCGTCTACAGCTGTTTGAGCGCTGGGGTCATTGCCACTTGGCGGCTAATGTCCATGGACGGGGCAGGGTTGTTTGGAAACGTAGATTTCAGGTAGTCCAGGTAGTCCGGTTGGTGAATAAATTGGTTACAGGTTTGATGCTTGGCAGTAAAAGTCGGAGTTATGTTTGTATGTTTTCTTTCCCGTAAGCGCAGATTGATTGGTCATTTGTCAGCATTAAACGAACCAATTTTAGACCCCAATGTTTGGTGCCAGTTTCCGCCCAAGTTTGACCAATGCCCTTAGTGTACGTGGCAGGGGTATTGTTAAGGATTAGGAGGAAGCGGAGCTGCAGGACCATTTTTCCCATGAAATCATGTCCGCAATTTCTTGTAATCCCTTCCGCCTGGCCCATGAGTAGATACTTTTCGAAACCTTGGTCAGGACTGCATCTATTCATTCAGGGCCCGTGATAGAAAAATTGAATATTAGGAGGCCGGGATGGCCACTGCTTGATGTTCTGAGCCTTTTTTGAACCTAAGGTTCTATAGCATATTTTGATATGTACCGCCTGCATTTTAAATGTTAAAAGGTGGCACACCAGATATTAGTTTGGACTACACCCAAAAAACTCATTTACCAAGGATGCTATGTGGGGGTTCCTGTCCGTTATATGACGTTGAGTTGTGTGGATTTACAGGTTCCGCAACATCTCACAGAATTTCATGTGATGTTCATACCTTGCGCGGGTTTATCCAACAACAGAGACTTCCGCCCGACATTTTCCTGTGGATTTTAGCCGTCCCCTTTCACACATCGCGGGATGTGGTGAGATTCAAAGGTAGGAAAGCTGCAAGTTACCGGATTGTACATAATGAAACATCCAAACAGATGGGCGAATGTAGATTTCATCAACATAAGCTGCGGCGGTCTCAACAGCACAGAATTGGCGGTTATCAAGAAAGCGGCTGGAGAAACAACTGAGGTAACATTATGTTTCTTGGAGAAAAAAACCTGTAGACAGATACATACCCATTACATCCCATTACACGTACCCAGGTCTTTTTTGGTAATTGATTCCAAACAAGTATGGTAGGATTGTTGCGATAATATCACCATAATTCAGGTTCTCCAAGCTAAAAACACAGGTTTCCCAACCTTTATTGGATTAATATCTAGTCAAAATCTATGCTACAGCCAAGAAAAGAAAACAATGTCTCCGGGTTTTCCCTATATACACTGCGGATTCGCAACGAGGGCGTGGAGTTGGCCTTGGAACAGGCGGTGCTGTCGGCAGCACATGCGCCTGAGGCAGGAAGCTGGTGGAATTGGAACCGTCCCAGGCTACCAGGGGTGTCAGGTGGTGTCACTGTCTGTGCGAAAATTCAAGAGCTTTGCAATGCAGCAAAAAACGGGGACATGTAGCATCGTGCCTCTTATTTCATGTGCTCTTCCAATGCTGGAATATTTACCAGCATGTGCAAACCATGCTGTATGACCCAGTCAGATATTTTCTTTAAGGGCATCCAAGGCTAATTCATTTTGAAACGTTAAGCTAATTTAATTTTGAATTTGAGTGAGTTGTGTTCCCAAGCCGCAACTATACCCTGGTTTTATGTGCAGTTTCCATAGCGTACGTGTGCGTGTTCATCCCGGTGTTAGGAACCCTAGTTGACCATTGTCTCAAGTGGGCAATAACGTGGGGAAAGTATCCTGAGCTAGTAACACAGGTTGAGCTGTTGAATTGCAGGTTATCCCAATCATGATTACATGGGTAAATTGCTCGTGGAATGCACATGGCGAAGGTATTGCACCTGCATTGGCGGAAGCATTGCGGCGACTCAGTCTACAGGACGGAATAGTGTTGCAGGGCAGGTGGCGCTGAAGAAGCCATAAACGAATATAGTGAGCCCCCCCAAAGAATGTTGGATATACAGATTTACAACTGTTGTAGTAGGATGTCGCAATGTTTCTACTAAATTCTATCTTTTTTGGGGTATAGTGCGAGGCCAATAGGGTATGGCAATGGTGCAAAGGAGTGTAGCAATGGAGCCCCATTTTTTCGTTTCGTTTTACCATCTAGTTTCTCGGGTCAATAGTTTGGGCCCCCCGCCAAATGGCTACAGGTCAAGTCAAGTCATTGGACCCGCAAATGATTTGTCGTCTTTTGAATCTGAAGCTATCCAGATCCAGGTTAATGACCTAGATCCAAGGCCGCGTGCTGAATCAAATTTGTTTCCATAGCCAAGTTAACATCTGCAAATGTTCATGAATCAAGTTCAAACATGTTGGGTTTCGTATAGGGTTTGTCGCTCTAGCGCTGAGAGATCCAGATAGGATAAGCCGATTGTATATGTGTGTGCGATTGTATCTGTTTCTCTATATATATATGATTCAATATGGTTTTATATTATTCAATATGCTTATATTTGATTATTTATGATTATATATATGTTTTTTTTATGGCTATGTATGGTTAGACATGATTATGTGTGATGATGTATGATTACAGATGGTTATACATATATATATATATGTACATATGTACATGTACACACCCTTCTGCTTGAGGTACTTTGGCATTAGAAATGATGCACGGACTAGCTTCATCCAGATAGCATCTACCATCCATGACCTCCACAAGATGGAAAGGTTGGTGGCTTTTGTTGAAGTAGTCAGTCCATTGCAGAGGGGTAGCTGCTCCAGGTGGTTCTGGTTCGGGAACACCCAAAAGTTTAGAAAGAATGCTAGCAAGTTTCTTGTGGGACTAGACGCGCGTTTGCGACTGAGTTGCTTCAAAAATGCCTTGTGCTTGGTGGAAATATGGATGCAAAGTAGTCACTGAGAAGATAAGATGGAGAGACGCGCGGTGCCTCCGCAACAACTCCTGGGAAAACCAGTGTTTGGTGATTGGTGGCTTGAATAGTAGCCGCAAGCACAGGAACGCGCTGGGTCAAAACTATCAACACCTACAACTGATAATGGATGATTTAGTGCCCAATGTTCTGAATCCATTGTCACCCCAATTTTGAGCTATAGGCATATATCATTTTTGTAAAGGTGATTGTTTTAAGTATCTCTGCGTTTTTCCAGGCTCAAAAGACCCGTTCCTGTCTGGCTTCTGCTGCGTCTACTCCACTAGGATGTTGTTTTTTGCACCGTTTTGCTCGAATGTTCCATTGTAAATTGGCATCATCCTCCCAGGCACAGAAGAAAAATGACGCATAGAAGATATCTGAATCGTGTTTTTTTGATTGTTTTAAGATTTATATTAAAAAATCGTTCGCCGAATGATGCGAATAACTTGTGCCATGGGGCCCGGTGTTGTGATATCCCGGGTCCTGACTACCACTCGACCATTGGTTGTTTTGCCTCCCCCCACAGCACATGACTGATGAGAGCTGGCAGGTATCTGGACGTCTTTCTAAAGGAAAACAATAACAGAACTCAGGCAAGTGGAAGATGGGGATAATCTGTGACTCCCTTTTAAAGTGGCTTGTGTCCGCCGGGGATTACTGGGGTCTGCAGGGATATTCCATCATCATATCCCTCCATGGCTTTGAAAACTGGCGCATAAATTCCAATGGTCTGTGAACTATGGTCCCCATCCTTGATGACTTCACCCAGGGAAGGGATGGCCGGCTCAGATTAAACACCTGTTGCTTCTTTGTTTCTCACTGTTGCATTGGAATATGAAGTATTGTTTCAAGTGTAACAACTTGGTTTCTCTTGATTCTACAAATCTGATTATTTTGGATGATATCTTATGATATCTTCATGTTCAAAGTTATCACCTTTTGTGGAGCGCTGTCATATCCGTAAAAGCTTAGCTTTTTCCGGGTTGTCAAAATCGGAAGTCCACCATTTTATTGGTGAAAACGAAACCTTTTTCCACAACGGTATGTTTTCTTATTTTCTTGCCTTCCGCATCCTTCAGCTGGATTTTGTTGTGAAACTTTGGGAAAGCAACCCTGTTTTGCTCCGCCAGGTGGTCTCCAAAGGTCGGACCTTACCTGGCTTCGTGCACTGCCCAAAGCAGGCGGCCGAACCAGGCCCCAGCGGGTTGTAAGGTTGCATACGATAGCTTTGGTGGCGAACACAGTGAAAATTCCGGAAATTATGGGATAGTTATGGGAATGTGCGGGATGGTTGATTACAACTGATTTTGGATTGTGCAACGTGACCCCCGGTTTGGGCCTTACCCATGTATCATGTAGGTTTGTCCAAAACACAGGATGCCCCCAAAATGGCTATTGAATAAGAAGAATGAATATAAACCATCAAATTTTGGGGCACCCTATTTTCAGACAAACCCGTATGCGTATATATGTATACGTATATACAGGCATGAAAGCGCTTATCCCATGCATTCCATGTTTAACTGGGTTCTAAGAGTTCTAAGATGGTTGTTACCGAGAGCAACTGGGATAAGATTACTTGATGATAATAGGGGACGGTACTACCCTTTCTACGCCAGGGATGCTCATAACCCCTGAGCTGGGAATCCCCACTATCCAACCGTTATAGGCTATAGGTTTTGACCCTGCTCAAGTGGGTTTGCCCAGAAATCGGGCACCCTGTAATCCTAAGGCGCGCATTCTGTTTGCCAGGTGCTGCCATTACACTTACCATAAATGGGGCTTTTCACCAGTTTTGGGCAAAGCCACGGTCGTAAGCAATGTGATGGCTAGCAAGTGGAACTCAACCATATTCAATCGGAAAAAAAACATATTGTATATAAAGATACCTATGGCAAGCATATTTAACCGAATTGCAAAATATACTTAAACTGCACTGCATCGATAAACATATTGAACGCAGCTGGGACTCAGCAATCATTTTCAGGAGGTCAATCACGTACGGACCTGTATCAAGTTCAAAGGAAATTGCCAGGAGCTATTGGATGTTGGGGTTCTCAAGGCCCACAAGACATTGGTTAATGCGCATTGCCAGGTTTTAAGGGCCCAAAGCATGCAAAAAAAAACATCAGCCACCGATGAATTTAAATGTATATACTATATATATATATTATTATTATATATATATATATGTATATTGTTGGTTGGATGGCCCCTTTTCACTCAATGGCAGTCAAGGTGCGGATCCAATTTGCAGCCTAAGCTCAACGTCAATATGGGGATTGCGAAAATTGGTCTTGAAAGAAGGAACAAACTTGAACAAAAACTCTGAGATTTTGGGTCTAATAAGCAATTTGGCGAAACACCGAAGAATGCTTTGGTTAATGGCATTTTTTTAGACAATATTGTAATATCCACTGCTTCTTGATGACGTGCAACTAGTGGATACTAGTCTTTGTTGGTGACTTCAGGTGCTTTCTTTTTTTCAATCCAAATTTCGACCGGGCTGGAAAGATATATCTTTTGATCTCTTTTGATAACACCTGCTTGGTGATCCTTTTCCCCCACGAATATACATGCCCTTCAAACCTTGCTAGATGGAACAAAGTGCGTTTATTCATTTTGGGGTCGAGGTTGAGGGGGGCTATTGTGAGAACGGATGAGCTTAGAATCCACCAGAAGTGTCAGGAGCCGTGGACGGGACCAAACCAATCATCAAGACTGAGCAGCTTGGACGCACGCTCTTGATTCGGAAGATCGTGTGAGCGGGTGTGTCCCCTATGCGGCTGGCTTTGGAAGCCAATGTTTACACCGCCGCTAAATACATGTGTGTTGTAATTTTGTGCGTGCTCACGTGCATGTATGCATATATATATATACATACATACATACATACATACATACAATTTTTTGATAAATAGAGATGTGCATGTATATGTTTGTGCAGTTTTTGCTGGATCTTTGGGTCCTGATATTTTGGATATCAATACAACCGTAGGTTTGTGTACCTTGTCGCAACAATTTGAAACTTGAAGAGGTTCTGTAACATGGAAAAGAGGTCATGGGACAAAAACGGCTTAGTGCATCTTTCAATGTAGATTGCCACCATTCACCAAGCATCATTTATTTGCTATCCCGGGAAGACGGGATTCCTAGAGGGTTCATAAGTTAAATCCGATATGTTTTATACGTGGCTCTACCTGGAACAAACATGATGACAATCTCATGGGAGATGCAGGCGCACCTGGACTGATGATTTAGCCATCGGAATTTCCCGACCAGGCATTGGTGCTTACCAGAGGGCACACTACCAAGGAACCGCAACCAACTTGATGATCTTTAAGGTAGTGATAGTAGCGTCCTTGCGGTAAAAACAAACCTTGGCGTCAGCTTGGCATCTTGTAAGCCACCACTTGCACAGCAGATCCCAACGATTAGGCCCCATGACTTAAACCATCAATCTTGGTGGATCCTTTTGATGTCCCCATGAGGGTGAGTCATTACCACCATGTATTGCTGGTATCCTCTCCAAGGTGCTCAGCAGATCCTGCTGTGGAAATTGGGCCCAAGGCATGCTACGCGGGGTTTGAGCAGAGAAATGGCGATTGATAGATCTGGTTAAACTAGGCTACGGCGCGGTTAGCGACCCGGGGTAATTCATTGATTTTTCATGATGCTTGGTTCACCAAATCATGGTATTTGCAATGTTTTGTAAAAACGTGATAAAAATGTCAAATCGTAGTTACTTTGGGGCCTACTACAAAAAGTGCGTTTCGTGTGAAACGTTCATCGATTTTCAATACCCCTGAAACGAATTATTGTTTTTTTCGTTTTGTTAGAGAAAATTAGTCATTAGTTACATCTGACCACCAGTCATTGAGCAACACTTCTTTTTCAACTTACCTTGCAAGTTAACATGAACGCAAGTTAACATGAACGTTAACATCCCCACCCCACCCCAACCCAGTGACGTGACGTCAGTTGCGCATGTGACGCAAGTTAACATGAACGTTAACATCCCCACCCCACCCCGACCCAGTGACGTGACGTCAGTTGTGCATGTGACGCAAGTTCACATGAGCGTTAACATCCCCACCCCACCCCAACCCAGTGACGTGACGTCAGTTGTGCATGTGACGCAAGTTAACATGAACGTTAACATCCCCACCCCACCCCAACCCAGTGACGTGACGTCAGTTGTGCATGTGACGCAAGTTAACATGAACGTTAACATCCCCACCCCACCCCAACCCAGTGACGTGACGTCAGTTGTGCATGTGACGCAAGTTAACATGAACGTTAACATCCCCACCCCACCCCAACCCAGTGACGTGACGTCAGTTGTGCATGTGACGCAAGTTAACATGAACGTTAACATCCCCACCCCACCCCAACCCAGTGACGTGACGTCAGTTGTGCATGTGACGCAAGTTAACATGAACGTTAACATCCCCACCCCACCCCAACCTGGTGACGTGACGTCAGTTGTGCACGTGACGCAAGTTAACATGAACGTTAACATCCCCACACACCCCAACCCAGTGACGTGACGTCAGTTGTGCATGTGACGCAAATTAACATGACGTTAACATCCCCACCCCGCCCCAACCCAGTGACGTGACGTCAGTTGTGCATGTGACGCAACTTAACATGAACGTTAACATCCCCACCCCACCCCAACCCAGTGACGTGACGTCAGTTGTGCATGTGACGCAAGTTAACATGAACGTTAACATCCCCACCCCACCCAACCCAGTGACGTGACGTCAGTTGTGCATGTGACGCAAGTTAACATGAACGTTAACATCCCCACCCCACCCCAACCCAGTGACGTGACGTCAGTTGTGCATGTGACGCAAGTTAACATGAACGTTAACATCCCCACCCCACCCCAACCCAGTGACGTAACGTCAGTTGTGCATGTGACGCAAGTTAACATGAACGTTAACATCCCCACCCCACCCCAACCCAGTGACGTGACATCAGTTCTGCATGCATCAATTTCAAGAGCAACTTGCCTCCAAACAGCAAAAATGGCAAAAACGCAGGGGTCGTTAATGGCGCCGTAGGCTTTAAGCTACCAAAACCTCAACGGTTAGGATTCGGGGAATCAGCCCACATGACTCTATCTCAGGCTTGCGAATTATGATGATACTTCGGCCAGATATGTCCAAGAAATTAGATCAAGAATCCCGCATGCAGATTTAGCCACAAACACATGGTTGGAAAAAGACATCTCTGTCGTCATACCTGAGATTAAATTACCAGGCAGTGGATTTTTCTGAGCCCTGGCAAGTGGAACACCATTCTGATATTACACTTGTTTGAGCGGGGTAGGAACCCGAAGGACTGGTCTTGGGGCTGGATGCATTTTTCTTTTTGCGCATAGACAGTATGACGGACAGTATTTTGGATGTATGGGTGATGAGGGCGGAAAATGGATGCCAGACTGATGATTTGGCACTCAGGCGAGCATATCCCAATTGCTGAAGACAACCAATCCAGTGTTCCAGATGTCCCCAAGGTGTATGTTGTCAATCTGTCATGGCATACAGTTCTATATATGTTCAGAATCATAAGAGGAATCAAGGTGCAATGTTCATGATATAGAATAGTCATACGATACGATGAAGAAGAAGAAGAAGAAGAAGAAGCAGCAACCCAGCAACAACAACAACAACGACAACAACAACGACAACGACAACAACAACGGCAACAGCAACAACACCAAACACAAAAACAAAAACAAGAACAGCAACCATATATCACTATAAATATATATATTATGCATTTAAACTTGTCAAATTGTTCTCTGAATTTATCGCATAGAGTGCGAGTATGTAGAAACAAGCAGTCAACTAGTTGCAGACAGTTCCATACGAGAACAACGTGATTGTTTTGTCCGCCCTACCTATAAACTCATGACCCACGTCTTTCTGGTACGGGTGGTATCCCGCGCACAAATATCACCCCAAATATTTCTGAGCCGATTCCAGATCTTAGGTTTTTGTTGCCCATTCTGCGAGTGCTGCCGTTTGCGCAGGATTTGAAGACCTCGATCGAACTTCGGGTGGATCCGGAAGGAACGTTGTTTCCGGACCATTTTGGGTCCTGGCACCTGGAGGTACTGAAAAAGCCATCCACCATCCTTTAGGAGAGGTATCCTTAAGAAAGATAGAATTGGGCATGCCATTCATTAAAAATAGGGGCGGCATATCCCACTACAACGATATTCACATTTCCACGAAAGCGGGAGATGTTCTAGCATGTTCTAGCCAACATGTTTGGTGATCTTCCTGGTGGTTTTCCTGGTGCCATCTCTGCGCCCCGTTTGCAGGAAATCCTGTTCTTCCATCCTTGCAGCCGCAACCCGATCTGCTTCCTGGTTGCAATGCGGAAGTCTTCTGGGTTTTAGCCCTGATCATTTGGGGACGGACTTTGGGGAACGCACTGCTAGAAAATAAGATATATCACGATCACGATAGGCGGCCATATTGGAACCGTCCATTGTTTGATGCTCACTGCTAGATTTGCTGGGCTGTAGTTGTAGGAGAAACGGCATCATTGTCATTGAAATTTCGTCAGTATACCCTTGCATGTTTAATGTTGCCCAACGAATTTTTATTGAAGGACTTGACACACGCACCTACATAAGTGAGGTTTGGCCAGTTATTTATCATGAGCTTAGCATGACCTGTTCATATCCCCACATCACACCGCCACCGGACGTCCCTGATTTTTTTGTCCAGCATCAGCTTTGAATTTTGAGACATGCGGTCAAGTGTCCAGGCGCTGGCGCATGTCCTGGAGATGTATTCCTTCTGTTTCCACTTTCAACGAATGAATTTTCAAACAGATGGCAGACGCCCACTGCTTTCGAATGGCCCCAATCAACTCCTGGACAACACCCCCCAATTTTGCGTATAGTTTAATCAAGTTTAATCGCTTGGCACCTTCAATCGCCTGCGCCATGGAGCACCTAACCTCTAGGGTAGGCAATCAACCATCGCTAAGCACATGAATAAGTGCACAGCAACTTGGTTCTGCAATGGTCCTGTATTTTCCTTTTGATTAATCCGCAATATGGGATATCTATTGGGTATACACTTACATGATAGAATGTATATGCGCGCTTGCCTTCTGAGGTAAATCCAAGAAAAAGTGGAGTGGTTCAATACCTCGCCACCACAGGGGGAAGTATAGGATCCAGTCCTCAATGGCCTCTCAGGTTCCCTGTCCATGGCACGTGGTAATGATGACTATGGTTGTAGCCCGCATAATGACGATTTAAACGAGGGTGTATTATGGAACAAAAGAATTAGTTGGTATTCTTTGATTAACCCTAGGCTAGAGATTGCCAGCTTGTTGCCAAAGCTTCTTTACCATGAATAATCAGGATTGATCTCACCATTAGTGTCTGCTGCCTCTTTTCTCCGGCGTGTTGTATACATAGCCTGTTCTTGTTGGTGAGTTGCCCTCTGGGAATCTACCCATTTTAATGAAGGTAACGAAATTCCTTTCACCAATCAATTTCAAGGCAGCAGCCATGTTTGGCGAAGGTAAACCCACAATCCTCGGAATCCTTATCCAACGGGTTGAGGAACATCCTCCAGGTCCTTCGATCGGAAGATCCTCCGGGCTTACATCATGCAGCCAGGCATGGAGACCTTTCGACCACAGAAATCCATGTCCTCGCCGCTTGGTACGGAGGATTCATGGGATCTTTCCTGAACCAAGGGTGGCATTGCTACGCACCAGTTTGCACATCAAGTGCTGTGATGATCACCGGTGTTAGGATCGACTGCACCCAGATGATAGAGATATTCCTGAGTTTGATGGTCATGGATGATTCGTGAAATCAGTAAGCGGATTGTTGGGGGTGCCACCCAATGCCACACCATTTCATTACTTTACGAATTGTACAGGACTTGCCAAAGCTATGAAGAATCATCGTTTGCTGCTCGGGAAGGACTTTCGATAAACATCCCCTAAGCGGATTGAAAACGTATCCCAGTTGTATACCTATGATATTTACTTCCCAGCCATGTAATGTGATGTGTAAATATGTATGTATAACGATGTGTCATGATTTGTTTTATTATCTTACATTATTGTTATGCTATTGTTATGCTATTGTTATAGTTATGCTTTTGGTATGCTGATGTATTGTTATTGCTATGTTAAGGTATTTTATGTTTGTTTTGTTGTGTTGTGTTCTGAAATGTATGGAGATACATGTGTACGTATTACCACATTTCGCAATACACACATGTCGCATGTGTAGCCTACCCCATTCCATCTGGATTTAAGTAAACTGTCCGCTCTTAGAATTCCCACAAATTCGGGGACAATCCTAAGGCCCAGCCTGTCGCGGGTTTCTCAGCCGCAGAGAGATCCTGCTGGGTGAGATGGCATTGGGTTGGATTTACTCTAGGAATCAAATCTGGGCGCGCTGGAGGATGTCACGTCTACATTAACAGATTATTGTCCGATCAAAATCAAAAAGACCTCGTTCTCTCTTTAGTTCCGGTGCTGCCCCTGACAATAAGGCTGCATCCTCCATTGGTAAAGAAACATGGAACATGTAAAAAACTGGCCAAGCCATTGATGTGGGGACAGCAAGGTCTGAAACAGTCAAATGTTTTTTCCGCGGCAGGACCACTGCCCACGTTTTCCTTCTCAAAGTGTCCATGGACACCGAAAGATCCCGAACGACGGGTTTGAAGTATGCAAAGCCATGTCGCTTTTGACCAATTTCGACCCAAAACCACATGACCAGCTTGGGCCCCAAGTGACCATCTCCTGGTGGCTTACATAGATGCTTCTAAGGCATCGAGCACCAACATGGTGGCCCCTCGGATGAGTTCAGGGATAGAGCCTAAAAGAGTTTTCAACGCCATTGGTTGTGGGACACTTGTTGGATGCGTTTGGGATGTTATTCGCATGCTCTTTGTATGTGTTTCCAAATGGGCTACATGTCACCAAGTCCTTGACCACCACAAACCAGCATGAAATTTCTTCACCATGGTCGTTTAAACATATAAACAAGAGCTGACAGAGAAACAAACGCTTCTGGCACTTTCCGCGCTCACATGACCAAAATTGTTGGGGCCAAAGTAGCTGGGGTGGTTTGGACTTGGACCACAGTGAAAGCCGTGCATTTTTTCTTGCCCAACATGTCAGCGTAACACGTAAGGGCCGTAGCAAACAGATGAAAGCATACACAATTTGACGAAAGAGTTTGGGGCCCCCGGGTTGTCATGGTTCGCTTGATGCGCATCCTACTTAATAGTTGTTGGCTGTAAGCATGGCTATGGCTATGGATTTTAAACCAGTTGCAACTGGGACAGCTCCAGTTTGGGTGACTTTTGACGCCGTTTATAAGGTACATCCAATCAAGTTGCATTTGGGAGGCCTCTTCTGTTTTTGTGTTTTCCATCACTTGAATAAAGAATTTACAATGGTTGGTTTCGTCAGAAGGTTATATGGTCGGATTGGTTTAAACTGTATGTATTCTGGTTCCCATCCCAATTGTTTGCTTGCTTTGGAATTCCAATGTCATCGGGTAATAATTCTTAACGCAATAAGTGTTTTTGTTGTGTCATACCCGCTGCCAACTGCTGACACGAGCCACCTTGCACAATCTGCGCTCTGAGGTTCGATATACCTGTCATAGGGCCGGTGTGAGTTCCATCGTGGCCTCTTGGTCGCAGGGGCAACTGGAATAGGGACATCTTGCAGGTCTTCTCATCCGAAAGTTTGCACAAGGATACGGCTTGGATCAAAATACTTACACGAAATTGCGATTTAGTAAACCAAATTAATTCTGATTAATTATTCAAACCAACAAATGGATTTTACCACCCAAACATTTAACAACAAAGAACGTGGAAACGGGAGCTTGCAAAGATTGCAACTCCCAATGTGTTGGCTTCCAAGTTGCTCTTCAGATTGTTTTTAAAACAACCCTTGCCGAAATCCATGTTGCTGGGGGTTCTAACCACTATGGACCCGCGACATTTGGGATGGCATAGCTCGCCATATGACAACCAGGTACAACCAGGCCATTCAAGGGGGCCTACAAATGACCAAGTCGAATTCCGGAATTTCTAGTGAGTTCCCCAAGCAGCCTGGTTCTGGAATCCTTTGAAGAACTATTTCGTGCCAGAGTGGGATAGTAAGCGAATAGCGCATGAAAAAGCAAAACTAAGAGACCCTAATCTTTCGTATCTTGCTTTCCAATATTTACACGCCCAGCATAGCTTAGCTCAACACAAGCTCTTAAATCAAGGCTCAAATCAGCAAGAGCCCAGCATGCACCAACATAGGCCCAACATAGGTCCCACACAGGGCCAACATGGCCCCAACATGACCGCAACGTGACCCCAAAAAGGCGTGTTCATCTGGGCCTTTGTACTAAGGCCCACACGAACACGCAGCTCTGAGCCCACCATACATTCAACATAGCCCCAACATAAGGCGCTCTTAAGAACAAGTCATGCAGATTCGAGATCGAATGGGCATCAGCTTGTATTCCAATGGTAGCTACTTGTTCTTAGGAGAGCCCTTAAGAGCAGGTGAGACATCAATAGAGTATCACAGGTGAAGCATCAAACAAGAGCCCAACATGGACTCAACATAGACCCCACATAGGGCCCGACACGGCCCTCGATTAACTATTTATCCTTGCGTTCATAATTCCACTAGGCTATTGTTTTACCTTGCTCCAGAACCAGCCTGGCAGGGGACTCACAACTAGAGTGAAATCATCAATGGTTCGACTTAGGCTTGTTGAAGGTGATTTGTCGAGGCGACTTGGGTTGCCCCATTGATAGATCTACTGTGCGGGGAATCTACTGGCATTGTTTCCTTTTTTAGGATTGCCCTGAAACAAACCCGGCGGAAATTCCACCATGTCCGATTGCCAGCGATGGTTCCCCTTTGTTGCACCTACTCATGCAGATCTTTGTCAACGTTTGCCTCCAAAAAAGATTTCCTCATGCAGCTCATCAATGCAGATCGATCAAGTTCCCGCATGTTCCCGCAAATATCATTGGTTATTAGGCTCCAGGGGAGGATCCCCGATTGCTTCCGCAGTCCCACACCTGCTTTCAGTCACAATGTTCAGGGGGCAGCACAAGAAATCCACATTTTCATTGATGAGTATTCATTCAACCCGTTTGTTTATATGGCTAAACCCATTTTTTTTGGTCCTGTGATTGGCATTGTTGGTTGGGTTTCAGCCACTGCTGCTGAGGTGACCATCTATGTGATGCAGCATAAGCCCATCGACTTTGCCTGGCGCAAGTGCCTGGGAACTGGATGATTTCTTGCTGGAAGGCAAATCTTGAGGTTGCTCAAGACCATGCTTATTTCAGTGGGGAATCCACCATTTATGGTTTTTTTGGGTCTATTACACGGTATGTTTTGTTATTTTTGGTTTGGTGCCTCTTCAGGAATAGTCTAGGTGTTTCGCATTGATGCCAAATCATTTTCCACTGCTGCCTGAGGTCAGTTCACACTAGTTCACCCTAATTTCGCGCACTAGTCGAATAGTGAGTGTATTGGTTGTCTCCCAAGAGTTGGGTTGGCTGTTTTTGCGAAAGCAAGCCATATCATATCTATCCGCAATAGAAGTTTTTAATGCATACTATCCTATTCAATTGGGGTGATTTAATGGGTGCAATGAGCGTGCAGCATGGGTACAGGGAGGGCCCCCAGTTGCACGTTGGCTTAGGACTCCATCTGCTTTTAATGTACTGTACACATATAAAAATAGGATTATATATATATGTGTGTGTGTACACGCACACACACATCTTGTATACATCTTGCCCAAATTGAATAAATGTCCCACCCCTGAAGTTCCGATTACCGGTCTACCATTCAGAGATAGCACCCTTTAGCGGAGAATCCCCATGAAAAAAGTGTTGTTTCTTTAAATATATGTGCCACTCCCCTTTGGAATTTTCCAGGCGGCCAGGTTAGATTACACAGCAAAAGATATTGCTGTGTAATGTGTGTTTTCAATCCTGATGAATGGAATTATAGCAAGTTGCAATGGGATACAACCTGAGGCAACGAGCAGTCTTTTGCGTCACTTTTTGTTCAGCACTTCCTGCTGCAGGCGATGTTCAGAACCCAAGATCCACACCTCCAAGGCGTTGACTGCGCCGCAGGCGCCAGCCTTTGGAGAACCCTGGAAGGTGTTTGGTTTTCTTCGTTTTCTTGGTTTCAACCATTTGGGGAGAATTTGCTCAGCGGTTTGGGGTTATATTATAGCCATAGTGATGGAGGATGACTTGATCTCCAGCTGAGAACCATTGTGTGTGTTTTCGAATGTGTCTAATAATAGCTATGAAATGGGGAATGGAATTCAAGAGCCGTCATGCGCGCAAATTGGATGGTGGACTTACGGATGTTGGAATGAACGATTCGCTCGAATTCTTGGCCCATATTCTAGTGAGAATGGAACTGGCAAGATTGGAAGTAAATTTCTTCGATATATGCTGCAATAAGACCATAATCTTGCGAGATTCATAATTTATACAAACCGGAGGGACCACCAACTGTCATTGCCCATCATCATGCATCCCATCACTCAAGTTAAGTCATCCCAGTTGTGGCTAGGTATGTTCTTTTTTCTGCACGTTCCAGTTACGGGCCGAAAACGAATCTACGAACTAACCAACTAAGAAAGACCGTATCACCGACCCTGAGACAATATAAGACTGTATCATGACCAAACTAAAAACCAAATCAAGCAGGGGCAAGCAATCTTCCCACAGTGGTGGTGTTTCTGGCGGCCCGTTATCCTGGCATTCCACTATCGCTGAACCAGGCTATGACCTTTGCTTTCCTGGTCTGTGGTGGGCCGCTTTGGCAAAAAAGTCACTGGTGAGTGACGGGGTGAGTGATGGGATGATCTAAGTGGACCTGTGGGGAACTGCGTGCAAACCTAGACACCATCGGTAATTCTTATTGATTCAATGATGATGATGATGATGATGGTGATGGTGATGATGATGATGTAATTATTGAACCAGGAAACCCGGAATTTCATGGAATTTCAATTTCAGTACCACTGCAAATCAATTGTTCATTTGGGCCATGTTCGTCATTGCTATTCATATGGGGGCTTTACTCTGCTTGAGTAAATCCGTCTTGACTGGGGATGACTGGCGCCTATCCCCTCACAGACCGCAACCAATCAAAAACCATGCCAAATTTTACCAGGTTGGGGGTTTGAATCCAAAACAGAATGCGGGGTTGATTTCCGGGTTTACCCCAGTTGGAGCAGAATCCTTCAGAGCAGGAATATTTGAGAGGATATACAGCATAAATCTTACATGGTGTTACCAAAAAAACGATAAGGCTGTACCTGCAACCAGTACAGTAAGGGGTATTCACCAAAAAATTGGAATAGTGACCTAATTCAAAAGCTGCCAAAGTCATTCCTGATTGGAAAATGATGGTAAAGCTTTAGTCTATAGCGGTATATTGTGTATGGGTCAAGCAAGTCTTTGGGGGTACCAATGGACCTTCGAAGTTGTTCTTGTGATTGTATCAAAGCAAAAAGTAAATATGAATGCAAAAAATGCCCGGCCCCCAGTGTTTTGGGATGTAGCATCTGAACACATAGAGTTGGTTGATGCGGGTGCACAAAATTTGCTCGGGCCAGTGGACCACTGATGGTTGGTGGGTGGCCCCGGCACAGGGATGCCTTCAATATTTTTTCGCCTGGCAATGGAAGTTCTACATATGCTTGCAAGTATGGAACATTACCTGTGGAAAATGTTTCCTTGTTGGGTGATTGCCGGAGATGTGCTTTGAACTTGAACCACAACAGGCTAATTACATGGACTATACCCATATAGAACTACTGCCGATGTTCAGCTTTATTGGGACTAGATGGTTTTTCCATTGATATCCCACCATTGAAGTTCAATTATTTCAGCAGAAGATCATCAGCGATCACCAGTGGTAAGAGACCACCTCACCACTGGGATGCAGTCAGTTCGTTTTCCACTGTCCCCTGTCGAGGATTGGGATGGTGGTTTGCATGGTCTGCCTTTTCTGCAGTAGCGACCAGGACGGGGAATGTCGCACAACATGGGCGAAGGGAAACGGTTTGAGGCTCTCCTAACTGGTTTATGTTTGCTGAAAGAGTTCAAACCACCAGCTTCAGGTTTTGCAGGGTATCCTTTGTGGATCAAGCACTATGAAACATGTTGGCTCCTCTAGGCATGTCATCTTTTGCACAAGTGATGGGGTGAAATGACCTCCTGTAATTTGGGATTGAGAAGTTCGGATCCAGGTCGCCGAAAATTCTAGGCCCTGAGTTCTCGGAGATTGATCCATATCCATGGGTATGGGTCGGGCCATTGCGGCGCCAAGGACCCAGAGAAAATTACGTACGATATCATCTTGAGCATTTACCCACCCAATCGGAGGTTGATGATTTTGAACGGTTACCCATACTCCCAAAAGAAGAATCAATGCGATTCACTGGGATACCGTCCCTGAGGACAAGAATCAGCTGTTTCAGGGTCCCGTCACCAAGAAGACAGGCTTGGTGAAGAGATGCCCTTAATAAGCATACTGCAACGCAGCTATATCATATCCTGAAAATCGCAGGTGCATATGGAAGTTTGAAAACTTGAACCCCCTGCTATCAGGAGGAGACCTGACATCTCCCAGTCGTTGGAGTCAATGGTAAATCCGTCAATCCCATGTTGTGTTGGTTCAACATGGTTCAACCAGCATTGCACAATGAGGATTTCCCATGGGCCTGATTGTTTTCTCAAAGTTCAGTCCCATTTTGTCTTGCTCCAGTCCAGATCTAGTTGCTTCACTTCCAGTTTCATGTCAAAGATCATCTTTGTTTGTTGGTCAAGAAGATGTCATTCGTTTGTACTTTCAAGTCCGCTTTCTGGTTGGACATGGTTGGGCCAAGTTCTGCCTATTTTTGATCGAACGATTTTAATCTCCATCTCTGGGGAAACTGTCTGCGAAGTACCTGTATGACTTCATTTGCCCCCACCATGATGTAGAGCGCTCTGATGTCTACTGCTTCTTGTCTGATGGTATCCCAGCCTAGCTGTGGGCCCGCCATTCATGATCCAAGGCCTCCGGAAATCCAAGATCTTGCGACATTGGGTCATCCTGAAGTTAGCAGTAGTTTCTAAGCTGGCCCACCCCCTGCAACCACGGGAATGTCGGCTTCAAGCTTTAAGCCACAAGTCAATACAATGCAAACATGATCCCATCACTTCAGTTGGATGGTCCAAGCGCGATTAATGACCAGTGCCCCCCCACTGGCCAGACATGGCAGTTGGTAATGCAAACTATTCCAACGATGGCGACCTTGTTCACTTTCGGAATTATGTAGTGTCATTTGCTTGATTCATTCCCCCATGAGTGGATAAACTTGGGTTGGGCAGTTTAGTACTTCAATCCGTGGCCGTATATCAAGGAATACATCACCTAGCTCTTTTTAATAGGGTATCGAAGAATGTCCAGTATACTTGGTCGATCATCCCAGCTGGTAACAGGATAGTAGCCATGGTCGACCCGGTCCCTTAAGTGGGGATATCCCATGTCAAACTATGGTTTCTGAACGCTTGGGTGCGCCCCCTCACATGATGGCAATGTCAAGCATCCCATAGAATGATGCGGATCATGATGAGCTGCGGCGACCATTTCCACTTTGAATTAGTCATGTGCCTTGCTTCATGATCCCCATAGGATATGGTGGCCCAGTTTGGTGTATCTGACTGGGGCTTCTCACACCGCTTTGCAGGTCGCGGTCCTGCGCGGTCCCCGGACCGTCGCGATAACCGAGAGATCGAGTTCTGGCATGTGGGACCCGATTCTCAGAAGGCCGGGGCCTTGAGAAGACTCCTAGCAAAGGACCTCAGCGCAATGGTTTAGTTGACTAGGTTAGTCCAAAAAGGAAATTCTCCAACCAGATATGAGACAAAATGACGCATTTACTTGAATTAACCAGCGAATATCTCGGCCAATGGGCCGATCTCAAATATGCTGATGGGTAAGGAGAATCACGTCAAACATGTTATTGTGGAGCTTTGTGAAATGTAGTAATGTGCGCAGGTTAATACCCTGATGCACTGGTTGTCTGGACACACGTGACCGGGAATGTGATCATCAACCATTGGACTCTTTGTGCTATCCCATTCATGGGCAAACCTTGGCAAACTTGTTTCATGGGCTCATGTGCCCAGGTGAAAATTAGCTGTTGCATGCAGGGTGCTCAAGATTGGACACATGTCTTTGGCTCAATATTATTAATCAATCAAAGTTGTTTTTATGACCCTTTGGGCCATCAGTTAACAATCGTAGCAACAGAGAACCCTGATGTTGAATGCAAAAAATAAGCGTCTACTATTTCAAAAAATATATATAATATTATATATATGTGTATATGATTGTGACGCTTTTCAATTACCAGGTTAGATTACCCAGGGGTAGTACTAAAGATTGGCTTATATGAGGTTTTCGTGGTGCTCCATGTCTTTACCCATGTACAATGTAGCGGTGGCGATTTGAGCCCAAGTAATCGGGGTTTGAATTTCCTCTACAAAATACGTTAACCCGGGTTTGGTACAAAGCAGGTTTGGACCAAGATTTTATACGCCAACGTCCTCCTGGGCCATACATTTTGTACCAAAACCATTTTTTCATGAAAAAAAATGAACCTGGTTTGGCATTTTGTAGTGCTTCCATGTTGTTTCCAAAATTCTAGTTTCTGGAAGATCTTACCTCAGGATTTTGCATTTTGTAGGGCACCTTTGGGCTGTCATTGCACATTTGTTCTCCTGGTTGCCGCATTTTGTAGCAGCATTTGGCTGATCATCTCCCAAAGTGCTTGAGATCACGTTGATGATGCAATATTGTATAAATTCATGTGTATTTTTCTGGAAACTTTGACAGCGTATGATGGCATTCACAAGCAGGCAGCATCACAGCACAATCATGACCATGGTGGGATACACAGTGTTTGAAACTGTTTGGCTTTCTTTGGCAGTTGGGCAGCGGTTAGGCTGCATAGGGCCGGGAAGGGGCTCCAAGGAAATTCAAATTCTGAGAGTTCTGATTGCCTACAAAAACACTTCATCATGCCTTGGATCCTATAAAATGACATTTGTAAGACTTCACCCCTGCCCTGAATTGGCCACCCTGCCGGACACAAGAAATCTCACAAAAATGAGCATTTTGAAAAGGTTTTGTTTCTTGTTCAATTTCCCTATATAACGGTGTCATTCTGCTAACTTTTGGGCCCAGATTCAGATTCCTGGCTTCCTGGCTTTTGGATGATTTTGGCATCTACCAAAGGCTTGGGAAAGATATCCATAGGCCTGACACATGTCCCATTTTGAGCATCAAAAACCGAGATGCTCCAACAAAAAAGCCACAGTCCAAATCAGAAGCTTCACTTCCTGAAGCGTCCAACCTGAAAGATGTAAATCCTCCGGCACCTCGGATGGACTAAGTTTGTGCATGTTAGTTTTTGTGTGCAGTCATGAAAACAGAAGTTCCCGAGGTATTCGCTGAGTAGGGTAACAAACACAAAATTCCGACCCAGGAAAATATTGCTATATCCAAAATGCCTGAACCTCTCCAGGGTTCCAGAAAACCCACCGACCACCATACCAAGCCACTTGGGCAGCAGAAGCTTCAGTCTCCACAGCGTCCACCGCCTTCTGGCCACCATTCTCAGGCTCCTTGTGTTGCAAACGCTGGCCCATCGAGAAGGGGCCCCAAGGAAATTCAAATTCTGAGAGTTCTGATTGCCTACAAAAACACTTCATCATGCCTTGGACCCTATAAAATGACATTTGTAAGACTTCACCCCTGCCCTGAATTGGCCACCCTGCCGGACACAAGAAATCTCACAAAAATGAGCATTTTGAAAAGATTTTGTTTCTTGTTCAATTTCCTTATATAACGGTGTCATTCTGCTAACTTTTGGGCCCAAATTCAGATTCCTCCTGGCTTCCTGGCTTTTGGATGATTTTGGCATCTACCAAAGGCTTCAAAGATATGATGATATGAGATGATATGAGATGATATGAATTCATATGTGACTCCATCTGACACTGGAGGCTTAAAAAAAAATAGAACCACCTAAAATCATTGGGAAGTTCGTCAATGACCGAAGGAAAAATTAATTCTATTTTGGGCGCTATGTCCAAAATGATCCAAAATGTCTGAAAGTCTCCAGGGTTCCAAAAAGCCCACCGACCACCATACCAAGCCACTTGGGCAGCAGAAGCTTCAGTCTCCACAGCGCCCACGGCCTTCTGGCCACCATTCTCATTCTCTCTCTCTCTCTCTCTTTCTCTCTCTCTCTCTCTCTCTCTCTTTCTTCCAATGTTGTCAGGTTGTCCCTTCCGGAGTAGCAAAACAACAGATGAAATTTCAAAAAAAAAAAGGTACTCAAAAAGTCGACTTTTTGGGGACCTCCAATTTTGGTTCTGACATGAGGTTGTCACCTAGAATCAGATGAAATTTAAAACGAAAGAAGGTACTCAAAAAGTCGACTTTTTGGGGACCTCCAATTTTGGTTCTGACATGAGGTTGTCACCTAGAATCAGATGAAATTTAATACGAAGGAAGGTACTCAAAAAGTCGACTTTTTGGGGACCTCCAATTTTGGTTCTGACATGAGGTTGTCATCTAGAATCAGATGAAATTTCAATAAAAGAAGGTGCTCAAAAAGTCGGCTTTCTTGGATTGCAAAACACTGGCCCGTCGAGAAGGGCCCCAAGGAAATTTAAATTCTGAGAGTTCTGGTTGCCTACAAAAACATTTCACCATGCCTTGGACCCTATAAAATGACATTTGTAAGGCTTCACCCCTGCCCTCAATTGGCCACCCTACCGGACACAAGAAATCTCACAAAAATGCGCATGTTGAAAAGGTTTTGTTTCTTGTTTAATTTCCTTCTATAACGGCGTCCTTCTGTTAACTTTTGGGCCCAGATTAAGGTTCCTGGCTTTTGAATGATTTTGGCATCTACCAAAGGCTTCAAAGATATGATGATATCAAAAAATATTAATCTTCAACTGCTCCCATGTCTGCAGCATCACTGCCCACTCCCCACAACATATTTGGAAATGCAGGCAAGACACAGGTGCTGGAACCTGAGGCTCTGCCCACACTGGTCTTGGATGCACTTCAAGATCAGGTGAATCAACCTTAAGTCGTGCCGAGATGCTCCAAGGGTCTGTCCCTTCTGTGCTGGTTTCCATGCTGTTGCTGGTGGCCCTTTGCGCTTCATAGTTCAAAAAGGGCCCTAAAAACATCTACAAACAGAAAGCAGGCATGATGCCCCTACAAAATGCGGACGGTCCCCTATTCTGCCAACACTTTTGTTTTCTTAAAACACCTCTGGAGCAGGTCAGAATCTTCAAAGTTTACCAAGCCATGGAGCTGTTGGTTTCCTGTTCGCTCAATATTTATTTGGCCCTGTGAAGCTCTATCCTGGAATTCTAATTTCGTTTTTCAGATGACCTCACTTAATTTCATTTTGAATTATTGAAAAGAAGGTACGGCCCAAGAAATATTGTAAATTGGTCAGATTCATCCTGAATCACAGCTAATCACAGCTCGGTACAAAATGCAAACCTCATGGGGGGCAACAAGTGGTACATGTTTTTAAGGGTGGAAGTAGGTTTCGGTACAAAATGCAAATTGCAAGCAGTAGATCAGCAAGTAGCATCCCCTGAAAATTTTGTACCGAATATTCATGTTGTGTATATTTGCATTTTGTAGTGGCAAAACTTGACCTGGTTTTGCATTTTGTACCGGCAATCCCTCGGTACACATTGTATTTTGTAGAGGGGCAGACCCGGGCCAGGCAGATGATGGCTTTCAAAGACCTGGCCCGGGTCCATTAGGTCAAAACCCAGGTTGATCCCAAGTATAGGTCTGAATTTGGGCAGGAAATTGAAAGCAACATTCGTGATCGTACTGTAACATGTCTGTCATTCCTCTTTTTTCCCGGTACATGGTTGATAAAGCCAAGATAGCGCCCGACTTATCACCAGCAGTTTCATAAAACGGCACCGATCCAACCATTCTGCATTCACCCAAAGGGACATCAGCTACAGCGAAAGGTTCTACTGATTGTTCTCACCCATGTGTTGTTTTAAATGAGATACCAGCATCCCAAAATTCCATGGTTTGTCATCATCGTTCCTAGCAAAACTGTGTCTTTGTGGTTTACCCCAGTTTTGGAGACACAAGTAATTATATCCCTTCATTTGCGATTCCAAAACAGCAGATTCCGATCAAAACATTGCCATCAACAGGTGGGCTATGAGTATGAAGAGGAAATCGTATACCACCCTGGGCGTAGCTGACAGCGAGCATGTGACGTCTCTTGCCTGAAGGCGATGTGCTGTCAACGGGTGCCATGATGACAGCAGTGGTCAACCAGACCTGTTGAAAAGCCTTTGAGTGACCAGGCACACAATTCAATGGAGTATATCTACTGTGCATTACAGTCAATCGTGTTTTCGGGGGGAATATCCTGGCAGAAGGATATAAGCTGATCATTCCACTGGGGGTTTGCTTTTTGAATCATGTGTTGAATTGTTTCCAACCCTTGCTGAATGCTGGATGGTCACCATTTTTGGAGAGCACCAGGAGCCATGTGACTTTGAGGGGCTCATTGCAAATAATTCCTTTCGAAATGGAGAATACAGGTCCCAATCAAAAGCCATGGGATTGAAACTGTTCACATCGTGTTTGTCAAAGCAAATAATTCGGAAGCAATTTTCTTGAATCAATCAGCAGAAAGGAGCACGTTAGCAATCAAAAACTGGACATAGCTGCCAGTAATAGCGGAGGTGGTTTTCCAGCCCTAAAGATGAGATGATGAGCACCTAAGTTTTTTTGCGTCCAGGTGGCTCAATCACGTACCTTGCAATGTTTGGCCAGGTGAACATCCCTTCATGGGTTCACGATTTGAATTTACAAAATTGATGGTAACGAATTGCCGGTGGAACTGGGATACCAATCATCAGTCATCAGTCAACAATCATCAATCAGCTTTCATCAGTCATCAATCATCCATCATCAATCATCCGCCATCAGTCGTCAACCATAAATCATCAGTCATTAATCGTCAATCATCAGTCATCAGACATCAGTCCTCAACCATCAATCATCATTCATCAGTTGTTAATCATCAATCATCAATTGTCAACCACCATCATCAGCCAGCAATTATCAATCATCTGTCATCAATCAGCAATCATCAGTCATCAATCGTAGGTCATCAGTCATGAATCCTCAATCATCAGTCATCAATCATCATCTCTGTCATTACCACCATCACCTGCACCAGCACCAGCACCAGCACCACCACCGGCACCACCACCACCACCACCACCACCAGCACCACAACCACCAGCAGCAGCAGCAGCAGCAGAGGCGCCGCCACCACCACCACCACCACCACCAGCAGCAGCAGCATCATCATCATCATCTTGGCCGAGATAGAAGAGAGGTTCCCCAATACTCTGTGGAGAATTTTTCTCTATCCTGATTTCGATTGGCAGATGAGGCTGAGCCAATGCAGGTTTAATGGCTTGATCAATGGATGCACTGATTTTGGGCCTTGTATATTAAGGTTGCCTTTCTTTTGCAAGGTGTGCGCGCATTAGCTCCAGCTAGCCTTTTGCAAAATGGGTGAGCCCAAAGGTTCTCTTTTTCTTGTCAACTGACTTATATGTTTTTTTAGGTGCTCTTGAACAACCAATGGGAAAACGTACCAATCTTACCTGTCTCTTCTCCCAACAGATGCTTTATTGTTGCCTTTGGGATGCCTTCCCCGTGAGAAACCAATGCGTAATCCTTGTGCCCCACCGCCGCAGCAGTCAGGCACGACCGCGGAACGGCTGATGTGATGCGTTTCCGCGCACACCGGTCCCAAAATGAAAGAACGCCCCCGCAGATTGTGGTTTCAGTCGGTGGTTTATTGCATGTTTCTTCATCCGCAAGTGATTAGTTAATAGCCCTGGTCAGTGGGTCATGAAGCGGTTTGCAGCTGGGAGGCCCATTCCGGTGACCACCGCCACTGTAGCAGTTGTTCCTTGGAAGGTTTGTTCAAAATGCACCCCAAGTATTTGCTGTCGGTGTTAATGATTTGAAGTTTTTGTGTCCAGTCTTGACCACGGCCACTACCGGCCGCATGAAAATCTGTGTGCCACAATCAATATATATATAATCCCCCTTGCAATTTCCCTTACAATATCATGGGGGTCGGACCCCCAGTCCATAGGGTTTTTCACCTTTGATTTTGTAAGGAACCCACCTTACAAAATCATATCCTAACCCCTAAGGATGAAGGGTATAACATCATTATGGAAGATAGGTGGACATATGGCAAGATGGATGGTCTTGATTTTGTAAGGGTACCGGACCCCCTTGGGGGGGTGCCAAAATGGTCCCATTTTTACAAATTTTGGAGAGATTTTTGAGCCAATTTTACACAACTTTGGGGTTGATTTTGTAAGTATCCATATGTTTCTAATTTGTTTCCATGGTAAGGTTTGATTTTATAAGGTGATTTTATGTTGTATTATATTTGAGTAATTTTGAAATATTTTGAATATATAAATGTTCCATATCCACAACATGGGTGTTGATACTCGCCGTTTTGACAAAATATACTCTAAACCTTATAAAAACATGGCACATTTTGAAATCAAGCCCTGGGGGTATAGGGGGAAAGATCATGTTACAAAATCAAGGGACCAGACCTGAATCCTTATAAAATCAGGCCCATTACAAAATCAAAGGGTGTTTTTGGTACCAAATTTTATGATTTTGATATGATTTTAAAATTTTTGCCTTGAATTAGGGGGTTAACTGCTCTGTAAAAATACATGTTCAGTCTTGATTTTGTAATGATAACCATGCTTGGAAAGGTCTGGTACCTTTGATTTTGTAATGATGGATACCCCTGTCTGAGGGTCAGGCCCCAGCTTAGTACTTACAGAATCAGGGGGTGCGACCTTCACACTGAATTGCAAGGGGGATTATATATATATATATACATTTTTTAAAATTTTCAGCGACCACCAACTACTATGCTCTATGAATGGCAAACCATTTAGGAAATTCAAGCCTGGGATTCATTGCAACCTGTGTTATCCAAAATTTAGCAGGACTAGAACACAAAAGTCACCAAAAGGAAGCGGAGGGGATTTGTCTACCAGATTGGGGGATACTGGGGGCTTAATGCCCAAAGAAAGGTTGATTTGTCATGGATCATGAGGTTGATGCATGACAATCCTGATTCACACAGCAAGGCCTTGAAGGTATGGGCCATTGGGGATGGTCGAAGGAACAACCAATAACATTCAGGGTAAACTATAGCGAGCTCTCAACAACCCTGCCGTGGACAGTCAGTCCAAAACCGCCTTATCTCCAGGTTAGAAGAAAATTCTGGTTTGGCTTGAATATTCATTGAGTATGAATAGCTCATTTGGGCATGTACATCTGCTGGTCAATGGGGATTGCAAGGTCAGTCCCGAAGTTTTTTTGCTAGGGGTACCTTGTCCACCATCCTTTGGTTGCAGGGACATTTGAAGATTTTGCCCGTTGGCAGACAAGTGTTTTTTGTAGTTCAAAACACGCCACACCGGCGCCGAAATCATTGCAAAAAAGCTTGCAAAAATATTTTAGTTTATCCTGAACGACCCGGATATAAGCAAGCATGTGCAACCAATATATATCTACCTTGATCGGCGATTCTCCAGCCAGATTGGAGTACCAGAGGCATTCCCTGAGTTTTGTGAAGCCGTTTTGGCTCTTTTTTGCAGGCAACTGTTCTCCGTTGCCTGCCTCCTTCTAGTAGATTGGATTCTGTCCAGGCACATGCAGTTTGATGATTGAGGTATTCCATTTCACTCCTACTAAGCGGGCTGGTGAAGCAGTCTATTTGACTCTATTTTCAGCCATCACTGGAGGAGTTTCATGTCTTCAAAAAAAGCGGTGCCAAAAAGGAAAAAACTGTCCATTGGGGTGTCAAGGGACAGCCGTTTCTTTACGACGGGGACACCAACACAACAGTTCTTCATATCTACAAAATCTTCTTCAGAGACCAATGATTTGTTTGCACACCGCCCATTGCTTTTGCGTTGTCAACGAAGGATGTTAGCTACAGTTTGGGCTGCTTGAAACCATCATGGATTCATTCCAGATATGTCTCAAGATTCTTTGTTCAAGGTATCTTTCCACAACACCTTCAGCTTGAGTTGGCTTGAGCCATGTCGCGCTTTCTGGCCTCTACATCCGTCACAGCCGGGACTTTAAGCCATGACGCTTGGGATGGATTTTACAGGGGGAGTTGGCCAACGGAAAAACGGGTTGGCGGTTTCAAAGGAGTTGGTTTTCCCATAGATTAAGAATGACGGTTTTATTATGAACATGATGATTCGCTCTGAGACGAAGGGGGTTCAAACCACTTGGGTGCGTTTCAAAAATGGTAGAGCATTTTCCAACGGCAAAATGAACCAAAAATGGTGGGGCAAATGGAATATCAAAAAGCGCATCAACAATGCTGTAAAATGGGTTTGGTTGAAAGTCAGGAATACCCCAAGATAACCCTTCAACGGAGGCTATCCCAATTGAAACGTTACTTTGGGGCCGTCAGGATTTCTGGACAGACCCATATCATATGGTGGCACAGCTAGATTCACAAGATTTTTTACGATTCACAAGATTGGAAATTTCGGTAGCTGCTTTACATGGATCTGTTCCTGCACGATATTGTGAGAAATCAGATCAAGCCTTCGTTCTTTTTGCGCCTTTTCAGATTTCTGTTAGTTCCTTTGGGTTGCGGCGTTGTTTGAAGTTCACTACTGATATTTTTACTTGACATGTAAAGTGTTCACAGTTGTGTATCCAGCCTGGTGATCGGCAAAGAGTCCGCCGATGAAAATAGGTGTATAATGGCGCGGCGCACATGTGTACTTTACAAATATGGGGAAAAACCGAATCAACAAAGGTACCATTTATTGATTAAGCAACGTTGGCCCAATCACCTTTGAACCGAAAATGGGAGCTCGTCCGCCATCACTGCGTCTTGGCCACAGTGAGACCAAGGAGAAGCTTCGCAAGAGCCCCTTCTTCGCGGACTGCGATGCGGCCTTCCTCACCAGGCAACCGATAACAGGGCAAGTGCCATTTCCATACCAGGGAGGGCCAGAGATATCGCGGACTGCAGGGTGCTGGCATCCTGGTATGGAACAGGAATTGCGACTCTGCAAAGAAAATATAGGTTGATGATGGTTTTCTATGGGCTTCAATGGGGTTTAGTCATGAACCACCGTTCAAGGACGGGTATGCAATTTTATTGCGGAAACATTGTGTTGAAATATGTTGAAATCAGATGGGTTCGGCATGGGGCCCGGCTTTTGTGCAGGGCATCCAAGATTTTCGTTTGGTTACTTTGCAAACAATGTGTAATATGAAATAAATTGCGAGGGGTATGTCCTTTATCACCGGCTTGATTGATGTTGGTTTCTTTGTGTTTACATGTCTGTATTAGCGTCACAGGCGGTCATCATCTATCTATCATGTCCCTCAGGTAACTATGGGTGAGCCGCTGACTGAAAATACACATTTTTAAGGGATGGGCATAATTTTGTCAAAAGGGATGCTAATCATTGATAACCACGAACCATGCCCATGAACCATTTTGGGCAACGCGGTTGTTGGCCCCCGTACTCTAAACACATCTGAATACCAGGGCTATGCAAAACGAGGATAGTCGCTTCCATGTCCGAACAGGGATTGTTTTGAACACAAAATACGTCTTACTGCAGGAAAAAACATCAAACCACAGATTTGCACTCAGCTTCTGGCCTAGCCAGGTTGATCAAGGACCTTTCCGTGGAACTTTTTACCACCAACGATCCTTGGCGAAGGGGAAGATTGAGCCGGCTTTTGGCAATGAGATGCCATGGGGAAGAAAAAACATGTAAAAGGACAAGATGAATGTGGATACAGATAGACATTTAGAATACACGATACAGTATCAAAAACGTTGGTCATAGATCCGATTGAATATTTGCATAGGCTCCGGGCATGTTGGATTTTCAAGGGCTTCCATCCTCAGAACATTCTCTGACTGCGCTCCCACTGCTAGCACGTCCATCCACATGTTTGTCTTTTTTTTGCCAAACTGGTCTGGACAATCCGCGAGTGCCCCAGCGAAAAATGATCAACTAAGACTGAGACCAATTCGCAGTACATCTTCTAAGCAGGCAAGAGAAAAGCCCGCGCTGGTACCATCTAAACATGCCCCGCAAAGATTGGTTTTCCCGTGCACGTTTGTCTTGGCCAGAGGGTAGGTGCCTAAGCTGGAAAAAAGAAGTGCGCATGCTCGGCTGGAAAGGCATCCGACAAAAATTCAAAAAGTCAAAAGGTGAAAAGTCAAAAAGCATACTTTTCGACTTTTCGACTTTTCTTCTTCCCTCTCGACTCTCAACGGTTTAAGTTACAATTCAAAAAGTGAAAAGTCAAAAAGTATACTTTTCGGCTTTTCCACTTTTCGACTTTTCTTCCCTCTCGACTCTCAACGGTTTAAGTTAAAATTCAAAAAGTGAAAAGTCAAAAAGTGTACTTTTCGACTTTTCGACTGTTCGACTTTTCTTCCCTCTCGACTCTCAACGGTTTAAGTTACAATTCAAAAAGTGAAAAGTCAAAAAGTATACTTTTCGACTTTTCCACTTTTCGACTTTTCTTCCCTCTCGACTCTCAACGGTTTAAGTTAAAATTCAAAAAGTGAAAAGTCAAAAAGTATACTTTTCGACGTTTCGACTTTTTGACTTTTCTTCCCTCTCGACTCTCAACGGTTTAAGTTAAAATTCAAAAAGTGAAAAGTCAAAAAGTAATAAAAAGTATACTTTTCGACTTTTCGACTTTTCTTCCCTCTCGACTCTCAACGGTTTAAGTTAAAATTCGAAAAGTGAAAAATGAAAAAATGAAAACTTTTCGACTTTTCGACTTTTCTTCTTCCCTCTCGACTTTCAACAGTTTAAGTTAAAAATCAAAAAGTGAAAAGTCAAAAAGTATACTTTTCGACTTTTCGAAATTAAAATATACCCCTTCTTACTTTTCGACTTTCTGACTTTTCGACTTTTCGAAATTCAAAACGATACCTTTTCAATTTTCGACTTTTCGTTTTGCAACTTTTCGAAATTCAAAACGATACTTTTCCGCCCGGAGCCTTGCACCTGATCTTTCCTACCCAGCACCTGCCCCCACATTCGAACACCCAAGCAAGATACGAGTTCCAGTGCGTATAGATCACATTGACATACACTGACCAGGTTTATTTGTGTATTTTGGTGCTTTCATTTTCAATACAAATGCAATACCTGAAATTCAGTTGTAAAGTTTGCCAGGTTGATTATGCCATGACTGACAGCATGCCGAGCTTGCCACCAGACCTGCTGTCGACCATCCAGTAGCATTACATTTGGGGGTGATAGGTTGGGTGAACACTGCTCCACTGGTTCTGCCATTCTCTGAGGAGATGATAATGAAGAAGGTCTGAAGGGGAGAAGTGTGGGAACTGTTTGAATCATCCGTGGGGCATGCCTTAAAGTGTTGAGGAGCAAAGCGGGTGGCCAAAATTCAGACCCTGAAGTTGAAGAATGAGAATCCTGTCTGATGCTTTTTCCAATCTCACAGATGTTTTGTAAAGGATACAGATGACTATTACAGCATGGGTTCATTGAGCATTGCGGGTGCTTCACCATGATGAGTATTGCACGTGTTCACCTTAGCTGCCCGTACTTGTGCATCTCAACATGTTTTGAAAAATCTGCTTCACGATGCTACATTGACATGCACAGTGGGCTCATTTTTGTGAACCCCCCAACCTGCATGCTTCATCGATACAGAATCCAGATGCAGCCAAGATTATTGACCATGCAGAGCTGGATTGTTCAGTACTAAAGATAACACATTTTGTAGGCCCCTAGGTACAGATTCTTGGGCCGTCATTTCTATGTGGGACGGCCTGGCTCCATGACCTGATGGAAGGGCGAGCATGCTGACAAGATGTACTACTTGATGTTGGGGCCTCAAGATTGATGATCCCTAGGATGAGTCTGGGTCAAGGTTTTGATTCGAATCATGTGTAATCGTACGCCGTCCAACTCTTTAGGGGTGCCCAATTTTTGGAGGATCACCCCCGCAGGTCGTAAGAGCTATTTTTTTGCGGGGCTCGTGGCTTCATATATGTTCATATCTTGATTACCGACGAGACAACCCTAAAAGTCAGGGACATAAGAATCAGGATTCTAAGCCAGTTGCCAAGTAGCTAGATTTCACAGCGCAGCGGGGATGGCTAGTCATGTTGGTCGCCCCTGGGCCTCCACCTGAGGATTTAGGGTAAGAATTATCCACATGGTGTGACTTGAGCCAAAAACCGTTCGAGAATCATCCGAGCAGGAGCCAAGATGTTAAGAACCTGGATCCCCCATGAGAACTTGGCCAGTGCCAAAATGGCCTAGCATCACTGGTCATGATCGCAGGCTTGTGTGGCCATAGTCAGGGGCGCTTGGCACCTGATTTGTAAATCTATATAATATTTGGTTGGTTTCAGTTTTTTCGGCTGGCAAGTAATATGTGTTTCTCATCTTCACTAAATGGGGTTCATTTCTTCTCGGTGGATATTTTTTCCAAAGGGTATCTCAGCCACCGGCCAATCAATTATCATTGCTGTTGTTCATGTCATGTCCATTTTGGATCCGCTACTGCATGGATTGTTTAGATTCTTTAGTAAACCATTGTTTTTGCCATCAAAGAGTGGGACCTGTAGCGTTTTTGAAGTCTGGAAT